>VXBN01015565.1:345361-376610 GCA_013397395.1 Sinosuthora webbiana | reverse complement strand
TTTAATTTCGTTCTAAAGATGCCATGTGCTAGTGTCAGTGCTGGGGATTGGGTTAAGAAATTTTTTTCTCTGGCTATAGTTGCTGAGCTACTACAGGCAGACCCAATATTGCCAGCGCACGTGACGCGTCCTCATTTTTTTCAGCCTGTTTCCCTTTAGCGTCCACAGTTGCAGATGCCAAACTATGTGCAAGCCTGCCCAGGACAGGAGATGAGCCCATGCAGTTTTCCCTTGCCTTGGCATAGCTAACATCTGTAGGGGTATGCGACTTCACAAGTGTAGATCAGCCAAATGAAATCCAGCCCTTGGGAGGGCTTTTTTTTCTGTGACTAGGATAGTTCTAGACCCAAGGAGTTTTTTCTTTAAACTCTCCTAGGGGAGCAATGGCTACAGGCAGCAAGAGGCAGCAGCTGCCAGCCAGTTGGCCATTTTGACTGGTGGGTTGCATGCCAGGATGTGGCTTGCCTGGGTGACCCAGATGGGCAAGGGACATGGGGGCTGCCCCTTTCCCTCACCATGGGCTTGAGCCATAACTTGAGTCTGTCTGATGCCATCTGAAAAGCTGCTGGCACAGCTCTGAAGTTTAGCTGATGGGAAATTATTTCAATGACCTTAAGAGGAAACTACTGCTTTGCTGAACTGTGGGATACAGATGCCTGCCCACCCTGGAGCTGCCATGTGGGGCTGGGGTCCAGCGCTGCTTCACAGCCTGGGGTGGGGGACCTTGGTCTCGCATTGTCTGGGGTGGAACTGATATTGTTTTTCCCAGCCAGGGCAGGCTTGGTGTGGTTGATGGGCCCTTCCTTCCCTTTTCTGTTGGGCCCCTGCAAAGAGAGGGTTGTTTGTTTTTTTTTCCTCTCTTGTGAGCACTGCTTCTCTTTTCCAGCTTTTCTTTTGGATGAGGATTGTCTGAGTGTGGCAGTGAGGGTGTGCACACGGCTCAGCGGATGGAGAGCAGCGCCCTGCTCTCAGCCAGGGTGATGGAAATGTACTTTTTGGCTCCGTTTGGGGAGAGCCTTTTTCCAACTGCTGCTACCTGCTTTTGCTTTAATTTTCACTAAATTAAATGTCTGCGATTGATGCCTGGTTTAAAGTGTGCAGGTGGATTTTGTTTGTTTTCCCAATGAAGCACTTAGGAGGGTGATTCAGACGGCTGGATCACTCTTCAAGCCTGTCCAAGAGACTAGTTTCCCTCCTTCCTATTTCCTTCTCTCAGGGCCGCACTGCCCTCCTGAAGAGTAGGGTTCCCCCATTCTGTCCTGCCTGAGCCTCCCAGCGCTGCCCTTTGTGGCAGAAGCCCCGTGATATATCACCTGCTCCCACTTCTTGGATGGAGTGTGGTGTTGTCCCAGTTGCAGCCTCTGTAGGGATGCACAAGAACATCTCTGGCCCTGTGACACAATGCTGCCTGAGTTTCCCCAACACTTCTAGTATTGGGAAAATGTCCCTTAGAACCTCCCTAGATCACTCCCTTTGGTTTGGGGAGGCTAGAGCAGTCTCTATATTTATAGCCTCAGGCTGAGTGGATTCTGGACTGCTTGTTTAAGGGTCCTCTCATTCAGATCATCAGGATGAGCACCAGAAAGGCTGTGTGCTGGCAGCCTCAGATGACAGAAAGTTTAGGTGTTGTGGCAAGCATGGTCATTGGGAAGTGGGGACGGGAAAATCGCTGGCACTGTGGGACAGGCTCCTGGGGCTCCAGCACTGCGCTGCCTCTGGCTTTTTGCAAGCCTTCACTTTTTGCTTTGTGTGAGAAGCTGCTTCCTGTTTGTGAGTAGCATGATGGCCCCTGGTGTTTCCTGTGCATCTTCCCTGTGAGCAGAAATGCTTCCGAGGGTCAGAGGTGAGGAGCAGGAATGGGTTGGCTTTCTTTGGTGTATCTTTCTCTTACCCTGCCCACTGCCAGCTAAAGCCTCCTTTTACAAACTCCGAAATGTTTTGATGTGATGCTGTGCTTTTGTGTTCTTTTGCAAGCTTCCTGCAGTTGCTTATTTATGTTTTTGAGGTTTTCTTTTGCTAAAAATACACAGTGGAGGCTCATGAAGCTCTCTGTTGGAGCTCTGTGATGCTGAACCCAACAGGAATCTGCCTGCCGATACCAGGGCTGCATGGGTGACCAGAGTTGCAAGTCCACACAGTGCTGTCATGCCTATCTGTTTTTAGAAGGGACTCCATATACAGTGACTCTTATGTCAGGCAGTCAGATTGAACAGAATCAGAAAAGATTCAGATGGAGTGAATCGAGCTGGAAAGTTTACCTAGTAAACATAGACAGGGACACAGTTTTGACAAGCAGGACAGCACTTGCAGCAGACTTTGCACGTTTTCTTGGCATTGCAGGTTACATCCTGAGTCAGCATCCTTGGGAACCACCAGCCCTAGGGCTGCTTGCTATCCAATAATCAAATTTCAGTGAAAATGATTTAAAGTTAGTAGTAGCTGGAACTGTGACTCTGTTAACCAGTTGGGAAGCCTGCACTTTTGTGGATTTGTCTTTAGCCTTGTCCTGCTTGGGAAGTGAACTGAAAGTGTCAGTTTGCAGTGGGTGGTGTGTTGCTGCTGCTTTGTGTCAGCCACATGGCTTTACGAAGTCGAGTTTGTTTTAGTCATTCTGTATCTCAAAACAGCCTGTTCAGCGTTTTTTCTGGTTTTGTATTTGGTGAGTGTATTAACTGAGTGATTTGTGCCCAGCCTGTCTCAGAAGCGGCTGCCATGCCACACATGGATGGCGCTGGTGCCTGGGGACTTCTCACTGACCTACATGTTGGCTGCATCCCTTAGGGCAGTATTTCTGAGAAGGTGTGCTGCTCTTAAAACTGATTCATTAAGGAGGAGGTTGGAGCAGTAGAGATCATTTCTCACCAATGCACTTCAAGACTATGAAACTGTTAAATCTCTGCCTTCTGCCGCTGTTTTTTACAATGAATATGTTTTCTGCTCCCATCTTTTCCTTGCCAATGTTCCAGTCTCCATAAGGCAAGCAAAAGTGAGTGCTGGCAGGATGAGTGGTCTATGATTTGCCTTAGGGGGCTGCTGGATGCCAGCCAGCAAAATGCCATTTGCAGTTCCAAATGCTTGTGGCTGTCCTTGCCCAGCTGGAGCTTGCAAGTCACCGGTGGGAGATTTCCTCTGTAAGTTCACCTAAATGGCAGACTTTCATTTCCTCCTGCCTTACTCTGAGTGGGTTTGAGACATTAAAAGAACCTTTGTTAAACCAAAAAGCATTCTCCAGTCTGATGGGGCTCGCAGTTGCTTCTTGGGAGAAGAGTCCAGTGACTGGGAACACAGAGCCAGGCTTGTCCAAACAGAAACGGGCTTGTTTGGTGGGACAGCAGCCACACCCAGTGCCTGGCAACCGACTGGGCTGGCAGGGCCCCACGAGGGAATGTGTTGCTTCTGCCCCTCTGCTTCCTGCAGCATCCCACTGGGTCCTGCTGCTGGCAGCTAGGTGCAAGAAAGATAGGAAACTAAAGTCCCTGGGCACAGATACACAACATAATCCCATTTGCTGGCTGTGACTGGTTAGGTGAACCATGCCCAGTGTAATGCCCTCTGCTGTTTTAAAAATCACAGAAGTGTAGCATTGTCCTAACTCTGAGTGTGAGTCTCCTAATGGAGGTGACACTGATGGGCACAGGGTTGGCTGGGGGAGGTGAGCCTGCAGGTGGGTTGGGGCCAGAGGCTGTTTTGGTAAAATGCTCTCCACCATGGCGTGGAAGCAGTCCCCAAATTCAGAGGAAACTATGTACTGTCTCCCCCTCCTGCCACCTCTGGCCTCATTGATATGATGCCTGTCCCACAGGCACAAGGGTGTCTGTGCCTGGCCCCTGATCCTGTCACCACTGAGCCCCAGTCCTGGTCATTCCACCGTGTGTTCCTTCCTCCCACAGTTCCTCCAATTTTTGCCTCTTCCTCCTGCTGCAGAGAACCTTCTGAGCTCTCCCTGCAAGCCACATTTAGACTTCAGAGCAGAGAGGCTTCAGCCCTGGCCCTGCAGCTGCAGGGCAGGCATCCACAGGGCCCAGCTTGTACCGTGGGGCAGAGAGGGTGCAGAACCAGGCATACGTGTCAGCGGCGCAGCTGGGAATTGCTGGAGTGCTGGGAGCGTGGGCTGACTGATCCCAGTGCCCCTGGAGTCTGAGAAATCACTGCCTTCTCCTCGTGTAAGAGGGAAGCTTGCCCATTTAACCAGTGCAAAATGCAGAGATCAGGAGATCCCTTTGCATCCTGCCACTATGCAGGCGCTATGCAGCAGCGCTTTCCTGAGCATGCCACTGAGCTCCTCTGCCAGCTTAGCCAGTCTCCTCCTTGTCCTCTCCTGTGTGAGTGAGCACAGGCTCGTGAAGCAGCACAACCAAACTACAGTTGCTTCTTCTAAATAACCAGGGATTGAGCCATGAGTCTGGAGCATTATTTCTCCTTTTTTTAGTAGTCATATGTTGTGGAATGCACGAGATTAATTGTGAGACTGCTGTCTTTTTGAGCTCCGTAAGTCACTTGTGCCCCTTCTCAAGGGGATCCCCCAGGGCAGTGTTCCCCCCCTTGGGGACCTGAGGGTCTCTGCAACAAATGTGAGGCGGTAGCATTTGCAAGGTAGGACACTCAGGCACACCCAAATGGAGGATAAGGGGAGAGTACAGCAGCCAAATCCTTAAGGAATGATCCCCAGACTGGTATTTATGCTTGATGCTTTATGCCTTGTGCAGGGGGTCCTCAGCATCGCCCTCCCACTTCCATCCTCCCACTGCAGAGGCTTTAGCAGGAGATGAATGTGTGTGCCAAGTGCAGTTTGTTGACTGGCTGGTGCTGGAAGCACAACATGGCAGCAGGGGAGGCCCTTCCTTAGGCTTTTGTGGTGAGTTGCTCCATTGGTGCTGGAGCAGCTGGAAGCAAATAGAAGGGCCACCCTGGTTGTTCTGAGAGGGTTCTCTCTGGAACTCCACCTGGACTTCTCAGTTTTAACCTGGTTTTGACACAGATTTTTTTCCGTGGTTTCAAAATCTGCCACTTTTGAAACCATCTGCAGAAATTGCCAATCTGAATGCAAATCTGGATATGGGCTTTTTAGCATTTCTAATAAGAACTTTTACGATACGGGATACGTACTTTTACGATAAGGGATACGTCTACAGAACACTGAAAATATCTTTCAGAAAAAAAAAAAAACAGAAAGGGGATTTTATTCACTTTGCATGTGACTAGCCATAGGTGCTTTTGTCCATAGGAGAGCAGAATTATTTTTGAAATACTTGACTGTTGGGCTGCCTGAGGTGGGTGAGAGCCCAGAGAACAATATTTCAGGCTGGTTTTGTAGTGCAGTGTGGCAGTGGGAGCACAGTTCTTGGTTGGCCATACAGACTGGAGGATTTGCAGGTCTCAGTGTCAGTGGCTCCATTGGGTTCTGATACCAAGAGGCCACAGTGTTTGTGGGTTTGCTCTGACTTGGTGGTATGAGGTTGCTCTGGGTATGGATGGTCCAAGCTTCAGTACCTCCAAGCATTGGTGGGATTGTGTTGGGACCAAAAGCTCTGTTTCTTAAAAACCAAACCCAACCAAAACTGTAATGTGTGTAAAGGATGTATGCTCAGAGAAATAGGTTGTGTGTTAATTTGCTTTGTGTTATGCCTCTCTTGCAGTTGGTGCGCTACGTGTGGAGTTTTCCCAGCGTGTAAACCTGGAAGAAGTGGCAAGAATAAACCCAGAGGTCAGAGCAGGTGGTCGTTTTGCTCCGAAGGACTGTATAGCGCTTCAGAAAGTAGCAATAATCATCCCATTCAGGAACCGAGAGGAGCACCTGAAGTACTGGCTCTTTTACCTGCACCCAATACTCCAAAGGCAGCAACTAGATTATGGAGTATATGTTATCAACCAGGTAAGATGCTAGAGACAAGGTTTTATACAGCTGTCACAACAGTGCCTGTGCCCCTTAAAATAGAGGAATGGTTGCTTTACTTCGAAAAGCAGTAGGCTGGCAGGCAGGAATAAGGTTGCTTAAGAAAAGAAAAAGGAAGAAAAACTTTGCTTCAATGCTTTTGATGGAAAACTTGAGATCCCTGCTTCTGCTCAGGTACAATTCACTCTTAAGAGCTTCTGCATAAAGAAACCACTCAGTGAGGAGGAAAGAATTCCTAATAGCACAACCCAATTAATTATCTCTTTCCAAATGTTCTTTTTTCCTGACTGCTGCAGGAATGGCATGCAGAGATTTTTAAGGTGACAAGTTGGTATTAATGCCTAGTTTGGTAGTAGATGTGCCATAAGTGTGTAGGATTTCACTTTATCAAGGACCTTCTGTTTGTGTTAGTGCACAAAGTCAGGATGGAGAAAACAAAACTGTGGCAGTGGGGCAGGTAAGTGGTTGTCTTCAGGGGAATAGAAAAGAAACAATCAATCATGGGGAAGTTCTTGGAGTTTTTGGTTCTGGGGCTTTTTTTTTCTTGATATCTGGTGGCCTTCAATCTGCCCTTTAAAAAAAAGAAAGGCATAAAAATGCACATTTCGCTCAAGACAAGCTGTCTTAATTTATAGCATAATGGTGTTTAAATAAGTGAGTGTTTTTTGCCCTTGGAAAGGCTTAAAATGTGCAGGCATTTGTACAGCCTGCAGGGTGAAAGGGCAGATACAGTTCTGAGCGCCCCAACAGAGACCACTTTCTGGACAATTCCACTGCAGTTTCTCTCTTGGGTATGTATTTTTATCCAGTTTTCTCAGCTCATTAAGAACTGAGATGAAATAACATGCTTCTTTAAGTACTAACTCCTTAAACTTCTGCTTGGATCAGCTGGTGTGTTTGGGCATATCAAACACCATGAATATTTAAAATGGTCACCCAAGCGATGAATTTCGTCACAGGCTTGAAAGTAGGGGGAGACTAATCCTGAGAGAGAAAACTGATACTCCATTACTACAATTCCTCTTACTTTGCTCATTTCCTGGGTGCCAGAGATCAGGACAAAAGAGATTTCAGGGGAATTAGCAGTAGTCCACCAGCACAGCAGCCAGGATGGTGTGGTGTCTGCATCTGACTGTGCTTGTGGCTTGGCAGCCACACTGCTGAGATCACAAGGCATTTCTGTGACTGGCATGCCGTGCCCTAAAATTGAGCCCTGTGAGGAAGCCCTTCCCGTGTAATGCAAGGAGCAGCTGGTGCCGCTGCGGTGCAGCAGGGCAGGGCCAGCCTCAGCCCTCCATCCTTGGGGCTGTGTTTCCTTGCAGGTGCAGCATTTTCCCTGTGCCAGCTGCCGGTGCCACAGGGCTGGCTGACTGCGGGCCATGCTGGCCAGGGGCTGCAGGTGGTGCCAGTGGCAGGATGGTGCCTCCCTGCGCTGAGCGCCGCTTGGAAGCCAGAGTGTGGTGTGGCCTCCAGCAGTGGTCCTGCTTTCCCAGGCAGGTGTAGTTACCTGCCAGCTCTGAGAGCTGCCTCCACGTGGTCTGGGGCATTGCTTGTGGGAGAGCAACTGCCTCCATTGTGAAGAGCTGGCAGTGCAGCTGGGGGTGGTGTTTCCCCATTGGTGGTGTTCCAGGGTGAGGAAAGCAGTGCTGGTGCCCCTAAAGGCAGGCAGTGTGTGAAGCCTGGTTGGAGTCCCTGCTGCTGCTGTGATGGTGCGTGCTGGCTTGCATTGCCCTGTGTTGCCGGCTACTCCTCTCCTGTGGTCCTTTTCTCCAGCACTAGGGCTGTGTGCTTTACAGTTAACTCTCACAGAAGTTTTTGAAGCAAATGCTTTTTCTCGAGTGCATCTCTTGGGCATAGTTTGAGGGAGAGTGAAATGCAGTACACAGGCTATATATGCTCTGGCCACATCCAGCAGATGCAGGTTAGCAAGTAAGACTACTTGATTTTTAAAATAAGCATCCTCTTTCTGCATGCCTCTAATAAGCTGTGCCTAAAAGAAGTGGAATGGTCAGTGGTCAGTCAGTAAACCCACTGGATGCATCTCCCAAGGGTGAGTGGGAACACTGAATAGAGAGAGATGCAGAAAATGTATTAATTCTTCCAGAAGTACAGTAGGAAAACAGTCTTATTTCTCTGCTGTCTTGACAATTGCTTTTCTCTTTTTCTTGTCTGTCTTTCCCTTTGCATCTGCCCTCCTTTTTTTTTTTTTTATTTTATTTTTCCTTCTAGTGGGGAAATATTACCTTTACTTGTTAATCCTGTCTATATCAAAGCAATCACTGAAGCAAGGAGAATTACTGTGTGATCTGGTTCTTACACGCTGCCTACATGCTCTTCTGTGCTCCGCATCTCATAGAAAGAAAGAGGAGCGCTGAGCCCTGCTACTGCTGCACTGGTAATGTCAAACTAACTTCTTCCTTTCGGCGCAATGTTTCTGTCACAAGTCCGGTGTGTCTCCACCATGCTGTTCTTGCGTGCCTGAATGCCTCTGAGTAGGACTTTGCTGAAGTCAGGGGGATGATGTCTGTAAAATATCTGGCATGTAACAGGAGCCAGTGGAAAATAACGTATCATGTTTCATCTTGGATGCTCCACCCCTAGAAAAACCCAAACCTGTGTGTGGAATAGCCATGGGAGGATTTTTGAGGTAAATCTGAGATGAGGACGTGAGGCTGGGCACGCTGTGCCTGTCAGTGCCATGCAAGTGATGGATTTGCAGCATCTCCCTCAGCCTTGCTCACTGCCACCGTTATCCCAGCGTTCTCCCGCACCTCTGGCCACTGCCACGTGGATGCTCACATCTAGAAATTAATCTTCTCACTGCATTTCAGCCCATGCAAATGCCCATGCAGCCAGATTGAAGTTTGGGAAAGGGAAGACATAGCCAATTCCCTGAAAACTGGGGAGGTTTCCAACTGTTTTCCACTGGCCCCTGGTGCTATTTGCAGTGTCTTGGTAGCAGTTTTCCAGAGAGGTGTGTGCGTGTGAGTGTGAAGTGGTTGGGGCATCACTCTTATTCGTGTTACTTTGCAGGGGGTATCAGGTATGTGGGCAAAGGAGGGAATTGTGCTCAGCTCCTGCTTACCCTTGCAGTGGCAGGGGAGGCAGGGTTTCCACTGTGGCTGCTCTCTCCCACTGCCCAGTATAATTGTGCTGAGGCCTCAGAACACCTTGTGACAGAGAAACACCCAAGTATCTCCTGATATCTCTCTATGGCTCTGGAAATTTGTTTCTACCTGGTTAAGTCCACTGGAGGAAGGACTTTCCCATGGACATTGTGTATGTAGTTCAGGCTATCTCGGTGTATCCGTAACTTAGCCAGCAAGCTCCCACTGGAGGTGATGGCTCTCTCCTTGTTGGCCAGAAACATACATCCTCACCATTACCTCCCTGAGATCTGATGAGTGTAGGATTCAAGTGAAAGAGGTGCAGCCACATTTCATCTGTGCTGTCTGCAGGAGGAATCACAGAGCTCCCTTCTGTATAGACGTGGGAGGCAGAACAAAGTCAGGACATGTGGCTTCTTGCTGGTTTGCAACCCCTTTAGTTTGAGTAATGATTCCAAAAACCTCAATTTTTTTCTGTCTAGCATGAAAAAAAAAAGAATCCTTTGGCAGGTCTGGCTGAACAAACCAGATTCAGCTGGTTCAGAGGTAAGAGATGGGAAGTAAAAAAGCCTGGATGTTCTACTCAGGCTGATCATTCACCTCCAGGTGCAAGCAGGAATCAGTGTCCGACTTTGTAGGACTGAGGCAGCAGTTTGTTCTGGGAGTGACAGAGAGAGTTAATTCAGGAGCCAGAAGCAGGTGCTGGGCACCAGCACTGAACTCAGATGTGGGTTAAGTTTCAGGACAAGAGAATATTGGGAAAAAAAGTCCGGAAAAAGAAAATAGCAAAAATGTGCTTGGACTACATATTTTCTGTCTGAAAGCATAGAAGCTATGTCTAGAGCTTGACTGCACTGTCAAACTAGCAGTCCTCTGTGCACTGCCTCGCTCTTCAGGATAATGCTTCTCTGTCCAAGCAAGTCCAAACTAATCCATTTCTTTGTGACAAGTTAACAGCATTCATGGGATGACAGGCTACCAGGCTGAGGTGAGGGATTGGAGGTTTTTCCAGTGTGCTTTACCCACTTTCTCAAGGGTCACTAGTGGCTACTGTGCTCTGTGCTGACCTGGAAGGAAGTTTTCACAGCTCTGGTTTGTTGTTTGGTTGTTTTTCCAAAATGTCAGGGATCAGTCAAAGATGGCAGCCTGCAGCATGTATGTGAGTTTTGAGAGATTGGAATCCGAGATACCACAAGCACACCAGTGCTTCCACATTGCCTTAGGTAAAGAAATAGAGCTTCTGCAAAAAGCAAAACCTCTTGTCAGTCTTTTTTTGTTCTAATACATTGAGTTAAAGCCCCATGTAACTTCTGAGACAGAAAATGAACCTCCTGCCCTCAAAGCAGTCACAGTTGATAGCATCCTTGCAAAGTTTACTGCATGAGCTACATGCTCACTGCAGTTACTAAAAAATGGCTTGAAGAGGGTTCTTAGTTTTCTTGTATAGGTTGTGATTCCCTTCTTCCTAGTCTTCTGGATGCCAGTGTGAAGCTATGTGGCCATTTGGGAGGAGAGTGGCAATGCCCATGTGAAGTATTTGCCCTGTGTCTTGACCCTCTCCATGCACAGGGCTCCAGTGTGAGCTCTGCCAGGGTCCTGTGGGTGAGGTGGCAGGAATGGTCCTCTATACTCTTGGTGCAAAATTTTCTGTGCTTTGAGGTTTTTTGAGGAGAGGTTTAAAAACACAGCTCTTTGTAGCACTGTTAATCCCCATGTGTCACCCAGAAGAGTTAGAGGCTACTTGAAGGCACTGGCAAATTACAGCTGAGGCTCTGCTGGTAACAAAATTGGTGTGAAGTGCCCTTTGCCTTGAATTTCATTAGGAAAAGAGCAGCCAAAGGATATGAAATGAGGCCACACTCCTAGATTGGCCCCAGCAGTTGCTTTGAGGTGTGAGCACATTGCACTTTGCACCAGCACCAGGACAAGTCCTGCTCAGAACCTTGGAGCTAAGTTTGGATTTGGTGCCATGGGACCTGGGGAGTGCTGGGCAGCTAGGGCTAGGCAGCATCCTTTGCTGGGGAAAGAAAACCCTCCAATTTCATGACCTCAGCCGCTTCCTCTCCCCAGCCTCTTTGTTCCACTTGCCATCATTTTCTGTACTCGAGTTTTCTTGCTTTATGCATGGTGGTGATTGTCCACCCACCATCTTATTATTGTGTGAACCCTTTTGTTTTGTGTGAGGATGCTGAGAATTTGCTCAGATCCTCTTCCATGACAGCTTACTCCTCCCTGTGAAGTCATTTATGCCCAAGGCAGATGAGGAATGCTTTTGAAAACTTTGGTTTGACACTTGCATTTTAAGACCTTCATTTGGAATATACTTGGGGCTGTTTCAAGAACCTGCATTGCCTCTTCAGCAGCAGATCTATTAACCAGTCTGGATTAAACAGTTACCAAAATGATTGTTTATTAACCAGGTAAAGCTGTTACAGAGAAAGTGGTGTTTTAAGCTGCTGCTCCTTGGGCACGGTATTTTATCCATCCTTGATTTGCATCCCATGCTGGGTGTGGGTGGTGCAGGGTGGGGGATGGCTTGCACATTGGGGGAGTCCTTTTTCTTGACAGTGCTCAGAGAGTGTGGATGACTAAAGGTAGAATGGATTTGACAGTCTTGGGTTCCAGTCTCTTTGAGCCATGCTCTATGAGTTTCTTTCTACCTGCTCTGTTCCCTTGTACAGGGTTTGAGTTTGAAGCTGCTGCTGCAGAGTAGGGTCTTCAACTGGAAGTCCTTAATCTCAAACCACGAGTATTCTTGGGTTTTGGGTACGATCTTTTAGCTTTTCAAAAGTACTCGGCAATTTGCAAGCCTGTACTTGTGCTCAAATCCACATGTGCTTTTGAAATGTTTTTGCCTGAAAAAGCGCAAACAGGTTCTCCTCAGGTGCTACGTTGCTTGGGGAGGAAAGTGGAGATTTTCCTGCCCTGCTCTCTGCCAGTCCCTTCATTAGCTGTGCTTGCCCTGGGATAAGTATGCCCTGCTGTAGTGTCAGCTCTTTTTAAGTCCTTCCTGTCATGGTGAGAGCTGATTTCATTTTCCCATCGAGGCCCCCAGGACAGATGAACAGTGGTAGAAGAGCACCAAAGAAGGGGATGTGCCACTGCAGCAGTGACAGCATCCATCTCTTGAGCTGTAGCCCTTTCAGAAAGCAGCTCATGCTGGTCTGCCATGCAGTAATCAAGGCTGTGTGTCACAGCCATGTGCTGAACCTGCTTCCTAGGGCCCACGGAGCATCCTGCTCCTCTGCATCTGTGGCTGCTCAGGGCTTGGCAGAGGGTAAGAGCAGAGCATCAGACCTTGGCTCCTGGCGCCATCTCACGCTTTGCAAATCAGGTCTGGCGTGTGATCACGCACTGCTCAACAGTGGCTGCTCCACAGTCTCCCACTGATATTGTGGCAGAGCTTAGGAGGAGGGTGCTGAAATTTTGGCTACAGCAAGGTCTTGGTCTGGGGTCCTTGTCATGGTTGTAAGCTGAAGCACTGCCAGTGTTTCCCTCTGTAGCAAGGGTCCCATCTTCCAGAGGAGCTCACCTCTTTTTGCTTTTCTCTGCCGCTCCAGGAAGCCCCACCTGCTTGCCCTGTATAAGAAAATTCAATCCTTAAATGCCTGTGCATGGAGTGGGACATAGGGACTGCTTGGTATCATATCAAACCTGCCCTGTTGGGGACTCCCACCAAGAGATGGGAGCTGAGGTGGGTCCAGCCTTTCCTCAGCCATTTTTCCTGCCCCCATGGTTTGTGGCTGTCCCAGGTGTCACTGTCCTGCAGGCAGCATTTGGACTCATGGAGGTCTGCTGCAAATGTGCCATGGGTGCTGCAGGGGCAATGCTTGGGGTCGAGCTCAGTCCATCCGGGCTTGACCTGCATCAACAGGGCTTGCTCTGCATCAACACCAGCATCTGGCAACAGGTAAGAAACTGCTGAAATCAACTGCCAAATTCAAGTCATTTAACTATTTTTATTTGTTTTTAAATTAGGATGGAGAAGAAGAATTTAACCGTGCGAAACTGCTAAATATTGGATTTGCAGAAGCCTTGAAGGAGTATGACTATGATTGCTTTGTGTTTAGTGATGTAGACCTCATCCCAATGGATGACAGGAACACCTACAAATGTTACAGCCAGCCACGGCACCTCTCTGTATCCATGGATAAATTCGGATTTCGGTGAGACAGCTTTCGGAGTGGCATCTTTTTCCTAACACCGCTGCCAGCCTAGCAGGGCAGGCACAGTGTTACACATCCCCGCCCACCACTGAAAGCATGGGAAAGCATCTCTCCCAAAAGCCTGTCTTAACATGTGCACAGCCCTGCAGGGAGCGGGTGGCTGCAGGGGAGGAGGAAGGCAGAGAAATGCTGCTGAGCAGTTCATTAAAATTCATAGCCCCTAGAAGGTGAAACATAGGGTGAGGAAGAGCTAAGCACCCTTCATTTTTCAGATGCCCACATATCCCTTCTTGTGTTTCATTCTGGAAGCTGGAAGACAGCTAGTGTTTCCACCCAGTCTGAAAAGTGAGACACTCTTACACAGTGAGAATCATGTGCAGCTTTAAAAAGACTGCATCAGACGCTATTTTAAGAGCAAGACAAAGTTTTTTGGCTGTTTGGTTTTATGCCATTGAGAGACCTGCCCTGGTACATGAGAGCAGCACAGAGTGAAATCTCTTGCAGCATACATTTGGGTTCAGCAAGCTGTTCTGAACAAAAACGTGTCTTGCTTTTCCTTTCTGGTTTGTGGTTGGTTGTTTTTTTTTTTGGTTGGTTTTTTTTTTAAATGATATTTATTTATTTATTTATTTATTTATTTATTTATTTATTTTGGGTTTGGGGGTTTTTTTGTTTGCTTGGTTTTTTTGTTTGCTTGTTTGTTTGGTTTTGTTCATTTTTCTTCCCTATCCCAAAGCGCCAACGAGGAGTTTAAAAGCTCATCTATAAAGTGAAGACTGGCCATGACCCTATGGTGGCCGGTAGTGCTAAAGCTATAGCAGTGGTGGTGTTGGCAGGGTCCCTACAAGTCTCTGCTCCCTAGCCCTGCTTGGAGCAGGACTGCCACTGGCACTGCAGCAGCTGCAAATCTCTCTTGCACTGAGGTGGAACTGAAAACAAAAATGCACGGCCTTGGGGATTCCTCTACTTGTTAAAGCAGAGACAAGTCTGTACTACGTCCTGGTGATTCCTGTGTGGACCCTCTCCTTATGCTCTAGGTCAGAATTTCATCTGTCCCCAATCTCCTGGTGAATTGTCCCATTTCAAGTGGGAGCTGGTTGGCTTTCTGTATGCAAGGTCACACTGGCAGCTCAGTTTCGGGCTGCAAGCTTCCTTTTGGGGCACTGAGGAGTGTGGAGGTGAGTGGTAGAGCTGTAGGAGGAGAAGGGTCTGTGCCACATCCAATGTCTGTCTGAACTCTTGCCACTCCTGTGGCATTCATGTCACCTTTGGTGAGGTGATATGCATTTCAGCCTGTCCTTTGAAGACAGTGTACTGCTTAGTAAAAGGCTGCAGCTGCTTCCAGTTGTAAAATACTTCTCAGACATATTTGGGACTAAGCCCACCAGTTCCCTCTCTCTCAGATGAGTCCAGGGTACCACAACACATGGCTGCTTCCTGTGGCAGGAAAGTGCCTTGCAGTTGGTGCTGGCTGTGTGTGGGCTGGGTGAAGGGCAGCCGCAAGCCCTTTTCAGGCAGGCAGGCTGCCCCTTGGCTGGCACCTCTTCTCTAATCTGCTCTTTTCTCTGCTTCCAGGTTGCCTTACAATCAATATTTTGGAGGTGTGTCCGCCCTGAGCAAAGAGCAGTTCACTAAGATCAATGGGTTCCCAAACAATTACTGGGGCTGGGGTGGTGAAGATGATGACATTTATAACAGGTAAATAATTCCTTCTTGGCACCCTGGGGTGTATCCAGGGTGGGGATGAACAGACCTGCTGCTCTTAGTGGGTATGAGGGGACATGGAGTCTCTCCAAACAGGAGGTGAAGGTGGTCTGTGGGCAGCCTACTGGCTCAGGGAGAGCATGTGCCTGCTGGTGCTGGCACCGCATTTCTCAGGTCCCAAGGTGCAGTGGGAAGGGAGTCTAGTTGGAAAAGTGTCCCCTCCCCATGCCATTGATCATTCTCCCTGTAGCCTCACCAGCATCCACACCAGTGAACTGGCTGGAGTAGTGTGCTTCTGGGTCTCCCAGCGCTAGCTCAAAGAAGGGGATTCAGGACATGCATCTGAACGTGGATGACCTTGACCCACCTTGCCCAATGCAGCCCAAGATTTGTTTGGGTCTGCAGCCTTGTTGCAGATCCCTTTGTTCCCAGGAGAGCTCCGTTTGTCAGGCTGTAAGCAGCTCTGTATAATGCTGTGAGCCACATGAGTTTGACTGGTAAGAAGCTGATCAAGGCTCAGAACTGCAGGAGAGGAGAAAGGTGTTCTCACAGAGCAGGCTGGGAAGACCAGGGCAAAGGATGAACATGAGGTTATGCTACCTTACAGCTTCACATATCCACAGCATTCACTGAGACAAATCATCATGAGTGGCTTGTATTTGGAAGCCTTCTTCATGTTTCTCAGTGACAAAACCACGCTATGATCTTTTCTCTGGGGTTTCTGAGCTCTTCTGGGTAGGGGTGTTACAAAAAAAAAATTGTACCTTCCTGAGGTTTTGCAATTCCGTTAAAAAACTAAGAGAGAGACAGCTTTCCAGTAGGGCATTTAGAGCAAGGTGGCACTTTTTGGGGCACTCGGGTTCTGAAGAACAGAAGATGCTACAAAGTGAAAAGGGAGAGGCAAAGAAGAAATCAAGTTCTTTTTCATCACTGATAGCCATGCAAAAACTTTGCAGGTGCTTTGTAAAGAGCATGCAAACAAAGATGGGCTGCCTCTCACCTGGTAGGTCTCTGCTGGGGCCACTGTGGCTCTGACCATGTGTCTCCTTTACGCTGCTTTGCCACCATTCACTTTGATTCCCCCTCAGCACTGCAGCTTTCACTTCACAAATAATAAGTGCTCTTCTGGCTCCTATCCAGATGGGTTAAAAACTAGATGACTCCCACTCAAATGGCAGTCTACAGCCTGGAGCAGGGTTAATGTGGGTGTCGGGTGTTGCTTGGAGGAGATGGAGGTGTAAGTGAGGGTGTGGTGAATTATGTTGGTGTTGGCAGGGGGAGCCAATCTACTCTGCACCATAGATAAAGTGTCTGTGTGGGAGAGGACTGGCTTTCCTTCCTTGTATTGGCAAGCTTGGAAGTGCATTAGTAACATACCCCCTCAAAAAGAAAAAAAAAAGTACGTGAAACCAGTGGTTATTTGTGGAAGGTGCAGCAGAGCCTCCCACATCCGTTGGGTGTTTAATGTTCTTGCTTTATACAGGCTGGTGTTTAAAGGCATGGGGATATCACGTCCGGATGCGGTTATTGGGAAGTGCAGAATGATCCGACATTCCCGGGACAGGAAGAACGAACCCAACCCCGAGAGGTGTGTCTCACCCTGTCCCACAGCAGGTTTTGGGGTGCCTCCTGCCCTTGCTGCTCCCACTGCTTGGCTTTCTCATTGCCGGGCGCAGAGGTAGAATGTGAAAAGGCTGCAGTCATCTCCTCCCTGACTGAGCTCTCTGCTCCCGCTCTGAAAGCTGACACCTCCCCCTTGCAAGTTTATCTGATTACAGACATTTTCCCCAACACTGCTCTATGGCACAAGGGCCTCTCTCGTCTCTTTTTTATTTCTTAAATGCAGAAAATTAGATTCTGAGCTATTGTTTCCAGCTTTGGGGCATAAACCTCTGCTCCAGTGCAGACCTGGAAAAGGACCTGTGTGATTTAAAAGCTTGGCTGCTTCTTCCTAGCTAAAATTTGACCCCATAGGGATGCGTTGGCCCACTGCTCAGGCTGGCCAAATCTGGGAGTTTACAGCACTGGTACTCAGGTTTTTCTTGAAACACCTGCAATGCTGCCTGAGAGGCATGCAAAGATCAGATTGTTTAAACATTTTTTCCCTTCTTTCTTTGTTGTTTCTACCCTCTCCCCCACTTTTTTTCTTCCCCTCCTGCAGGTTTGACCGAATTGCTCACACACGGGAGACAATGAATTCTGATGGCTTAAATACACTATCCTACAAGGTATTAAGAGCTGACAAGTACCCTCTGTACACAAAGATCACAGTGGATATTGGCTCCCCCAATAGCTAACATCAGAGACACAACAGAGACTTGCCTATATTGCCCAGGATATCTGGCCTCACTGATGCATTACATGTGCTGGTTTTATAACAGTTGCAATGAACCAAAAAAAAGGGCCTCTTTTGGCATGCCAAAGTATCTCCAAATTGGTTGGATAAGTGCTTTTTAAATTTTTTTTTTTAAATTTCAAACTTGACTTTACACAACTTTCTAGCTCTCCATTGTTTTGTAAGTCCAGAAGCTGTATATACGAGTTGTAAATAGTTACTTTGCCAGAAAATGTTGAATCTGATCTATTTGCTGCAGTACTCCCCATGCTGAGTTAATTGCTGGACTCAAATTTTTCTGATTTGAAGATTATGACTGTGATGTATCAAGAGTTAATGCACATGCTATTTGGTATTTTGAATGAGGTATGTTCAGGCATTCTTTTTAATTCATTCCTGGTTTTACTTTATGAAGGACTGTTAGATGCTGCTAAAATTGTCCAAGTTTACGCTTTGAATTAGATTTTTTTAAATGGAGACAGCATAATACAACTTTTTTCTCATAGTGACCAAAAGAAACATCTCTTCTATGTGCAGAGCAGGTGTTGAACAATCAAGTCTGGATGCAATGAATGTCATTACTTCTTTTAGTCTCAAATGAGGCTTTGAGTGAGTTGAGACAGTTTGCCAGAATTTGTGGGTAAGCTTCCTGTATTGGGTGGGAGCTACGTAGATTGACTCTAAAAACCCTACCTTCAGATAACCTTACTTCTGGACATGACAGATTTTTTTTGCTTCAGCACACCACCACCTGCGATTTTTGGGCGGGGGATGGAAGAGTTCAGAGAGGGATGGGTTTGTGGTGTTGGTTTTTGGGGTTTTTTTTTCATGAAATAAAGATTTATTTAATTGCACAAATAAATTATGGCCTTAAAATTTGCTAACACTTGTTACCAGTGGCAGGAAGTTACCATGCTATTTAAGCGTTGTCTGAAGCTTCCTAAAACCAAAATTTTCTCTTGCAAGATTGTGCATAAAACTTGAAATCTTTTAATACTTTTGTTGCTGTTGTAACATTTTAATAACTTTTAAAAGTAAATTGTGTATCATAAGCAGTATATTTAATACCAGATTAAAGTAGGGTGCAGCGTAATACGATATGATTCAAAGCCTCCTTTATCTTTAGAATAGTAGGCTTTTTATGTGTGTTGTTATATATAAGCCATGTATTTTGTTTGCTCTGCGTATTTGTCTATTAAATCTCCTGCGGTGCTGAGATATACACAGCAGGGCCGACATCCAAATGATTTTTCTTTGCCTAAAGCCTGTTTGCAATGTGTGTTCTCTATCTGGAACCTCCCTTCTGATTGTCTCAGGCTTGAGAGGCATGCACATTTCTGCAGTACTATTTTCTGTCAGTGCACCGGGGCACCACCTGTACAGACCCTGATTTTTCTCCCCTTGACCCTGTATTAAAACCTCAAGCGCTGACTCCCAGGCAGCTGGTTTAAGTGATTTAAAGCTCTTAGCTAGAACTGAGAACTGAATTCCTTCTGGTGAGTACTTCACCACCAGCTCTGACCACAGCAATTTGCACTTCCTTGGCCTGTGCTGAAGGTTGTTAAAATCAGGGATACTTGTTGTATTGGGGATCATCTTCAGCACTGCCTTTTTTTTTTTTTTTCCCTTTGTTTGGTTTAGTTTGGGTTTTTGTTACATTTTTTGTGACCTGAAGGTTTTGCTGAACCCTTGCACTGCAGGGGTGGGATCCTGCAGGGAGCAGGGAACAGTGCATTTCTTCTTAGGCCAGCAGTGGCTCATAGGATGCATAGAGATTTTAATTGCTAGGTGCCTTTTCAGTCTCACTTGGGAAAAGTCTTTGCCTCCTTTGGTTGAAAGCTCCTTCTGGCTAGACTTGCTGCTTCAGTCATGGTGAGAGCTGAGGAAAGATGGGCTTGTATGGAGCAGGAGCAAAGCACAAGGAAGGAGGTTTGTGGTTAAGAGCTTATCCTTTGTGCTTATCAGTGTATTAAAAAAAAAAAAACCAAACCACAATGCAGTAGTCCTTATGGCAGATCAGGCTCCAGGTCTTAAAGATGCAAGGGAGTACAAGAACATGTGTTCTACAGAAATCAGGTCAAATGTCTCCCTGTAAAACACTGGCATGGGTGTAGTCTGTAGCAGTAATGGAGACACAGGGGAGGACTGTTTTTAAGACTTTTTTCAAAGCTGCCCTAGAAGGAGGGCCCCACTCCCACAGCTAGCAGCAGATAACCAAAAATTTATCAAGGTTGCACTTGAAAATGCCATGCCTTTGCAGAGAGAACCTCAATTTTGTGCTGAGCCTTTTGTAAGTCAGAGAGTTGAGACCTTCAGCTGTAGTGGTGTCTGTCTGCTGGCAGGCGGGTGGGGGAAACACTAGCAGCATTCCTTGCAGTGAGATTCTTTGACAGTTAGAAAAATGTTAGTGCAACAACTCATTGTTTGGCTGTATACCAAAATTATTCAATGTCATGGAAGTGGGATGAGCACTTGTTTCTGGCTGTTGCGATCAACGGTTTCTACAGTGTGTGCCTTGAAAGAGGGAAGAAATGGAAACTGGAAAATCAGGAAACTTGAAAACCCTTTTTAGCAGAGAGATACTAGCAGTGCAAGAAGCTGCTGCATAGTTTCTCTTCCACTGCTAAAGCCACAAGCCATGTAAAGAACTGAAGCCACCTTGTGTAGCTCATGTTGCCCTTTGGTGCTGATCTGTGATTTCTAGGTCTCATTGTCTCTGTGTAAACTGTATCACTCAAAATCATTAAATGCTCTTGACTCGACCTGGCCATGAAATTTATCTCCCTGGGATTTTCAGGGGCCACATCTACAAACACTTACGTTGCACAGAAGCCAATTTGGACTGTGTCCTATGGTGGATGGTGTTTTCTCCTCTCCCCTACTGGTGAAAACACTCCAAGTGATACTGATTGTAACTAAGGGTTGTAACCCAGAAAAAACAGCTTCAAAGGAAATGCTGATGCTTGGATTCTTTGGGATGACTGACTGCTTGTTAGCATGAGGGAGAGTCCCGATATGCTGCTTTTCCCTAGGATGCTACTTGTATAATGGACTGCTTTTGGGTTTCCTGTAGATGGTTTTGCTTTTGCATTCTTACCATTTATATATCAAGGGATGTGTAATCCAATGTTCCTTCTTTACTATTAATGTCAAATAAAAATATTTTCAGTTACAATGTTTGGCAGCATTGTTCTGGATTACCCCTCTGTCTGGGTGGGTTTCTGGCTCATGGGGTGGACAAGGCTGTACCTTAATCTCCTTGCATTAACTTTCTCCAGCTTTTCCTCTCTCTGGCTTCCTCCCTGAATTAATTTCTCTGTGCTGCAAAAATCTTGCCCATTAGAGACACAGACCTAAAAGTCCCCAGACACCAGAAACTGTAGGGTGGTTCCTTTATCTGTGAGTAGGGGGACAGCATGCAAAACATCCTGAAACCAGGCAGGGGATGCAAACTCTCACTCAGGCTGTGACTGCTTGGGGGAACAGGGCACTGCTTGCTCCCTGAGTGCTTGTGGGTTTGGCTAGGGTGTGAAAATGGAGAAGTAATTTCTGGGAAACTGAAGTAAATATTTGTCTGTGTTCCTTGGCAATTTCTCACAAAAACAGATTCTGTGGAAGAGATCTTTCTGGCCAGACTGTGGCTAAGGCTAGGTATGAGCTCCCCATGCTCTCCAGGGAAAGGTGGGCTTGTTTCCAGCTGAGACCAAGTACCAGCCTCTGAGCCCAGGCTGGCACAGTGGGCAGGTCATCACCATGTTGCTTGCAGGCATGCTCTGAAGACCATATTGACTGAGGGCTCTGGAAGAGGGCAGTGGACTCTGCCTGCTTTGTCCCTTCACAACTGCCTCCGAAGGCTCTGGGGACAATGCAGGACCATCACTACAGCGAAGCTGCCAGCAAACTGGGGTGCTGCAGCAAGCTTGGTGGTCCCTGTTGTATCTTCTGTTGACTCAAACCCTGCAATGTTGCACAGGAATCGT
This sequence comes from Sinosuthora webbiana, assembly GCA_013397395.1. Lineage (NCBI taxonomy): Eukaryota > Metazoa > Chordata > Aves > Passeriformes > Sylviidae > Sinosuthora > Sinosuthora webbiana. The sequence goes on along the minus strand of VXBN01015565.1, from coordinate 355,425 downwards.
AGGTGTTACCTTTTCATGCTTTTGTGTTTGGCATCTACAGGCAGAAAAATAGTCTGAGAGCAACCTTCCACTTCTTCCTGGAGAGGGGAGGGGTATTCTGTGGGGAGAATACTTCTGCCCTCGGAGTATTGAACTATTCCTTCTCTCTACAGCCTGAGTGGGTGAGGCTCAGTGGCTGGAAGAAACCATGTGTGGAAATTTTGTCCCTTGCTGAAAGCAGTAGCTGAGAAGTCTCACCAGGATTTCACCCTTCTCCCCACTAGTTACCAAGGCTTCCCTGAACCAGATCATCATGTGGCTGGTAAAGGATCCCTTGACTTTTGCTGTGAGACCATATTTCCTCTACCATAGCTTTCTCTACCTCCTGCTCCACCTGTCTGCCAAGAGCCAGGATGAGGGAGTAGAGGTTTCTTACATTTACCCCACGTTTACCCCGCTGCAGTTCCCTGTTCTGCAGCCCACAGAGGGAAAAAAGAGCCAAAAACAAACACCTCCCCCCCTTGCTGTTGTTAAAAGGAAGAAAAGTTCTAAGCTGGAGTTTGCTAAACCTTTTCACCCTCTTGGAAGGAGTCTAAAGTAGGCATGCTTGTCCTTTGTTCTTGTTTTGTGTCCTAGCACAGCACTGCTGATTGCTGGATCTGTTCTTGTTTGACTACATCCAATGTGCAGGATGTCTGTATACTCAAGGACAATGCACTTATGAGACCTCTGTTTTCTGTCAGCCTAAGGCAGCAACCCCCACTCCTGAAGCCTATTTTCCTTATCCATCCACTGTTCTAAATGTAATCATCAGCAGTGCAGATGAGTGCACAACGATCTCTGTAGAGTCAGTGGTGACCTGACTTCCCAAGTCTGCACTAGACCTTGCATGAGCCAAGTGAGGAAAATAAGGGGTTTGGGTTAAGTCCAGAGTCTGGACCGATGGACCTTTTCCTGATTACCTTCCTGCCTTTCACGTGCATGAAAATGATTTCCATTTCCACAAAAATCTTGCTCCACGATTTTTCCAAAGATGGAGGTATTGCTCATAATAATTTTGTAATTACATTTTGTAATTATTGCACAAAGATGGAGATACTGCTGCTGTTTCACATCTTTCTCCTTGCCCTCCCTAAAGGTGGGCATCATATTAGGTTTTTTATTCAACCTTTTCCCATTTGCCATGATATTCTGCCATGGCTGACAGCAGCTTCATTGATACGAACTGGTAACTCATCTGGATTAGTGTCATCTATCCCATTCTCTAAGCAGTCCTTCAGCCTCACATTTGGTCTTCCCACCTACTTCCAAAACCAGGGTGGTGAATGCAGAGATCTGGGAGCACGCTTTGCCTCTGAAGTTGATAAAAAAATCCATTGATCATTGTGTTTTTTTACATATTGTCCAGTACCACAGTGTTTCCTTCATCTGTCAGTGGATGTGCAACTTGAATGCCTGTAGCGTCTTGTTGTACTACCTTTAATGATCCTTTCTAATCTTGAGTTGTAGGTGGAACTTGGGCCACCTACATGGGCCATGCTCAATACCACCTCTAAGTACCCAAGCAAGCAACGTTTACTACATTCTTTTGCTATCATATTTCCCATTCTTACATGCTGCTTTGTTGTTGCGTTTTTGTTGTTTTTTGTTTTTTTATTTATTATTTTGCTACAAGAAGTGCCCCTTTTAGTCAAGCAGGACTTCTAGTGAAATTCCCAATCTTCCTGCAGAAGGGAAGGCTTGGGATATTCAGGATGAACACTGTGAGAAAACCTTTCCCAAGGAGGGTGATGTAGTCCTGGGACAGCATACTGAGGTGCTGGGGATGCTGACACCTTGGGAGGTTTCAAGTCGGTCAGTGGTTCCCGGGCTATGTGACTGACACAGCACTAAACCAGCTACTCAGGAGCTTCAGGCCAGAGCCTGTAGAGCAACAGGAGTTCAGTCACTGGGTGAAGGGACGCTGCTGCACTAAGGTATGGGCAATGCCAACAAGCCTAGAGAGGCCTGCAGGGCACTTTCAAAAAAAGAGCAGGGAGTTGCCCGGTTGCCCACGTCTTCCAAACCTGCTTTACATGATATTTTACTAATGTCTTGGCATGGTGTTTGCACTGTGACCATCTGCTGTGCTGCAAGAGAGAAAGGGAGCAGCTGTGAAGCTTTGCAAGGTTGTGTCCAATTCATCCAGATCTGGCAAACCTGGTAAGCCCATGCCTGGGAGCTTGTGGAGGTGCTGGTGACTACTGGCACATAGGAAATCACATTAAGAGCTCACTAACTAGTTTTGTGGGTTTTTTACATCCTCCAACTTTCTCTCAAGAGGGAGAGAAACAACTTAGTCAAAAAAATGCAAAACATGGGTAGATTCCTATGTGAAAAAGAGTTTGAAAAGTCCCCCTTCCAGCAGTACCCTACCTAGCAAATGTCTCAGTTTTCTTTCCAAAAATACAGTCTGAAACAGGAACAAAATAAAAAAAAATTAAAAAAATTAAAAAAAAAAAAAAAAAAAATCCTAGCCACTGTTATCTCCTTCCCATGGGATTTAGTGACCCCTTTAAGGGAAATCTGCTGACAAGTCTTCACAGGGAAGAGCAGCACTGATGAAGGGGGTCTGGGGTCCCAAAACTCCAGAGCCATGTGTGTTCTAGCAATGGGGGAGAAGATGTCTCTGCAGCATAACTATTCTCCCCATTTCCTGAAGCACTGTTAGAAATACATAGGCCCAAGGAAGAGTGAGATCAATGAACTAATCATCAATGCCTGGGGATGTGCTTGACACAAGGAAGTGCAAAGGCTGTGTAAGGACATCAGTGGCATAGGTGAGGTGGGGTGTGTTGGTTAAACAAATCTGCAGGGGCAGCCTCAGAATGTCATAGAAGCATAGCATGGCTGGGGTTGAAAGGGACCTTTAAAGACCTTCTAGTCCTAACTTCCCTGCTATGGGCAGGGACACCTTCCCCTGGACCAGATTGCTCAAAGCCCCATCCAACCTGATGCAGAACACTTCCAGGACTGGGGCATCCATGTCTCTCCAGTTTTTAGAGATGTCATGTGAGACAGTGTCAAACTCTTTGCACAAGTTCAGGTAGATAACATCTGATGCCTCACAGAATGGCCAAGTTTTGCTCATTTCAGGTGGAAATGAGTTTCTGCCTGTGTCTCTAAAACTTGCTTTCTCACCCAGCTGCTAGAAATTTGCCTCACATATNACGTGCACCATTTAAACCAATCCTTTCATTTTCAATGCAACCAATTCCTAGGACAGGGGAGATGCTTTTTCTAATACTTTGGCTGAGCTTGCAACACGGTTGCAAAAACTATCAGAAACAGTGTAAAAATTATTAGGAAATCTTAAAAAAAAAAAAAAAAAAATCCTAGCCACTGTTATCTCCTTCCCATGGGATTTAGTGACCCCTTTAAGGGAAATCTGCTGACAAGTCTTCACAGGGAAGAGCAGCACTGATGAAGGGGGTCTGGGGTCCCAAAACTCCAGAGCCATGTGTGTTCTAGCAATGGGGGAGAAGATGTCTCTGCAGCATAACTATTCTCCCCATTTCCTGAAGCACTGTTAGAAATACATAGGCCCAAGGAAGAGTGAGATCAATGAACTAATCATCAATGCCTGGGGATGTGCTTGACACAAGGAAGTGCAAAGGCTGTGTAAGGACATCAGTGGCATAGGTGAGGTGGGGTGTGTTGGTTAAACAAATCTGCAGGGGCAGCCTCAGAATGTCATAGAAGCATAGCATGGCTGGGGTTGAAAGGGACCTTTAAAGACCTTCTAGTCCTAACTTCCCTGCTATGGGCAGGGACACCTTCCCCTGGACCAGATTGCTCAAAGCCCCATCCAACCTGATGCAGAACACTTCCAGGACTGGGGCATCCATGTCTCTCCAGTTTTTAGAGATGTCATGTGAGACAGTGTCAAACTCTTTGCACAAGTTCAGGTAGATAACATCTGATGCCTCACAGAATGGCCAAGTTTTGCTCATTTCAGGTGGAAATGAGTTTCTGCCTGTGTCTCTAAAACTTGCTTTCTCACCCAGCTGCTAGAAATTTGCCTCACATATTTATGAGTGGTTTTCCAAACTTAGGTCTAAGCAGGAGTCCTACAAGGGAGCACAAAGCTAAGGGAATGTCTCTGAAGCAATAGAAGGGGGAAGACTACAGCTTCCACTTCAACTGGACAAATTCCCTGAGCGATGATAAAAGTGTGAATTCAGATTTACACTAGCTTTGAGTAAAGGGATTGAGCAAGAGCCCTTGAGAGATCCTTCCCTGCCATAATCATTCTAAACCACTATCATACCCTTAGAAAACACAATTACAGAGGCAGCAATTGACTCTGTTTCGATTACCTCTGACTTACAAGAACATTGTGGTACTTCTCAGCAAGAATCCTGGAGAAACAAGGTCTCAGCACACCTTGATGATATAACAAGGGGTACTGGTTTGAAAGGAAAACCAGTGAAAGACTCCAAGTCAGAAATACAATTTAATAGGAGGGGGAAAAATGATAAAAATAAAACAAATAAAAAGCAATAGTACAAAAGACCCATGACAGAGTCAGAATACAACCTGACACCCTCTTAGTTAGGGTGGTGGAAGCAGTCCAGATGAAAGCAGTGATCCCATAGAAAATCTGGTAGCTCTTGTCCTCTGGGAATCCAGTGGGTGAGGGCTCCCTGTGCTTATCCAAATCCCCCTGGGTGGAGCATCTCACAATGGGCTGATATCATTCTATGAGTCATCCAGTGGGTTCTTGATGGCCCATTCAACAGAGACATCTCCCAGAGGGAGTTACCTATGAGTCCTGCAGCAAGGCATTGATGGGCCATTAACAGAAGATAGTCCTGAGGGAGAGGGCAAGGGAAACACTGCCCCACCTGGTTTCAACAGCTCATGAGGACGGTGATACAATACATACTTTGGGCGCATCTTACATTACCTCTGACACAAGGATTGCCCAGACAACACAGAGAACAGGAATGGAAACTGGGATTTCCCACAGAGATCTATTTACCAGCCCTCGAAGTTGTGATCTCACTGCAATGAGAATTTCTGGATGCCATCTGACTGCAGAGCTGGTGAGGGCCTTTAACATGTAAAGGGCTGCTGAATATCAGAGTCAGTGTTGTTTACTGCAAGCAGCAGGGCTGTGACTGGCTGATGTGGCACTCTGCCTGAGAGTCTGCTCTCTACAAAATTAGCTGCTTTGAAAATCAGCATGCTTAAACCACTGCCACTGGCCCACCTTTAAAGCATTTTGCTAAGGAGTGCTCTGTCCCACATGTGTTAATTATAATACTGCCCAAAATCATGATTAGACACATTGACACATACATGTTAAACCCACTGAGAACTGCAGCATTAGATGGATACAAAAAGCTATGCTCAGACACACTCATGGCACCATGCACCAGCTATTGCCAGCTCAAAAGGGTTTTGCAACCAGGCAGATGATGAGAATATCCATCCTTAGAGATGTTCATGTGCTATCTCTACGTGTCCTGGGTGATTTGCTCTGTGTGGCCCTGCATGAGCAGGAGGCTTGGACCAGATGATCTCCAAAGTTCCCTTGCAACCTCAGCTGGATGTGGTCCCCAGGAGAGCAGAGCTGTGTGGAGCAAAGCTGCCCACAATCCCACATCTGTGGCACAGAACCCCCCAGAATCACACCACGTCGGGCATCCTGGCATTTCTTCAAGGTGTCTGAGCTTCTAGTCAGCTCTTACGCCTTGTCCTCCACCCTCTTTCCTGCACAGCACTGGCAGGTGTTGCTTTCCTACACCGCAACAGGTGCCTGACCCTGTTGCTCAGATATGTTTCTCATTGCTCAGCTGCCGCTGCTTTTCTTTGGAACACTTAACACAGGCTTTGCCCAACTTTTGAGGCTGCACACCTAACCCACTGCCAGTGAATTATTTATAGTCCTGGAGCCTCTGCTTCTGGCCTGTTCCAAAACTTTCAAGGCCCCTGCTGCTATCGTACTTACATCACACATTAATAACAAGAGACACCCGGCACCACAGGCCAGTTCACACACCAGGCACTCATGAGGAGCTGGCAACATGTGTAACAGGCCACAACAGGGTCTTGGTATGCTGAGCATCCACTGTTCTAGTGCAAAAACTGGGACTGTTACCAGCAGCAGCAGTGTCCTTCCTCATGGAACCCTAGGTCACAGCAGCAGATGTCAAAAAAGCAGATCAGAAATCTCAGAGCAAAAGTTCAACTTGCAACAACACAGCAAAGCTCGCTGTGGTACCCTATGGGAAGAGGGAGTACTTATCTTGAAACTAAGCCAGTTGCCTCTTATTTAAGCTGAGAGCATCTGAATTGTCTGTCCAGGATGAAAGCACCAAAATGCAAGCAGTCTGTCCAAGGACACTGAATAGTGATGCAGAGTTTAAGGGACACAAACTACTGAGGTCTTATGATGGCTCCTGTGTTGTTACCTCAGGAAATGTGTGCTGCTTTTGAGTCTTGACTTTTGGTACCTGTTAGGAGCTGATTGTGGTGATGTGGTCTCTTGTGTCTCCATCTTCATTTCTGCTCCTCTTCTGGGAACTGTTATAAATGATTAATAGCCAATCCAATATCAAAGAATTTATTTAGCAATTTCCAAAATCAATTTAAAAACAGCCACAATAAAATTGGACAACATCGATCAAATGCTGGGTGGACAGAGGAGCAGCAGCAACGGTGCTGTCCAACCTTGCCCACAAATGCTGGTTCTTGGAGCACGGCTTTTATACAGTTTTTCTGCCCGGAGGCAATGTCCGTTGGAAGTCCGAATATTCATGTATTTCTTTATTTCAGAGTTGGGTTTTTGGAAGAGTTTCCTGACAGGATGAAAGGTGTTCCGGGAATCTTTCATTGGGGTGCTGATTTGATCTTCCCCTGGATGTCCTCCACCAAGATTGGTATCAGATCTTGATCAGCCGTGAAGTGGAGGTCCACCCTTGATGAATGGGCCATCTCCCGTTCAGCCTTGCCATTTCTGTTGCAAATTTTGTTATTTCACAGTTGTACAATGGGCCTTGGAATTTTGGAGATGCCCTTGAACAGCTTTTGGGAGTCCAAACTTACAATGACAATTTTAAATTTATCACGTACAATATTTTATATGCACTACATCTATTACAAAACCATTAAGAAATATTCACTGCTCTTTGTCTCTTTATCAGGATGCTTTAGGTCTCATCTTCCAAATACTATTTTTAATGGCTTCAATATATCCTGCTTTAGGCTGGCAAATATTTGAGACCACCCCAGGGGTTGGAGTGGTCTAGAAAGCAGTTGGAATCCGTGTTCAGCAGATGCCATCCATGGCTCTCCACCCCGTGGCTGCTCCTGCCACTTGTTCCTGCTGGTGCTCCTGTACCCACATACTCTCCATCTGGTCAATGTTTTCCTTGCAGAATAACAAAAGCCAGCACAGGATTTCCATGCAGACAGAAGAAGAAAGGGTAAGTGAACAGTTGGCGCCTCATACAAATGTTGGTTTGACACTCAGAATCAACAAAGAGGCTGAAGATTGCTACCACAGTCACCCATACAGCACTGTCAAATAAACTTACTTTCTTCTATTTTTCTTTTTTAAAACAAAAAAAACAAACCAAACCAAAATAAAAACAACACAAAAGAATAAAAGCAAGCAGTACAGGATTACTGCTTCAATCCAAGAAAGGGAATGGTGTTTCTGTTATATAATCGGATTTCCTCAAAGCATTTTTTCACTTAATATCACATGATGCTTCTGTAAGATCCATACAAAAGAAACAAGAGTTTCAAAATGGTCTGGTAACCTTTCAAAAAGTAGCCGTTACAAAACCTTTAAGAAGTTTGCAGATGACAGAAACATGGTGGCATGGCAAACAACGTCTTTCTGTTCCCACAGGCTCTGGATCTAACCAAATCATTACAGTTTGGTGAAATGAACTTTAATAAATTAAAGAAACATTACTGGAGGCAAATAATGTCAGATGTGAGATCTGCCTTGGGTCTCACAGTGTTGCAGAAAGCAGTGTTGCAGAGGGACTGAAGCCTATCTGTGGGTAACACCGTGAGCTTTGTGCTGTAGTTAATAAGGATAATACAACTTCCAGCTGTAAGAAAGTGGGTAACAGCATTAGAATCAGACAGCTTTTGCTTCTGTGCACAGCCCTGGTAGGCAAAGCACTCAGTTGCTGTCTGTATTTCCAGAGGACCAAGGACACATACATATTCAAAGAACTGCAGAAATGAGCAAGAAGTGCTATAAAAATTAACCTAGTGCTGCACATACAAGAGGGGAGGAGTGCCTCTGAGTCCTGTTCAGAGGCACAGCACAGCAAAAGGGAGAAGGCTGTAATATTCCCCTCTTATCTTAGGCCAATAAATCTGCAGTGCTCCTCCCTCACACTAGGTATGTCTCCCGGGAGGAGGCACTCACAACTCTGCAGGAAACTTCTGTGTCTTGATGTTGCAACAAGGCTATAAGCCAGGGCTCAAGTTGCACAGCTGGACACTGGCAAGAGGGGAAGAATAACTCCATGTCAACTGAATTTTCTATGTTAGATCATCACAAGTGTTTTGAAAGAGATTAAAATGCTGAGCGAGTTTGGAAAAGCAGTGAGTTAAAATGGTCTGTCCAGGGAGGTGGTGGAGTCACCGTCCCTGGATGTGTTTAAAGAAGACTGGATGTGGCACTCAGTGCCATGGTTTAGTTGAGGTGTTAGGGAATGGGTTGGACTTGATGATCTTAGAGGTCTCTTCCAACCTAGTGATTCTGTGATCCTGTGAAAATTACCAATGTGAGCAGCATGCTCAAATGGCACGGGGTCGACATGCAAAACTGAGCATACCTCTGAGCTGAGATGGAACTGCAGATCTGAACCCATTCCTTTGGGTGGATAATTTCACCTTAAAGGGCTGAAATTATTAATTCCTAGTCTTGTCTCAATACTCAGGGCATTTCCTTAGTTTCTGTGTGCACAGTATGAGCCCCATCACTTGAGTGTGTTGGGGACAGCTGGGTGAATGCTTTGCATCCACCTGCCCAAGCACTGTCTGTCCATCTTCCCCTCTGCAGGTTGTCCAGCCAGTGAACCTATTTTTTTCATATTACTTACTTTCCAAGCTACAGATGTGCGCAGTCCTGGGATGTCAACCTCAGCTCTGACGAATCCCTTGCTGCCTGTCAGTGAGAGAACAGCCCCTCTGCAAGTATCAGGTGCAAAAGCCCCAGTGTGGGGTCAGCAAAAGTGGATGCAGACATCTGGCTTTAGCAAACAAATTCTTCCTAAGCCAAGAGCAATGCAGCTTTTTCTTTGTCCCTGGGAGGAGGGGACAAGACCTTGTACCCCATATATTTTCCAGCAGAACACTTATACAAAGCCTTCAGCAGTCTGCCAGAGGAGTACCATATGTCCAGATAGATTTTAAACAGAGCTAGACCCTGAGGGGATTGCTGGTGAGACAGGGAATCTTGGCAGCTGAGAGCAACATAGCCCAGGACAGGACGAAAAGCAGATAAGCCCCCCAAATCCCTGAGACAGTGCAGTACAGCTACTTGGCTTTCCACAGAAATGCCTGAAACCTGCACATCCATTAACTGAAAGAGCCTTGTGACCAAAAAGCCAGAGGAAGCCCAGTGGATGGCTGCAAAGAAAAGGAGCTTGATTGGCTCATTTGCAGAGCAGAATGGGAACAGATGTCCCTCTACCACCATGACCCTTCTAGTTGTATTTCATCTTCCCTTGCAACTGCCTCAGAGCTGCCTCCCCAGCCCCGCCAGCAGAGCTGATAAGGCAGCACTGTGTCACCTGGGGCAGAGGGGGTGGGCTGAAGTTTCATCCTAAACAAGCCCAGAGCCAGAGGAACTTGCAGTTGTCAAATCAACCAGCTTCTCCTTATCTTTCTTGTGATTACTTCCTCCCCCTGCTGCATTCCTTGAATAGCGATACTTGTTTTGGAAATTCCTCTCCGAAGCAGTTTCAGGCTGGAAATCTTTGAGGATACTGCAGCAGCCTGGTGCCGGAAGTTGCACTTACCCTGGATCTGTGTTACAGGCTGTCCTGAGCATGTGGATGCATGGCGGC
>VXBN01015565.1:297806-345338 GCA_013397395.1 Sinosuthora webbiana | reverse complement strand
GGGGGCGGTGTCTGGGGGAAACAATGCCCCAGTCTGGAACTATTTATGTAGTTTTTGTTGTCCCATCACTTACAGACCCTCTGTGATTCAGCACCTTGCTGCACAGCAGTGGTGGCACAGCAAACAGCTCATTCCTTCCAAACCTGCTGCTCCAACTCCCAACCTCTGCCTTGGCTTCAGGATTGTGCGAATCAAAGGAGAAACTACCTCCTATGGCCAAAGTACTGCAGCTCAGCAGAGGGCATCCAGCAGTAGTGCTGCCAAGCCCTTTGGCATGTTTTGTTCTCTCTGGTGGCCACCATATGGTATTTCACATTTTGCCCACTAAAACATTCATATCTGTACTGGTTGAGAGGAGATATGCAATCACAGGTGAGTCTGTGAGAATGGGTGTTTTGGAGAACATCCAGTGATTGGGGGTGGGCTCCTGGCTTGTGTTTGAGTATGCTGGCAGAAGAGTAGCCTTTGGGCTGAAAACCACATTCTGGGAAGTCAAAAATCAAGGGAGGGAAAGGGTCTGTGGCATAGGTGTATGCTTTTCAACCCCAGACAGCTGGTTGGTGTCCTGGTCCCCTCAAGAGAGCTGCAAACCAAGCACACAGGGAACATCCTGACCCAAGGAGGACTCAGTAGGGAAAAGGGCTGTTGGCACTGAACTGAGCAGATGTGCTCTTAACCTTAGCCTGATGTCACCAATAGTTCACATGATTAGAAAGCAGATCAGTGTCACAAATCAGGGGCTTGTCTGACCTGTTTCTGGGGAGCAGAAGGCAGAGAATATGCTGAGGCACAGGACAGTGCCATGCTGCAGCACATACAGAATTCATCTCCACCTGTGAGATCCTGGACAGGCGGAAGGAGGGACACCAAGGTCTGTTGCACACACAATGAATGCACACTTCATGACAGCAAAGACCATGCAGATGTCTACAGGCCAGACCACCTGAGGCACTGCTGTCGAGACCCCCAAAGTCTGCCTGCTACAAAGCTGTACTGCTTCCAGCAGGCTGTGGACTTCTGCTTCAGCCAGAAAGAGGGACTTCATCCATATGAAAGATCCTTAAAGTAAGAAAGCAAGTCTTTTGAACTGCACACTGACCCAAATGGGTGGGCAAAAAGAGATGGGAAACAGCTTGCAGAGCACCCAAAAAGCCAGGTAGCATGGAGTTGGATCAGAGGCTGAAGACCTTTGCCCATACCCACACTCTCTCCTGCCCAAACACTGCATTGTGCTGTGGGTCCACACCGCATACAGAGAAACATCTCTGTGTATCTTACCCTAGGCCTACTGTACCTGGCAAAACATAATCATGAGGATCATGTATGTCTCTGTTCATACATGCGTTTCTGCAAGGTCCTTGTATATAAAAAGGCAGTGGAGACATCCTGTACTGGAGAACAAGACAAAGAATAAGGCTGCTGGGCTAAGGAGGCGCCACAGCTCCAGGCAAATCTGGGTAGTTTTGGAGGTCAAAACCCCATTATAGGCGTGCCAGTCCTGTGAGTCAATGCATAGAAGACAACCAACACAATCCTGCACACCAAAATCCTATGGCAGAGAAAGCCTGAGTTGAAACATTTGTTTTGGCAACCTCTAAGAAATAAATTAGCTCTACTAATGCTAATCCACTTCACTGCACACACAGAGATTTACAGACACATTGTGAGACAGCTGATGAGTCCTGGGAGCTGTGGCTGTATTGAGGAGAGGAACTTGGGCTGTTCTGGACCCAAGGGCAGGTTTTGTTACTGCTTCTGACAGACATTCTCGGTGGCAGGTGGGGCAAGAAGACTGTATGCAGGTTAGAGGAGTTCAAACTCCGGACACACCTTTGGACACGAGGAGGTGTGAAACCAGGCAAGTGTCCCTTAGAAGGAGGTGCCAACTTTTTCACAGCGGAGAGGGACAGGGAACACAGAGCCAAGATGGGCAGCAGGGGGTTGGGGATGGACATGAGCCCTGAGGGATGGACATGGGACAGGTTTTTCCACATTGTGCTTAACTTGAGCTGGTTCCTGCTAGCAATCCTGTGATGCACCCAGAGGAAGCAATTGACCTTTCTCAGAGGAGTTTCATGTTTCAAGAACAGCTTGCTCCCAGCACACCAGTGTTTACACAGCGCTTACTGGTCTCAAAATAGAGCACTTAAAGAAACACTGAGGGGGTTTCCCACGTCGTCCTTACACTGCCATTTGTCACTNGGGGGGGGACGGACACTGAGCTGGTAATTTAAATCTGTTCACGCATTCATCAGAAGAATGCCCCATCAGAAGAAAATATATTTTGCTGCATGTGGAAGATTGAACCTTATCTTGAATGCCAGAAAAGTTGACAAGGCTCAAATGACTCGTTCTGTCTTTTCCCAGTTCAGGGAAGGGGAATTGTCTCTCCATTTCTAATTGGCTTGCTTTTGGCCATCCTGAGCAGACATTGAATCTTTTCTTACACCCAAACTCTGCACAGTGAGTGCTGAGGTGCATATTCACTGGGTGCATACCCTGGCCAGGGGCCCAACATGGATGGGTGCATGATGGATGAAGTCTTGCCTTTCCAGACAGACTTTCCTCCTGAGTGTTCTCATTAAAAGCAGATGATCAGAGGCCAGGGCTCATGGTGAATTGCCTGAGAGTTATGTCCTCTGACTCCCATGGATGCAGAAGGCAGAGTTTGCACTGCTAGTGCTAATGATAGTTTGCAGGTTTGTGCTCAGTGCATGCCCTCAGTTGCAGTGGGACATGGAGAGCTGAGTGGTTCTTGCTAGTCCTTCACACCGATGACTCCTGCTCTTGAATTGCAGCTGCAAGGACAAACACAGTTATCTCTGTGCCTAAGGGGTAAGAGAGAACTATGAGAACCATGCTTCAGCTCTCCTGCTGATGTCTTGAGAGGCTACCTAGAACAGGACAGTGTTAAAGGAATAAAGTAGGTGTTTATTAAAAAGACTTTCAAAGGATACACCTTGGGCAGTACAAGAGCCTGGCTGAGGCTACACCCAAGATGGACAATGGGTACCACGTTTTCACACTTTTGCATATTGGGGTTAATTGTCCAGTAACAGCTTCAGGTTATGAAGTCCCACCCTCCCAGACTGCTCTCCTCAATTTGCTGTTGTTCATATTTTTTGGGCCTGAAGCTGCAATGCTGTCCTTGGTTCTAGGGCTGGAAAAGGATTGTTTTGTCTAACTGAACTGTGATGAGAACATCTGCTAAAACTTTATTATATAAAAGTTCAGAGATGTATACGAATGCAGTACAGAATCTGGATAATATGAAAGCTAAAACTTAAGGCATCACTGCCATCCAAGAAGTTGGAGTTAATGCATATCTGGACACAGCATTTTGCACACTTGCACAGCCCCAGACAGCACATGGCAAGAGCACAAGCTTGGAAGAAGCTGAAAGGAGCTTCATGCTAAAAGAGAGCACTCATCCTTCAGGTGGGCACAGGCAACCCCTGTTCATCAAAAGGGATCCCCACATTTAGCTATGAGGAAAAACTGAATTGATCCTCTCTTCAATACATTTCCTGCCCTCAGGGTAGCTCAGACTTTATACACACTACCCTTGCCTGCCCCAGTATTGTGTTTTCATGTTCCATGCCTGGAACAAATCTCCCAGCCACAGCAGGAAGGAGATGCTGACTCAGGCCTTCAGGCTGCTATGGAAACCATAGTCATCATGCCTGAAATGCCATCATACTCCCTTCTGCAAACCAACCCTTTAACACCCAGCGTAAAAGTCAGCTGTGGGCCAAACCCCTGCCCAGAAGGCATAGCTGCAACCCACTGGCAGCAACTGAAACTGCAGGGAGAGACTCACTGCGGCACTGCTGCCTGTGGGACACAGTGAGAAAGCCTTGCTGTCCTTGCCACCATCTCTCCTACCAGCCCTGTGTGGGCGGGCACAGCAGGAGGGCAAACGAGGCTAGTCTCAACTTCAGGAAGTGCTTTTTCTATTTCAGCTCCAGCCTCATTATAGGCTCCTGTACTGGGTTTCCTTGTTACTTCCCCATGCAGTCTGAATCACAGATGCTGCCCTGCCCCAAGACTCCTTCCCAATGGGCACACTCACTTCTCACTGCTGTCCCTGTGTGCCCAAGGAAGAGGATACCTGTGGGAAAGGCATGTGTTTACCTTCATTTGGGCAAAGACTTGGCACAGAGAAACGGCTGCTTGGATGCAAGAAAAAGCTGCTTTCCCCAAAGAAACAATGCAGACAAGTACCAGAGGGCTGGTAGGGTCTCTGGACTTGGAGATACCACAAACATAAATTGATAAGGCTCAGAACAACTGGACCTGATATTTGGCTTAGCCTGCTTTAAGCAGGGGATGTCTTGAGAGTACTCCAGACCTCCCTTCACCTCCCTTCTGGTTTGTTCTTCCAACTGCCTGATAGTATGGGCTGGCTGGTTGTCTAAGATTCTGGAGGACATGTTCCATGGAAGTTCCCCATTCCCTAAATTCAGGACTGTAACTTGCACAAGACCCAGCACCCTTCCTCCCACTGCTATGACTAAAGCCATGCAAAAAGACTTAGGGGTTGTCCTGGTTTGGAAAGACAGGTGTCTGCCAGGGAAAGACAGAGCCTCCCTTGGATTGAAGAATGTAAACCCCCTCCCTCCAAATTATTATAATTTTGAAACTAAGGGGCTTTCAGGCAAAGATATGGGAATAGGAATAACAGTTCTTTACTAGGAATATTACAAATAAAAATGTAGTAGTACAAAAAAGCAAACAAAAAAAGAAAATACTGACAGAATAGAACCTGACACCCTGCTGGTCAGGGTGTTGGTAGCAGTCCAATTGAGTCCTCCTGGAGTGACAGATGTGGTTCTGTTGGAGCAGAGATGATCCTGTAGAAGGGTGTAGTTTTCTCTGAAGGTCCAGTGGTGGTGAGACTGGTCTGGTTTTCCTCTGCGAATCCAGTGGAAACAGGCTGTCCTGGTGTTCTGAATATCAGGTTATATCCAGGTTGGAATGCTTGGCTGGGTGGAGCATCTCACAATGGGATGATGTAATTTTATCAGTCATGCAGTGAGCTTTAATGGCCCATTAACAGTAGATATCCCCCGGAGGGAGGATGAGTGGTGGAAGAGATAAGGAACACTGCCCCACCTGGTTTTAACAGTTGGCCCACTAATAGAAGACACTTACCCTCTCCCCCCAGAGTTATGAGGAATGGGTCATGGAAGAGATAAAGAAAAACACGTCCCCAGACGGTTTCAACAGATGGCAATAGAATACATCTTGGTTACATCCTGCATTGCAACCCAAGACAGTAGTGCTGGCTGACAAGAGGGTCAACAGAACCCTGTCATGAGCATTCACAGCCCAGAAAGCCAAAAGTGTCCTGGGCTGCATCCAAAGCAGTGTGGGCAGCAGGTAAAGGAAAGTACTCTGCCCATCTGCTCTGGTGAGGCCCCACTTGGAACCCTGCATCCAGCTCTGGGGCCCCAGCACAGGAAGGACATGGAACTGTTGAACTGACTCCAGAGCAGGCCACCAAGATGATCAGAGGGATGGAATGCCTCTGGTATGAGGACAATCCCAGTGACCTGAGGTGTTCAGCCTCAAGAGGAGGAGGCTCTGAGGTGACCTTCTAGCAGCCTTCCAATATCTAAAGGGGCTACAAGAGAGCTAGAGAGGGTCTTTTTACAAGAGCACATAGTGATAGGACAAGAGGGAATGACTTTAAACTGAAAGAAGGCATGTTCAGATTAGATATTAGGAAGAATTTATTTACTGTGAGGGTGGTGAGGAATTGGAACACGTTGCCCAGGGAGATTGTGGATGCCCCAGCCCTGGAAGTGCTCAGTGTCAGACTGGATGGAGCTCTGAGCAATGAGGTCTAGGGGAAGATGTTCCTGCCTTGGGGAGGCTGGGATAGGGGGACAGGCAGCAGGACTGATCTCTCAGTTTGTTTCCCACCCAAACTACTCTATGATTCTGTGTTGTCCCAGCATAAATCACTCATGCTACTTTAACACTGCAAAGATCACACATAGAGTCACACAAAATCACTAGATTGGAAGAGACCTTCAAGATCATTGAGTCCAACCCATGTCCTAACACCTCAACTAAACCATGGCACTGAGTGCCACATCTAAACTTTTTTTAAATACAGCCAGGGATGGTGACTCCACCACCTCCTTGGGCAAACCATTCCAATACTTTATCACCCTTTCTTTAAAAAACCTTTTCCTAATTCTAACCTGTATTTCTATTTCCCTTGGTGCAGCTTAAGACTGTGTCCTCTCATTCTGTGAGTTGCTGCCTGGAGAAAGAGACCAATCCCCACCTGGCAACAGCTACCTTTCAGAAAGTTATAGAGAGTGATGAGGTCACCTCTGAGTCTCCTTTTTTCCAGGTTAAACAACCCCTCAGTTGTTTCTCACAGGGCTTGTGCTCCAAGCCCCTCACCAGCCTCGTTGCCTCCTCTGGACGTGCTCAAGTGTCTCAACGGCCTTTCTAAACTGAGGGGCCAGAACTGGACACAGCACTCAAGGTGTGGCCTGACCAGTGCCAGGTACAGGGGAAGAATGACCTCCCTGCTCCTGCTGGCCACACCATTCCTGATACAGGCCAGGATGCCTCAGCCTTCTTGGCCACTAGAGCACACTGCTGGCTCATGTTCAGCTGTTGTCCCCAGCACCCCCAGGTCCCTTTCTGCCTAGGCACTGTTCAGCCACACTCTCCCCAGCCTCTAATGTTGCAGGGGGTTATTGTGGCCAAAATGCATGACCCAGCAATTGGAGTTATTAAATTTCATCCTACTGGATTACGCCCATCCATCCCACTGTTTCAGGTCTCTCTGCAGAGCCCTCCTACCTTCCAACAGATCGACACACCCTCCCAGCTTAGTGTTGTCTGCAAATTTGCTACTGAAAGCCTCAATACTGTAATAGATATATTGTATAAAATTCATGTATTAAAAATTTGTATGTATAAAGTAAAACAGTGGAATGTAAAACCCAGATTTCAAAAAGCAGTCTGAGGGCATCTCCAACATTCCAAAGTCCTTTTTTTAGCTTAAAGGTGTTACTTCGACATCTGCAGGAGAGATAACGGGGAACAGTTCATTAATCACGAGCTAACCACATCTTCACGGCTAATCAAGAGATCTGATATCGATCTGGGTGGAGATCAACGGAAACTTCCCTACAGAAGAAACAGAAACTTCTCCTTCAGACACTCAGGAAATTAATTCAAACATCCCCTATGGGGTGCAGGACATTTACATGATTGTATTATTTACATGATGTCATGTTCTTTGGGCAAATCTGCGTTCTGTGTGACGGTTTTGCTTTTGCCTCAGGGCAGAAAAATGGTATAAAACACCTACCCTGAGACCCCAAATTGGTGGACCAGCTCAAGGAAGCATCTTTCGCTGCTACCTGACCGTCCACCCAGCATTTGATCAATGTTGTCCTGATTTATCGTGGTGTTCTCAAAATTGATTTATTTCTAAATTGTTAAAAATAAATCTTTGGATTTTTAATTGGCTTGTGATCATTTATAACAATACCCTCATCCACATCGTCAATAAAAATATTGAACAGAAGTGGTCCCAGACCCCTGAGGAACACCACTGGTGACTGGCTGGATGCAGCACCGTTCACCAGCACTCTCTGGGCCCCGCCATTCAAAGATGCAGGGTTAACAGTCCTACAGAGTGACTGTTTTCTGGTGGCTGAAGGTACCAGCCGTTACCAGCCAGAGCAAACCTGCCAGAAGAGGGGGTCTCATGATTTAGCCTGGTGCTTTTCCCAGAGAGACAAACGAGGGACAACAGATGATGTTAGATGACATAATACCATTTCACCGTTTGGGGATGTGACCAAGAAAGAGAATTAGTTCACAACGCTGCAGAAGTCCAGCCTGCAGATGAATCATTAACACCTGATTGATTTAGTCTTGACTGCCTCTGGCAAGGGGCCAGTGAATCATCTGCAAATGTGAGGGTGCAGGGAGAGAGAAAAAGATACAAATATCACGCCAACGCTTGAGGCTGTGAAAAAGTAACCTGGGCACTTCCCGACTACAATTAAGCTCAGGTACAGCCTTTAGGGAAGACTGAACGCATCCCGCCCCCACTCTCGCCGCTTCCCGTTGTCTTCTTGGAGGTGCTGCGTCCTGCCTGAAAACGAGAGATGCGCAGAGGTGACTCTGGGTGAAGCCCCGCACGAGTTTTTTCTGCTCCATTCCCAGAATGCCGGTAGAAGGAAAACAGTCTGGCCCCAGCAGGTTCTGGCCTTTCACTTTGGGGTGTCTCTCGTTGATGTGACCCAAGCTGAGACATCCCCGGGCAGCACTCTCTACACCTGCTCTCCACCACAGGTCCAGCTCATGCACCAGACCCACACGAGGACAGAGACCCAACCCAGCCCCTCCTCCCGTACTCCAGACCTGCTTCATTCCCACGTAATATCTCTCTGCACCACCATTTCTTCCTGCCACATCTTCTCAGTTCCAGCCATGCCCCTGGGCAAACTGCTCTACCAGAGCTCATCAGAGCTTCATTCCCCTCCAGAAGCTGACTCCTCCCTGGTCTACTCCTCCTCAGGTCTCTCCATCCTAGGAATCCTGACCAAGGGATGCCCAAGCTGTTGGATGTGTTGAATGTAGTTAATTACTCATGCTGATCATGCATTCCTGGTTGACTAATATCCCCCAAACCAAACACCCATCTGTCTTCACATTTAAACATAGAACTGTTTTTCAGACCTGGTGTTAATAAAAGTTAGCAACTTGCATTTGGGAGAACAAGAGGAAGACTGAAGAGGAAAAAAGGAGAGATGGTTCTTGTACAAGCAAATCTTTCTGTCATAAAATGCTTGGTTAGCTCTTGAGTCCTCCTGTATCTGTGTGCAGAGGGGAGACAGATGTTGCTGATGTTCTGCTGTATTAGCTGTTGGACCAAAATTTGTGCCTGGACCTGATTAAACTGAAATCTTATAGCTTCTCCAAAGTATTCCATCTATGGTAATGTGAACACACTAGACAAAAGAGTCCAAAGAAGAAAAATCTTCACCATTCTGGCATTTTTGGGCTAAGAATAATTGCCCACAGAAAAAACTTCAGACCAAGGCTCTTATTATAGTACCAAAGAACCCTGTGTTCCATCCCCTCACTGGGCTTGGTTGTAAGTGAGAAAAAACACAAAAACTGGGACAAAAGTATAAATTTAATTACTATGTTTGGGAATTTTTTGTTGGAAAAATAAAGCAGTAAGGAATTCCTTTGTTAGCAAAGAAACTGCTGCTTCTTTTGTGAGCAGCTTCCATGTGGTCATTGGTTGCACATGAGTAAGTGATTATCCTGTTTCAGTAACATCCAGGAAACTCTGAAAAAACCCAAGACATAATGCCATTGCAATGTCTTAACAAATCAAATTTCTAACCCCTGCCGTCAGAGTTACAGTATTTCTGGGACTACAAGAGAAAATAAGGGCAGAGCCATAAAGATCCCCCTTCAGGGGAAATAAGCTGTGTTTAATTCTGCTAGTGTTTAACGCAGTGGTTGCTGCTGCAACAACGGCTTAGGGCAGAGACTGTTCCAGCTGTTTCAGCAAACCCTGCTTCATGCAACGTAAGAAACCCACACAGCAGGAACCACAGTGGCATTGGAAAGAGCAACACTGGAAACATGTTGTGGCCAAGGACCCCAGGCCTTCAGAGAAAATGCCACCTAGCAGCAGCAAAACATAAGAACAAGCTGACGGACAGTAGACACTGCCATAAAGCTGCCATTTTTACTGAGAAAACAACAGGCTGTGTTGCAAGATTCACCCTAACCTTTACTTCACCAGCATACTGGAAGTGATGGCCTTGGGAGAAGGCAAAAAGGACAGTGCAGCTGGTACCCTGCATGCTGGCACAGCTCGCATGGTTGCCCCATCCAGGTAATGAGTTAACAGGCCATGCCAGCAGGCTGTGTATTGTTCATTCCAGTGCCCAACGTACAGCAAGACATCTTGCCTGCTGTTTTCTGCTAGCACGCCTGCACACTTCAGTCTCCCTGCTTGAACACTTAGGTTTCCACTGCTCTGACTACCTGTAACCTCAGCAGTTTTGCAGAGAGCTGTGGAAGAATCTCAAACTTGGCCAGCAGCATTATCCACTTCTCTTCACTGTAACGTATCATCTTGAAAAGCTCATTGGAGTCACAGCTACACAAGAGTCTCCAACATCCCTCTACTGGGCTGGCTGTGGTCCTCCTTGTACAGCTCAGTAAGCAGTTTGCATTATACACAACAAAAATTACTTTTGGCCCATATTCACACTCTTTTCACAGTTACCTCCAAGTCCTATCTACCAGTCACTTCTCAGTCTGAACCAATGCTCAGGGTTATTCCTCCCTCACCCCTGTGTACCAGATGCTGCTGACACTTCTGCTTGCCGACCTGTGTAAAAGTCCTGGTGGTCCAGTCCTCCCATTTAGAGACATCCCTCTGGACCAAGACTCTGCCTTTCACCATGTCAGCCTCTCCCTCATAATGATTATTTCCAGCACTGTAAAAACAACAGAAAAAGAACAAGTAAGTATATATCTGCATATATATGTATGTGTGGTGAGCGAGAGAGAGACATGAAACATTTCTGTTTTCTGCAGACACGTACTGTTGCACTTCTGAATTTTATGTTCCCTGGCAAAGAAATACTTCCACTAAAAGCAATAAATATAAAAATACTCAATGAACAAAACGAGTAAAAAACAGGGGCCAAAGTTTTCTTGAGGTTCATACCTGTAGATGCCAGTAACCATCTGGGACCTTTATTGGATCCTCTGCCAACTCCATGGCCTCTGTGTGTTGGAGTGGTGTTGTGACTTGGCCAAGAAGCACAAAAAGCCCCAGGTGATCAAAGGACTGATTCTGGGTGGCAACCTGCCCTTTTGGTAAAACTCTTATGGGGTGGCAATTAGAGAAAAAGGCTCCGTACAACCTTCCCACCCCAAGAGTAGTCCTGCTATGGCAAATTTGTTCTCCACAAGTTCTTGTTTAGAGGAAAATAAATAAAACCTAAGTACACCTGCCATTACAGCAGAATCCCCTGAAAATTTAGGTAGGAAGGGAATCTCTGGAGGTGCCCAGCTCCAAAGCCGTGCTCATAGCAAGGACAGCTTCAAGGAACTTGCATAACAAAGCTGGGAAGTTTCAAAGGTCTCCAATAGGTCTCCTTTCCTTGTAGTGCAAACATCAGACTCACAGCCAACACTCATTGCATGGTGTGCCTCCTCAGACACCCTCACCATAAGGAGGCATTTTAGGTGTGCTTATTGCCATTTTAGCAAGCACATGAATCCACCACCAAAGCTGCCACAACTTCGATAGGCAAAGGTTCCGTGCCTATCGAATGGACCTGGGGAGTGGTTCCTGGAAGTGACTGCACAAAGCCACAGCTGTCCTGATGTCATTCTAGGAAGATACCAGTTGTATGCCAGGGCAGCAGACCTTCAGAAGGCCCTGCTGGTTTTTGTGCTGCTGGGTTTCATTCGACCTTACATGTCACCCTGGGCTCAGCTGCAGCCCCTGGCCATTCTGTGCAGGTGAGAGCAGGAGGAGTTGTGTGCACACAGAGGTGCACCAGGGGCTGCCACGGGTGCTCACCTCCACTACCAGCATTTCCAGCTCCTGTCGCCTCTAAACTGAGCTGCTTCAGATTACTCATCTTTGATTTGAATTGGGGGTGTGAATTGGAGACCCCCCAGAGGCTCCACCACCACGAGCACTGCTGGGGGTCTGAAACCAGTCAGATGAAACAAATCGATCGTAAAAGCAGTGGTGAAGGTGCTTTACAAAGTTACTCAATGAAGCGTAAAACAGGGTCTGAGTTACACAATTGAGATTAAATCAC
This sequence comes from Sinosuthora webbiana, assembly GCA_013397395.1. Lineage (NCBI taxonomy): Eukaryota > Metazoa > Chordata > Aves > Passeriformes > Sylviidae > Sinosuthora > Sinosuthora webbiana. The sequence continues at coordinate 333,483 of VXBN01015565.1, read as the reverse complement.
TAGCTATTGCCTACAGCTTCTCATGTTGCACAGATAAAAGAAAATCCTACCTAGGTGCAAATGCCTGCAAAGTTTGTCTTTGTTCTGAGATAAGTGCAAACTGACCCACCTCAGCAGCTGTGTGTTCGCACCTTGGCTTAGAAGGGATTCTGCAGGCAACTGTTCTGTTTTTTCTGTAAATAGCTGGCTTTCCTCCCTTTTCCAGGAGGAGTTGGGCTTCCACCGCTCGGCTTGGGGTTCTTGCTATGAAAACAGTAAGAGGAGGATGCCAGCAGGTATTTCCAAGAATCTCAAACTTTTGACTTCAGCCCCTTGTGAGATGTGTGTGTGTTACCCAGTGACAGGGAAAGAATACTCAGGGATCTCATCCAGCCACCCTACTGCATGATAATATTACAAGTATTGATTAAAAACCAAACAAACCACTTGTAATTGAAGGGTTATGCTAGTCAACCAGCTGTTCTCTGTCCACTCTGTGGTTTTTTATGGCCAGGCCACACACAAAGCGTCAGGAAGGACACAAGCTCCCGTGCTGCCTCCACAGCCAAGCAGCATTACAGGCTGCTGGAGTGTCTCTGTCCCAGTGCCAATCCCTCCTGTCAGCCCATCCCTCTCTTGCCATCTGGGAAAAAATGCCTGGTGAGTTTCCTCCCTGGCAGGCTTCTACACAAATGGGTGAGAGGAGCAGTGGTTGTTGTGGACTCCCTTAATCTGGAAGAAAGCACCATTCTCCAGATGGATACTGCCCATCCTAAGGGGCAGTAGCTGGTCTCCTGTACTGAACCCTGCAAGAAACACCCAGAGGTGGAGACATGGTCAAATGAGGGGAAAGCTGCTTGCACATTTTGAGGCAGAGAGACTGCTTTTGTTTGGAGTACCAGGGAGGAACAGCCTGAAGGGAGAGCTCTTGCAAGAACAAGAAATTCCAGCTACCAGGAAGGCTTCTAGCCATGGTGCACAGGGCAGCGTGGTGGCCAGTGTGTGCTATCAAAGACCAGCTCTATAAGTCTGCAAACTGGGCGTAGATTTCGCCTCACCATGCTGTCAGACAGTTTGGTTTTCTCCAAAGCCAAGCCCTATCACAGGCAAGAAGCATTTCACGCTGGTGACGTAGCAGGGAGACCATTGCTCCTGGAGAGCAGACTGTCTTGCTGGTGCTGATGATCTCAAGGCAAGGACTGGGGCTAACCCTGAAGAACGGCTGCTGCCTGCCAAGCCACAAACACCATTTCCTGTCCCTTCTTTACTTCTACTGCTCATTTTATTGCCTCTTGCCTCATTTGTAAAAGCATCCAAGGGCCTTGCCCAAGATTACAGCTTGGAAGTGTAACACAGCCTGCAAGTTAAATTTACTCAATCCTATCAAACATCACCAGGGAGTGTCCTTTCCCATGATTAGTCTACATTTACACAGAAATTAGTTTTCTCACAGTTCTCCCTTGTTTACAGTCCTTAAAAATGAAAGATAAATGTCTTGAATCAGTTTTTGCCTCTGAATAACATCTTTTCAGTCTAATTTCACTTCTAAACTTGAAGCAGTTTTGACATGACTCACACATTAAAATCACTCAAATGGGTTGGAAAATCCAGCTTCTAACATATGTCTGTAGCATGGTCTCCCCCTCTGAGATGATACAGCCAAAGTACACCATGCCACATTTGCTTTCATGAGGTCTCCTGTGCTCTGTATGCACCCAATTCAATGCCTGTCTGTCCTCGCATCCCAAGCTGGTTTAGGACTTCAAAACCATGCAGATTAGAAACACAGCAGCAGCCTCTGTGAAAACTGTGCAGGGATGCTTCTGGCTCTATTGGTTTAATATATCCAGTGCCCCTGCACTGGTGCATAGCTGCATACATGGCTTCTGTGGACATTGTTTGCTAATTGCATGTGAAAACACTACCTGGAAGCTCTCCTCTCTGGGAACCCCAATGACTGCCTACCATCTTCAAGTTGTGCTGGATCTCTGCATGTAGAAACAGTAGAAAGTCAACCTGCACAAAGTAGTACCTAACCAGCCTCAGGTCAGGTAGCTGCTCCTTGCAGCCTGGGGAAGGTGCCAGTGCCTCCAAGATGCTCAAGCCAGGAGTCAGCTGGGTAGATAAACTCAGATGAAGCCAGTGGGCAGTCTGAGCATGGCCCTTTATATGCTGTTGCAGACCCCCATCTAGGCAAATGTGACGGGCATGAGGCAAGCTGGAGACTCCACATCACCAGCTGTTTACCCATACGAGAGCTCAGCCCCTGCTGCAGCTGGATTCGGTCCTCTTCCCTGCAGCTGTGGGGGATGCTTGGTATGAAACAGGATATGAAAACTCCCAGCGTAAGAACTGCAGGTGGGCACTAAATGTAGGCATAGGAAATCTCTGACCACACTTGGGCCATCCTTTTGCCTCTCAAAAGGAGAAGTAAGAATGACTCCAGCTGTAAATACACTCTCTACCAGCCACGTTTTGCAGTGAGGCCACTTTGCAGGCAAATAGTAGTTCTTACTGCCCTCTCTGGATCCCTGACCAAGAGAGACAGAAACTCTGGGCAGTTCTCAGGACCTCTGCCAACCCACTGCAGAGGCTTTTGGTGGAAAGGGGATTTCAACCCATCAAAAAGAGTGATTAGAAAAAGCCCATAACTAACATCAACTTGTTGCTGTGTTTCAGGAGGAAGGTCTGTCACCTGATGGGATCTCAGCAGGTGGAGGAATGGGCCAGAAGCAAACTCATCAATTTCTGCACAGGAGCGGTGATTCTTGCTCGGCACTTTGTGCTGCTGAAGACTCATCTCACTACTGCATCCTGCAGTTTGGGCTTACAAGGAAAACATTGACAAACTGAAAAGAATTCAGCAGTGACCATCAGAGTGGTGATGAGGCTGCAGCACAGGGTGCATGAAGAGATATTGAGGGGGAGCTTCTCCAGCCTGGAGAAGACAGCTGGGGAGTTCTCACAGGGGTCATCCACATCCTGAATGGTGGTCATGGGAAACACAGAGACAGACTCTTCTAGAGGCAGGAAAGGACAGGACATGGGGAAACAGATAACATGCTGCAGGATGGAACATTCCAACTGGGCATGAAAAAATTCTTCCACTGAGTGTGGTACGACTGAGAGATTAGGTCTCTGTCCTCAGAGGTATGCAGAACTCAACATGGCTGAACACAGCCTGATCTAGCTTTGGACTGGGGAATTGAACTGCAGACCTCCAGAGATGCCTTTCTACCAAGACCTCCAGGAAATTTGGTATTAGAGAGAATACAGCTGCCTTCCTTTGGAGCTTCGGGCTCCCCTGTGCTCTAAAACATCCCTAGTGCCTAGGACATATCTGAGACACTATGTACCTCTCCTTCACCATCCCTGGGCTGCTTTCCTCCTCATGAAAGCTAACATGGAAGTGAGGATTTTCAGTGTGGTTTCTTCACAGCCTGGGAAAGGTGGGAAGCTGTGTCCCAGCAGGCTGGCCTGGAAGAAAGGTCTCAAAACCCAGACCTGAGCTTGACAGGCACCACTGTACTGCACAGTGCTCTGTACTTCCAGTTGGCCCAGAAAATAACACGATGCTGCAACTCAGAGCCTCTAACATGCCTTTGCAGATCTTCTCTGCTACCTCTCTGAGAAGTATTTGTGTCTGTGTGTCTACAGGTTTACGGATGCAGAACAGTGACGGAGCAGCCAGGGGAATTGAGACAAAGGCTGAAAATGACTGCAGGCATGTATTAAAGTATTCAGCTTGTCCAGCTGAAAGAGATTTTTGCCAAATGATTTTATAAGGAATAAGGCATCTTACAGGAAAAGCAGGGCCTCTCCTCTCATTTCCTTTCCCCTCTCCTCCATGAACTTCAAAGGAAAGAGGGGTCAAAACAGAGGCCAGGCAACTGGAACTGAATTCCTGAGGCCTAAGGCCTAATTAGTCCAAGATACATTTCATTGGGTCTCTTCCAGGGACTGGCCTAAATTACCAATCTTCCCTGCTGTGCTGCTGAGGGTCGGGTGAAGCCAGAGGGTGGTCCACAGTTTGCAGGGCCCCAGCATCACCAGAGCTCTTGAGGGGAGGGGGAAATGTTCAGTTCAAGCCCCACTCACACAAGGCTCTCCCAGCCTCCTCCAGGCTTTCTGTGGCCACAACTAAAACCTCCTCTTCAGGAGAGAGAATGTCTCCACAACTAAAACCCCCTCTCTCCAATGTCCCTACCTCACTGGTGCTTGCCCCAGAGCTGCTGGTGACTGCAGCTGACTAAGAGCCCCAGAGCCATGTGTCTACTGCCCCTCCTTGGGTCAGCTGAGGCTATCAAAGAGCCTTCAGCCATTTGGAATTATCCCTCCAGCTGATCTAGGCTGATGTTAAACCTCCCTCCTGCCTCAGCTCATCCAGGCAAGCCAAGCCCAGCTCCTGCCAGCAGACCATGTATCCACGCCCTTTCCTGCCTTGCAGCTGTTTGCTGGTCCCCCTCTAGCTCCTCCACATCCTTCCCTATTAGATACCCAGAAGAAGAGGTAACAATGTCCTTTTATCTGTGTCTCCTCATGTGACCCAGGATGTGGTCTGCCTCACCATCAACGACAAATAAAACTTTGTTTTGCACACAGGTTTAACAACTCTCTGGAGCCACACATCAATCTCAACTCACAGGTCTCTCCCAGTGAGCCACACTGGTGTGTGGGTGGGGTTTTTCTTTAGGGATCCACAAACAGTATTCTCAAGAACTGAGAAACAAAAACCATGCAGGCTGTTTCTCCTGCACAGCCTCTCTCAAGAGGCTGGCCTCAGAGGGGTGCATCTTATTTTGAGACTACAGTAAACGCATTTTGATGGAAGGACTAATTTCTGACCTTGTGGCCTGAAAGCTGAGAAAAGCCAAACTTCATTGTAGATCACCAGAGTAATTCAGGGAGCAGGGAAAGGACACCATTGTCACTGTAAGCTTATGTGGCCTCCTGGTACCATAGCACAGCTCTGAAGCACAGGAAACAAGCCTGGCAGCTTGTGAGGAAGCAGACAGCTGCACATGAAGTCAGATGTCTGCCTGGTAGGGAATGTAATGTCCTCATGGATGTGAGGTAGGCTGTGATTCTGCACCCCAGCCACTTCACGGATCCTGCTCCACAGCAAGTGCAGACTGGTGACCTGGTTGGCATAAGGCACACCTCACTCCTGGCTGGCTGCTCTCCCAGAGAAGCAAGAGAGCAGGATGTATGAAGGAGGGGAAAGCAGGAAACCAGCTGCTTTTGAATCAGGAGGAATTAAAAAAATATTTTATTAAATTTTTCTGCCAGAAAGGAATGTAAACATCTTGCCTTAAAAATTTGATTCCAAGGGCTTGCTCACCTTCCATTTAAAGAATAGGCCTGGGACCAATGAGGACTGGAGTCAGCTCCAGTATGCTACAGATAAGTGTGCTGCCTAACTACATCAAGACTGTTTATTTTCCTTTGCATCCACTTCCCAATGGAGCCAAAATATAAACTGGAAACTTCTCCATCCCTTATGTAATGCTCTGCCAGAGCTGGCATCCTGTGAGTGTTGGCTGGAAGGATCTCTGGAGGTCTCAAGACACTGGACTGCTGCCAGCACCAGATCAGATTGGCCATAGCTGTGTCTAGCCACAAAGTCTAAGTCTGATTCTTGTGTGCTTGCATAGCACTTGGAGCATTGGGACCCTTTGCTCAGATGGAGTTCATGGAGAGCACAAGAAAGTTTACCTGGAGTGTTCACCTCCCTCTGCATCTATCAGGGAAGGAGGGCCAGAAGGGCTAGTAAACCAGCATGTGTCCAGTCTGTTAGCAGGTGTCTGTGCTGAATTCACCTCTCAGAAAAATGCCATCCTGAGCAGTGGGACAGTTCAGGACCAGGTAGCCTGCCTATCCAGTTCTGCCTGCTAGAGGCCATTAACACTGGAGGGAGAACAGCAAGAGAGCACCAGTTGAATTTACTGAGGAATTGAGCCAGATTCCTATGTGCTGCCAGCACAAAAACAGCTGCCATCTTTAGATTTTATGGCTTTTCTTTGTTAGTGTCTGGATCAGACTTGTTTTCAAAACAACCTTCAAACAACATAAATACACCTGTCATTGAAAACAAATAAGCCTGGAGCAATTGAACAATACTTCCCTGAAGTAATCCCTGCACCTCTGTAAAAGCAGTTAAAAAAATTAGTTGGGATCACAGAGAGGAAACAACAGAATGCTGAATGTTAGCCATGTACCTCACTCACTGTTTTTTTCAACTTCATGTTATTGTATTACTTTCTAAAGTACTCTGGGGACAGAGGCAGCAAAGAACAGCTTTCCTTGGCAAAGGGAGGAAGTTTCTCACACGTGGCTGTATTTTCCATGGCTCATCTAGCAAAATGCACATGCCTGAAAAAACAGCAAGAAGAAGTCCATCCAAGAGGGGCCGATACCGTGGATTCCACGTCCCCATGTACTGGCAGTCTAGCGCTGGTATCGGGCTGGGTGGTATCAATGGATCACTGGGTGCCGGTGGGAAGTGCTGCATGCCAAAAAGCCAGGAGCAGCTAGCATGATCTTGGTGTTGCCCAGGGAACAAGAAGCCTCTCTTCCTGACGAAGAAGCTTATGTGCAGCTAGGAGGGTCACAGTGAGTTTTACTCATCTTGTAGCACTAACCAGGGCTACAAGACTTTTGGCCTCCAAGTAGGACGGATGGACTGCCCGAGTCACCACTTTGGGGGTTAGGCTTGCTCCTTTTTTACTCTAAAGAATTTTTCCCCATAAATTAATAGGAGACTAAGTACTGGGTGCTTAAGGGTGCTTGACCAAAACAAAGAGGTGGCCAAAAGTCAGAAAGGGGAGATAAGGACAGGGCTGGGGGCAGCTTCACGCTTTCGCTTTCGCTCTCAGCATCGCATAGGAGAGGACACGGGCAGGCTGCTGCTTGCCGCGGGAGGAGTTTGCTTCCCAACCGGGTCTGGTCCTGAGAAAATCCATCACCATATACTCGTGTGCCCCGGAACGCTGGGCTCGCCTCCTCCCGCCCTGTTGGGCCAGTGCTGTCCCACCACCGCGGGTTCTTCGGCACCGCCTTGAGGCTTTTTGCTACTCTGTAGCCCTGCCGGGACATCCCTGCAGTTCCAGCTACCACCGGCGGAGCTTCTGATCATCCACCAGCCCGGGAGTTTTCCACCGTTCCAGCCTGGTGCTCTCAGAGTGCCAAGAGATCGCACTGCCCCGGACTTTGTTTCACAAAGCCCCTCGAGGTTCCTGGTTCTGTTATTATTATTGCTGTAGTTGTTGTTTGTTTGCCTTGTTATACATACTAGTAAAGAACTGTTATTCCTATTCCCATACCTCTGCCTGAAAGCCCCTTCAATTTTCTAAATTATAATTCGAAGGGAGGCCCTGCCCCTCCTCAGCAGATACCTGTCTTTCAAACCAAGACACACCATAAATGTGTTTTCAAGGCGAGTTGTCTTCTCATGCTCATCCAGCCTCCACTGTAGGGCTCTGCCCAGCAGAGCATAATTTTTCCAATTCTTAGTCTGTAATTAGAGCAACCATGACATGCTATTAATTTCCCTACTCCTACTTCTTTGTGCACTGTCATTCTTTCACACATGACCACACTCTTTGAGATGCAGTGCTCACAATGGCTTTTTAAGGCTTGCAAACTGCAAGTAACACCCTGGACTTGCACCTGCAAATCTGTACGTGCAAAGAAACAGGTGCCCAAGGAACTGCTGTGTGTTCTTGTCAGAATGCCTGACCTGCAGCCCGCCATGCCTGTGTCACCACAGGGACTCTTCTGAGATCCCTATGAGTGGATAGTGGCAGTGGGTAGAATCTCAGAATCAATTAGGTTGTAAAAAACCTCTGAGATCATTGAGTCCAACCTATGACCAAACACCACCTTGTCAACTAGACCACAGCACCAAGAGCCACGTCCAGTCTTTCCTTAAGCACCTCCACCACCTCCTCGGGCAGTCCATTCCAATGCCTAAATCACCCTTCCTGCAAAGAAATTCTTCCTGATGTCTGACCTGAACATTCCGTGGTGTAGTTTGAGGTACCGTGTCCTCTTGACCTGTCACTGGTTGCCTGAGGAAGAAGCCAATCCCCACCTGACGGTACTCTCCTTTCAGGGAGTTGTAGACAGCGGTAAGGGTCACCCTCGAGCCTCCTTTTCTCCAGGCTAAACAACCCCAGCTCTCTCAGCCAGTCCTCCAAGGGATTGTGCTCCACACCCTTCAGCAGCTCTACTGCTCTCTGGCATCTCAATGTCCTTCCTGCATCGAGAGGCCCGGAGCAGGACGCAGCACTCGAGGTGTGGCCTCACCAGTGCCGAGCACAAGGGGAGAATCAGTACCCTGGTCCTGCCGGTCACACTATTGCTGATACCAGGATACCGCTGGCCTTTTTGGCGACCTGGGCACACCGCCGGCTCCCGGTGGCCGGCTGGAGCTGTGCTGCGGCTCTGGGGGAAGCCAGCGGGAACACCGGCGCTCTGCATTCCGCCCGCGCAGCGCCCAGGCCGCTCCCGCGGCGCCCCTGCGCTGCCTCCGCTCCGCCGCCGGGGGGCGCGCGAGCACCGCAGCAGCTGGGGGGGCGGTCCCGGGGGAGACGTCATCTGCGCCAGGCACGGGGCGGGGCGGCGCGCGCGTTATTTATGCGGGAGCGGGCGGGAAGAGGAAGTGGCGCCAGGAGTCGTGGCGGAAGGCCTGGGGGCGGCGGCGACACCACCACTACTACTACTAGCGGCGGCTCCGGCACCAGCGGCGGCTCAAGATGTCGATCGAAATCGAGTCCTCGGAGTACGTGTAGCGGTGGCGCGGGGCAGCGGTGGCCAGCTGTCCCCGGCGGCCGGGGAAGCGGGGAGGGAGTGGTTCGGCGGCCCCGGCCCTGGGCCAGGCCCAGCGGCGCCGGGCAAGGGAGGCGAGACCCGGCGGTCTCGGCGGCCCCGGGGCCGTGAGGGGGCCGAGGGTTGCGGGCGGTGCTCGCTGCGCCGTGGCCCGGGAGGGCGGCCCGTGTGTCTGGAGCCCCGCTGACCGTGCGCTGTGCCTCCTCCGCAGCGTGATCCGGCTCATCATGCAGTACCTGAAGGAAAACAGCCTCCACCGGGCGCTCGCCACCCTTCAGGAGGAGACCACCGTGTCTCTCAATACCGTGGACAGCATTGAGAGCTTTGTGGCAGACATCAACAGCGGGCACTGGGACACGGTGCTGCAGGCCATACAGTCTCTGAAGCTGCCCGACAAGACCCTCATTGATCTCTATGAGCAGGTGAGGAAGCGTGGGGTTCCTACGGACTCTTCTGGTCCGTCTGGGAGCCTCTGTGGGGTATTTTCCACTAACTCTTTGCTGATGCAGACGTTTGTCTCTGGGTGCAGGTTGTGCTGGAGTTGATCGAGCTCCGAGAACTGGGTGCTGCGAGGTCCTTGCTGAGACAAACGGATCCCATGATCATGCTGAAACAAACTCAGCCGGAGCGCTACATCCACCTTGAAAACCTTCTGGCCAGATCTTACTTTGATCCTCGTGAGGTACATTATGCCTTTCTCTAGAGACTTCTCCTGCATGACCCTTAGCATCATCGCTGCTGATCATTAGCTGCTGATGGCTCACTGCATTGTTCTTTTCTTGCCTTGGGGAATGAGAATGTAGTTTCACAGTTTGATTTTACACCTTTCATGAAGCGTTTGGGAAATAGTGCATGACTCCATCGGGAGGCAGTAGAGCAGTGGTTTTGAAGTGTGCTGTGGTTGGGAGTTTGGGGATTTGGCCCTGTGTTCTGCCACAGGATGACATCCGCAGCTTACTTTTTCAGTGTTGTGTCGGCAGCCGAAGAAAGTGCAAGTTGTGTGAACAGAAATAGCACTATGTAGTAACAGTAAAAACAGGGCATTGTTTCTGACTGGTTACATCAGTCTAAAAGTTTTTGTGACAGCATGTTAGGTTAATAGTTAACTTATTTAAGAAATTGAGTTTAAAGATCTTCTCCAACCCTGATGATTCTTTGCTTTTAAGATTGGAGTTAAAGAGAAGAGCTCTTTTGGAGGCCTAACAGAAAATTTATACGGAAGGGGTTTCAATTTCAGAACAACAGAGGTCTTTTTTTGGGAGAAAAAAAATATTATTTGGACTAATAACCTCATAAAAACATCTTTTCTCTAGGCATACCCAGATGGGAGTAGCAAAGAGAAGCGGAGAGCTGCTATTGCGCAGGCTTTGGCTGGAGAGGTCAGTGTGGTGCCTCCATCTCGTCTTATGGCATTGTTGGGGCAGGTGAGTATTGAAAAATATTTCACTAGCTCTGTCTTTGGCTTATTGCTGTATAAAGCTAGTTATGATGTAGTTGAGTCTCCAGCCTTATAAAAGTAAAGTTTAAACATGGTATAGTTTAAAAAATTCTTCCTGTGTGCAAGGATTTAGCAGTTGTGGAATAAGTCATCACTCTAGCAATAGATTTCTTTCAGTAGAATAAATATGCAGCACAATTTACACTTTGAGAATAAAATTGTATTTTCAGCCCTGTCTGATTCTCAGAATGTATTCATTGGCACAGCGTTTCATATGTGGTAGATCTGTGTTAATTGTAGCTAATGATGTGGCTTTCATCTTCTCTAAAGGCACTGAAGTGGCAGCAGCACCAGGGCCTGCTTCCTCCCGGGATGACAATTGATTTGTTCAGGGGCAAAGCAGCTGTGAAAGATGTAGAGGAAGAAAAGTTCCCCACGCAGCTGAGCAGGCATATTAAGGTAATGTTTGCTTTTGTGTGTTTCTGCTGTTTTTTCCTTCATGTGTTTTATGTTGGGAGATAAGAGAAAATCTTCTAAATGCTTCTTTTTTCCTTGTTGTAAGTAGTTCCCCTCCCCCACCCCCCACACCTGTGTTTTTTCCATCCTTTTCCATGCCTTATCTTATCAGAAGACTTTTCTTCGTGGGAGTCTGAGATTAGGTGTTTTAACAAGTTTGGGGTGCTTATGGTATTTGTGATTAAGGTAACTGCCTACTTTCTTCAACTTCACAGTTCAGAATCAATCAGTTTACAGGAATTTGTATAGTCACCTTCTTCATTTGTGCAGGGAAGTACTTGTGTCCTAAACAGTTTTTCAGAAGCTATCAGCTGCAACTTATGAAATCAGTTTGTGGTGTTCAGTAACAACTTGCTAAAAATGCTTTATTAGAACTTGTTTGTCATTGTTGATCTTGTATTTTTGTTCGGGCTACTGAAGTTTTTTTCTGTACTTAGTTGTCGTGGCCACTTGTATTTAAAAATTTGGAAATCAAGAAAATGGACATTAAAAAAGCCCCACAAACACTCTCTGTAGAAATTACACTGGAGAAACATCACTCCAACAGAAGCAACTTCAGAAATTCATAAGGTTCTGAACTCTGACTGTGATATACGTTAGGTATTGGAAACGTGTTTGTTAACAGAGAGAGTCCACTACAAAAATACAAAGACAACCAACTCAGCTCCTCCTGTAACCATGGAGTGTCTGTTTTAAGTTTCATGGACATTACCAGACCAAAAGGAGGGGATTACTGTTTTATCTTTCTTTAAAAATGCTACTCTGGATGTATAGACCGATTCTTTGGTACCTCAGCATTAAATTTGTGAATACGTATCTGTAGCAGACCCTGTGTTCTTACCATTATAATGACACTGCAGTTTTGTTTTAATGAGTTGAGTCTTCTATATTGTTTATGAAGCTTTACTTATATTCTTTTTTCAAACAGTTTGGGCAGAAGTCACATGTGGAGTGTGCTCGGTTTTCTCCAGATGGGCAGTATCTGGTCACTGGCTCAGTTGATGGCTTCATTGAAGTATGGAACTTCACTACTGGAAAGATTAGGAAGGTAAGCTACTCCTTATTTCACACAGAGTGACTTTGTCTTGTCAGTGCGCCTGGTTTTATAGTCTTTGAGATTGTTTAATTTTTTAAGGACTGTGAACCTGAGAAGATTGTCTGTTTAGGTGATTCAAATATCAGTCTGGTATATTTATGTGCGTGTAGTTTTTTTGTTTATCATATATTTCTCTCTGTGATAACTTTTTTTACCTTCCTGCACTACTGTTGTTGAGGTGACAGTGGTAGTACCCTGTATTACAAGGCAATGAAGTCTGATTTACAGTAAGTTATAAAATATAACTGAAGTTAAAACTGTTAGTAGTTTTGCAATTTGCCTTAAAGTAGATTTCATTTATTTCACTACTTTGACCGATGAATCTTCTGCTTTTGTTTAGGATCTGAAGTATCAAGCACAGGATAACTTCATGATGATGGATGATGCAGTGCTGTGCATGTGCTTCAGCAGAGATACAGAAATGCTAGCAACTGGAGCACAGGATGGAAAGATCAAGGTATAAGTCTTTTTGTATGGTATGTTGGGAGAGGTGGTGACCAAAAAGATTTGTGTGCAATAGCAGTAATGTTCCCATTCTGCAAAAACTCAAAGGAAATTTAACATGGCTCAGGAACAACTATGTATCTGCTCTGATTAAGCTCATGTGATCTCATAACAATCACTTATTTGCTGTTTTCTTTTCAGGTGTGGAAAATCCAGAGTGGCCAGTGTCTGAGAAGATTTGAAAGAGCTCACAGTAAAGGTGTTACATGCCTCAGTTTCTCCAAAGACAGCAGCCAAATCCTTAGTGCTTCTTTTGATCAGACAATCAGGTAAATAAATTGAGAATGCGTGAGCTACAGTGTGGGAGAAAAGAAAATAGATTTTTCCCATTAAGCAATTTTAATTATAAAGTAGTGTACTTTAGAAGGTACCTGTACAGGTCTCTAGTCCACTATGCTTCTCGAAGCACAGCCAACCTTTCACCTTTCAGTTAGGACAGCCTGTTCAGAGCCTTGTCCAGCTGAGTTTTCAAAATCTCCAGGGTTCCAGATCCCACTGCTTCTCTTGGGGGAAAATCCTATATGGATATCGGGAAAGATACTTTGGGTTGTATGGTTTGGTTGGAGTTTTTTGTTGTCTTTTTGGTGGGGTGGGATTTTTTAATATCCCTTGCCTTTTGTACTTCAGCTCTACACCTTTTGAGGAGTCTTAATTCAAATTACTCTATAAAGACATGTTGGGTAGTGATGTTAACCGAGTAGTTACAAATTTTTAGGTGTTAAAATTATTTCACTGAATATACCTTCCTCTCTCCTCTCTTTTCTCCTTGTTCTCCTCTCTTTTCTCCTCAGGATCATTGCAGGATAGGATCTAAGGGTCTTAGAACAATTATATTCAGAAAAATACTCAAACACTGTTGTAGCCTTAAAAGGCAAGAGGACCCTCATCAAACCCCTTTTCCTGCAGCTCTTAACCATCATGAAGGTGTTGATTATTGTTTGTGTAATGCAATAACATCCTGCACCAACTTGGTTACTGAGTGGAATTTGCTCACTCATTTCCACCTATGTTGTCTGACAGGATTCATGGTTTGAAATCTGGGAAAACCCTGAAGGAATTCCGTGGTCATTCTTCCTTTGTCAATGAAGCTACTTTTACCCAGGATGGCCACTATATTATCAGTGCATCCTCTGATGGCACGGTGAAGGTAAGCTGCATTTACCCTTTGTAAAGAACACTTCAGACTCTTGCTGTTCTATCACTCCTTTGTTACAATTGTTGCAGTCATTGGAGAAGAACTGGGGGATCTCTGCAGTAATGAGTCTATTTGTGACTTTTCTGTAGGTTTTTGTGAGAACTGATCAAATCTGTTACTCTGCCTACAGTCTCTTGCAGAGCCTGTCTCTGCTGCGTTTGTGAAATGGGGACATAAGTGCAGTGCTTACTGCCTGTTCTGCTTTATTCTAGACACAGAACTGACTGTGACACCTCTTGTCCTGTGATGTGGGGATTCCCTTATCTGAAATAATTGCATATCAGCTCTTCCTTTTTAAAGCTAATTGGCTTTATTTTGTTTTTTTATACTAGGTTTGGAATGTGAAGACAACAGAGTGCTCCAACACCTTCAAGTCTCTTGGTAGCACTGCCGGGACAGACATTACTGTGAACAGCGTCATTCTGCTGCCTAAAAACCCAGAGCACTTTGTTGTTTGTAACAGATCGAATACAGTTGTCATCATGAATATGCAAGGACAGGTATGTGATCTTACTGGTATCCTTTTAGGTAGCCGTCATTTCAAGAATCCAGAAAACCTAGTTAATAACCTAGCAGGTTTAAACCTGATTTCTCTGGTTTGCTTGCATGACAAGCTATTCTGAAGTCAAGTTTCTAGAACACAGAAAGCTCTTGAGAGATCTGTGTTCTGAACAGACCTAGTACTTAAATATTTTTGCCCTAAACATGGTATTGATATGCTGCTGTTTAAGCCTGACAAATGTTTTTTGGTGTTGTGTCTTTACAGATTGTAAGGAGTTTTAGCTCTGGTAAGAGAGAAGGTGGTGACTTCGTCTGCTGTGCGCTTTCACCTCGTGGTGAATGGATCTACTGTGTTGGTGAAGATTTTGTGCTATACTGCTTCAGCACAGTGACTGGCAAACTGGAGAGAACTCTGACTGTAAGTTTTCAGCTCTAAGCTTTTCCAGACTTTTAAACAGAGGGATGATGTAAATGTTCATTATGAAGTCCATTAGGAGGAATCTCAGACCAGGGAATCTTTCATCTCTAACAGACATGATTGGTAACAAATGAATTTCAGGACATTTGGCCATAGAATGTTTTTGGGTTTTTTAGAACCATATGATTGTAAAATTTAGGGAAGTATTTACCCATCAAGCAAAGACGGAATTTGATCAGATTTCCTTGAAGGGAGAGCATGTCTTGACCAGGGCTCTAGCTGGAGTAGGATCTGGATAAGCTATCAGATTTAAAGCTATCGGGTTTAAATTTGCTTTAGATTGAACATAGAGGAATACCAGCTTGAATGTCTAAATTTAATGGGGAACACTTAGATATTGTGGATTTAAAGCTTCACTGAACCTTCCCTTGCCCAACAAAAAGTAAGTGCCATGTCACAAAAATTGTGTCTGGAAATGAATGTATGTACCCCTGCTTTTGCTCTGTGCACAAATCACATTAACCCTCAGTCCAGCTTTCCTCCAGTTGTTTTTTGAAGATAATATTTGTCTCAAATCTTCTAAATGAAGACTCTCTTAATGCAGCTTTCTGCTTACCCTCTAGGTCCATGAGAAAGATGTCATTGGCATAGCTCATCACCCCCACCAGAACCTGATTGCCACCTACAGTGAAGACGGCCTCCTCAAGCTCTGGAAGCCATAGATGGATTTTGCAGCAAGCTCTTGAAGCATGCCTGTTAGTTGCAGGTTACTAGTGTTTGTGCTTTAACAAGGTCTAAATATGCAGAGTGTAACACTTGCTCAATTTTCAGTTCAGGTTTCCAGATAATTACATTTTTACCTACCTAGAGTGGATTGATGGATAAATACAGCATCAGATAATATAATATACTTTTATTTTTAGTAGAGTAGTTGAAGCAACTTCAGTGAGAATGCTTTTTCTACCTCCTGAAGTCTGTACTCTTACTACAGTGTTTGTAAAAGTTCAATGAGCCAGCAGCTATACATGCTTATGAGTGGTTGCTGACTTCCTAGAATACAGTGAAATGCTTTTTTCTTGAGTGGAATGGAAAGCTGTCTTCCCCACTGCTGAAACAGGAATAGTTTCCTGGAATGCAGATGAGGATACAGTATCATCATCTTGAAGATGGGGTCATTTCTAGGCCATTGGATTTTGCTGTGTTGAATTTTCACTGTCATTTTTCCACTTATATTGGAAAGTAGTGTCACACAGCTGCCTTAGAATGAAACTATCCTTCCCCGTCTGCCAGCACTTCCTACTAGAGACTGTAAACCTGCCTAATATGGCAGTGAGACACAGTTGATTTTGTTTGGGGATTATTTTGTTTGTTTTTTGTTTTACTTCACTTCCAGACTAAAAGGATTTAAGACCGGGGCCATCTTCCTGTAAGCGCAAAATGTTTTCAAACCAGCTATAACTGAAACGGGCTCCAGGGGATCAATATTTTAAAACATGAAAAAGTTGGTTTACATAGGCTGAGTTCCTAGTGCTGTGATAATGCTTTAAATAATTATTTTAAAGATTTTTTTTTTAAATTTCATATGCCTGTTGACCTAGCTAAGATTATACTTAGGTCCCACAAGATGATAAAAGATACTTGCAGTCTCTTCAATTTGAAGCACATGATTTTTTGTTGAGAGATTCTGCCTAATGTACACTGTTCTGAATGTACACCAGAATCTTCTAAAGTCTGACTGCATCTTTTCTAAGTCTGACTGCATCTTTTCTAGGATGCAGAAAAATTACTCCTGTAATGATGAATCAAATGCATGTAGATATGAATCTGCTACATACACTGTGTTCTGTCCTCATCTCTTGTAGAATGCTTTCCTACTGCAGCAGTCTTTCAGACAGTAATAACTTGTCTTCAACTTAATAAATTAGTTCTACTTTAAATATTTTGTCTGTGTCTTCACTGGTGTGGTGAAATGTAGAAAAAGTTCAGCTGGAATTCTCACAGTGCACCTTTGCTATGAGTGTAGAGTTCAGTTCTCTGTTGAGCTATGATGTCTGAATTCCCAGGTTCTTTTTTACTTCCTTAGATATGCTAACAGAGGGGGGATTTAGATAGTAAAAAGGGATTATTTTTCCTGCCTGAAAAATCAGATGTATCTGACAGTGATACTGTCAGCACTATCTGACAAGCTCCATGGGCATTTAGTAATTCTGTTAAGGGGGGAGAGCTTGACAAAATATTAATAGTACTTTCCTTATAGAAGCAATGCTCCCATCCCTTCAGCATCTTTGTGACTGGTCTCTCTCAGTACAACTCTGCCCCTTTTGTATGGGAAGACCCATAGACCAGACAGTATTCCAGGTGTGTCCTTGCTCTTGCTGAGAAGCTGGAAGGATTGTCTCCCTCCACTACTGGCAACCAGGATACCATTTGTCTTCTTTCCAAAAAGATGGCTCATGTTGAGCTTGGTGTCCACCAGGACCCGTAGCTTCCTTCTTAGCTGTTTTCCAGCTGCGTGGCCCCTAGCATGTGCTGTTGCTTTAGGGTGTTCCTCCCGAGGTGCAGGACTTTGCACTTTGCCTTGAATTTCCTAAGGTTCTTGTCAGCTCATTTCTCTAGCCTCTCCAGGTCCCTCTGGATGGTAGCTGTCTTGGGTTATCTAACCAAAAAAAAATGTTTATTCTATTTCATCTGTTGAAACTGGCTGGGGAGGTGTTTTTTTTATCTCTTGTAACTCCAGGGGGGAGGGGGTGGCTGCCTTCTGATAATGGGCTAGCTGTTAAAGCTGGGTGGGGAAATGTTCCTTATCTCTTTCCACCCTCGGGGGATATCTTCTGTTAATGGGCCACTAAGGCTCACCAATGACATGACACATTACATCATCCCACTGTGAGATGCTGCACCCAGTGGGGGGAGCCAAACTGGCCAAACTGTTCCTACCCAGATAAAAACTGAGACACAGGGACACCAGACACTGGTTTTCCACTGGATTCCTGAAGGAAGACTGGACCCATATCACCATCACTGGACCCTTTTTTGTCAACAAGATCATCTCTACTCCAACAGAACTGCATCTGCCACTCCAGGAGGGCTTACTTGGAACTGTTTCCAACACCCTGACCAACAGAATGTCAGGCTGTATTTGACTCTGTCAGGGTTTCTAAGATTTTCTATCTGTTTTGTTTGCTTGGTTTTTTGTACTACTGCATTTGTGTTCTTAATATTTCTAGTAAAGAACTGTTATTCCTATTTCCAGATCTTTACCTGAAAAACCTTTAATTGCAAAATTATAATAATTTGGAAGAGGGGAGTTTACATTCTCCATTCCAAGAGAAATTCCAGCTTTCCCTGGCAGATATCTGTGTTCCCAAATCAAGACAGCAACAAACCCCTCTGTTTTATCAGTTACTTCTCCTTCTTCAGTCCCATCTGCAAACTTGCTGAGGCCTGAAGCAGTACTGACCCTGGGGCTCTGCCCTCCAACTGGACTTCGGTGGGTATCCAGCCATGAAGCCAGACACTGATCTGCACAATGTGTCTGCTTTTGGCTGTCCTGATTCCTCTGACAGGGAGGACACATGAGGAGATGACTTGGGATGTTTTTCACCTTATGGTCTTCTTTGATCCCACCTATGTTTTGGCTTGTGGCATCATTTGAACCCATATGAAAAAGTGATGGGGGTAGTGGTCTATGACAGATCAGGGTACCCTCTCAGCAACACCATGCATCCCAGCTCCCGGAGGGCAGGATCTCCCTTGTGACTGTCAGGCTGGCAAATGGACAGCTCAGTGCCCACCCACTACAACCACTCCATGTTTCTTTTGACAGCAATCACAATGCACTGCTGGTGAGGTTCCCTTCGTTGGTCTTGCTCATGGACATCTGAAACCTTTAAGGCATCAGATCTGCATTTTTGGTCTTTAAGGCATCAGATCTGCAAACTGAAGGGTGGAGATTGAATTGGAGCCCTGCTTTTGTGGGTCACCAGGGTGCAAGGTGCCCTAGGCTCAGTGGTATCGATTGTGGCTATGCGGTTCTGGCCACACTTATCTCTGCTTCAGCTGCTCTAATACCGCACAGCCAGCTGACTCTCTTGTCCTTCAGCCAACTGTCACAGCTGGTCATCCACCTGTGCACACTTTGTGCAGGTGCCAGCCTTTCCATCAGAAGTCTCTGGGCATCCATGGAAACTTACCACCTATACTGACACCGCCTGCCTCACCAGTTTTGTGTGTGTGGGAGCAAGCATCAGGCTTCTCCGGGGCTGTATCAGTAGACACACTGGCTTTGGCTCTGGAATGCCCACCATTATGGCACAGACGTAAAGCACTTAGCACTGATCTGAGATGTGGATCTACTTGTACTGTTACTATTATGTGTTTTCCTGACAGCATTTAACAGGGCAGCTGAAGTCCCATTCTGGAGCAGTGCTCATTTTACCCTCTAAGAAAACAATAAACTTGGCATTTCTTTATGTGTGGTTTTCAAAAAGAGTGGCTTAAATCAAACATCACTTTTCTTCATGTGCTTTCCTAATGCTCTGAGCACGAATCAGTCACAAACACGCCTTTCCACGTGAAGCTGCTAATGAAAAATCATAGGGCAAGTTGCTTGTTTGACCTTGCATCACACTGCAAATTCAGAGCAGATGACTGAGTTTGAATTTACACCCCTGGGCTAAGTCAACCTCTTCCACTGCTGCTGGGTAGCAGGTACTCAAAATTATGGGAGAGGACCTTCAAAGGGCTCTGAAAGCAGAAGCAAAAATGACAGCAGACTCTTAAACGAGCCTGCAGTAGGTGTTCTGTTTCATAGCCAACTTGTGCAATAGTGGAGCTGCTAGTTTTATTGGAAAAAAATGAAGTTCTAAATGCCTGCTGCACAATGAAAATAATTGTAATAGACTAAAATATAAGCTTGATCATATGAATTAGGTGGTGTTGAAACACTGAAATAATTGCAAACTCAGATTACAATACTTCAGGTTATAATACTGGTAAGTTACAGAAACAGCTACTTCGTGCCACTGTATCCTCAATTTCTACAGCTGTCCATTATGTTCATTTCCCCAAATTAGAAACTGTATCCCAAGTAAAGCAACAAGTCAGAAAAAATTTTTTTCAGTGGCACAGAATATGTCTAGCTGCTTGCTGTGTGTGATATCCAGAATATCGCGGGAGAACAAAGTCCTACTAGCTCTTGCCCTCCAGCGCTTTTTGTCAAAAGCTTACTCTGCTGCTGCTGCCAGTATTTGCTTGGGGCACAGATTTTGTATAAGTAACCAGCTGATTTCAAAACAGAATACTAACCTGGTGGTGCTCCTGCTACCCTTCCTGCACTAGCAGCGCATCCTTCCCCTGGACTGCTCTGCCAAGGCTTCTAGGGGCAGCTCCTGGTCAGTCACCCTCCTCCTGGATCTGGACCTGGTCCATCAGCTGTGGGGTCATCAAGTATGAAGCAGAATTGTCCATGGCCTCCAGAGTAAGTCAAGAATATGACTTCAACAATGAAAAGAAAACCACTGTTCCTGAGAAAGTAGGTCTATAGAATGTATTTTTTTTTTAAATATAATACACAGTCATCTGAAGAAAAATCATGTCACACTGTCATGCTGTGAATGGAGTATTGTTTGTTCTTGCTGTTTTGATCTAGTGGTTAAGGAAAAAAATAAACAAGAATGCTTATTGAGCTGAAAAAAGTAGCTTATTTAACTACGGTTTACGTCTCAAGCCAGCTGTGCAGGAGTTAGCCCTAGCCAGAGGAAGATAATTTCGTTTCGCCCCTCAGCTTGGAGAAACCAACCTACTGATAGAGCACAGGCACCTGCAGGTCATTTTTCAGCTCACTGATGAGCTCACTGAAGTAGAATTTGAAAAAACACTTGGCCTACAGAATTTTATTTCTGTTGAGAAAGAAAACAAAAAAGTAGGTGAAATATGCAGGTGAAAGATCACAGTTCTATAGATTCCTGAAAGGGACTACATTTGAAGTACAAAATCCATGGTATACCAGCTGTCTTTATACAATGAAACTTGTAATGCTTAGGTAAGCTAGAGATGTTTTTTCCTAAGAGATTCCAGATATTCAAGTTACAACACATACACTGCCACAAAACAGCTACTTAGATGAGTTTGCCTCATGATACTTTTGCTTCAAAGCAGTATGAAAAGCGTAAGCTCTATCCCAAGCCAGGTTGAGCAAGACTAAACTACCACAATAGAGGTTAAATCTGGACCTGTCTTCTCAGCATATTTTCTGAAAGAAGGTTTTAAAGATTTTTTCTGTGAATAGCTGTCTAAAAAGAAGGGGGTGGTGTTTTTAAACCAACATCTGGTCTAAGGAAAGAGGCAATGAACAATTTTGTAATTATATTGGAAACACTTCATCTACAATAATTAGAACATTCATACAGAAATTTAAGACTCAGCTTGAAATAATGCACACAATACAATCATTTCAGAACATCCTAGATGCATTGGTTGGTTGTATTCACTAGCCTTCTCTTCTCTGCAGGATCACATTTACCCACTAAGAGGACTGGTACTGCTTTCCAGAACACACCGAGGGTATCTGGTTTCAGTAATCAAGGTGGAAATCAAGTCCCCTAGCAGCAGTCTGACACTCCAAGCCACCTGTGTGCTGACAAAGCCTGGAGGATTTTACTAATGCGCAGTAGCCAAGGCAGCTCCAACCAACTGCTGGCTCCTCAGGCAGTGTGGCTCACGACAGCAGCCAAATGGGAGTCACCAATGGAACAAAGCAAGCTCCACATCTAGCTCTGGGGTCAGGAGTAGTGCTGGCACAGGAAAGGACTATCTGACCTCATGGGCAATAGCGTGCAGAGCTTGGAGACCTCGTGACTTTAATAGGCCTGTGAAGATCGACCACCTCTGTGTCAGCCTCATCTACCACGTGGGTGCATTAGAGCCAGTCCCTATTTAACAAACACCAGTACAAGCCCAAAACATTATTATCCTAATTGGTACAAAACTTAACTACATCTTACCATGGATTATAAGTACTTGTGCATACTTTATTCACAGAGTGTAAGATCTAGAAGTCCTAAAAAGCACACCACAGAACCTTAGTTTAAGCCTGGGCAGTTGCACACAGACAGGAATTACAAGGTCTGGAATAAAAGACAAGCAGGTAAGGGAGTTTTCTGGACCAAGAGGGAGGGGTGAAGTGCAGTCAGCTTCATTTCAGCTTGCATCCTGGAGCTTTACACAAATTGCAAACTCAGTTTAATTACTTAGTTTATTTCTTTATGCTTTTAGAAATAACTATAGCTGGATAGAACAACAAATAGCAGGAAGTGAGGGCAAACTGCTTGTAGTCCTTCACTCATCCACTACTGCATACAAAAAAAGCATCACAAGTTATTCACTGGCCCATTTATGATGTCTGGCACTGAACACCACCTCTAGGCTGATGCTCATCATCTTCATACACTTCTCCATTATAGTGGTGTTTTCGCTTCTGTGATGGATCAAAGTCCACTAATTCCACCTGTTCCATTTCCTCAGTTTCTTCAATCTCCTGCCTTGTAGGTAGCAGTTTTTCGAGTAAGGACAGCTTATCTGAGGACAGGAAGCCACTCTCTGGGAAGATGACCTGAAATCATCAAGAACTAAGGTTACTCAAGTCTATCTGAACTGGTTTTTTACTAAGTCAAATTGACCTACAGGTTAAATACCTCGCGTAGTCAGCTTTGTTGTCATAGATTACTTAAATTCAGAGCTTAAAAAAATTATCAACACCACTAAGCTGTTTTTTAATGCCTGCATGGTTAGCTTCTAATTCTGGCAACTCAACACCTTTCTCCTGCCTCAGACGGCCCTCTGGAATTACTCACAAAAGCAAAGTATGTATGTAATATAATAGCACATACAACTATGTATTTATAATAGCATATACAACTACATATATTAATATATATAAAACCAAAAAGTCAGCATTAGAGATATGGTTAAATATATTCTAAGCTGTAGCAGATGGGGTGTGGATGCTGAATGTGAGAAATCAGGCAGCAGCACAGTGTCTGTGTGAACCTAAGTCACACAGATTTCTCATACTGGCCTGAGATACCGTGGCCTGAGAAATTGGAAGGAAGAATTTAAACTGTCTTGGAGAAAGTAAAACAATCCCTGGAGGTGTTTCTTTGTCTTCTTGTTGTTTACTTGCAAGAAATGATTGAGGCGTTTTGTTCCTAACTATCCAATGATGGTAATGTATTGGTTTGCTGTCCAATGAAGTTTTATTCCATCAGAACTGTCTATAAAAGAAAATTTCCAAGAATAAAAATTGCTCTCACTTGCTAATAAACGTTGAGAGTCTGTGCTTCCTTTCTACCACTGTTCCTAATTAGAGTGACAAGGGGGTCTGCTGCTATAGCTTCCAGCACTAGCTTCTCCCCAGAGAAGAAAATCAGCATTTTCCAACCTACTATTCTACTCCAGCACAGAACTTGAAGTTACTCATGCATCTTTCCTACACGAAAATAAAAACTGAAGAGTATGTCAAGCAAATGGAAATTCACAAGGCTGCTGAAGAAACTCCTCTGGTACCTAATGTACTTTGAGCACACAGTGTTCCAGAAATTTTCTCTTTGCTCTGAACTGTAATTCTGATGGGTTCCATGTTTCCACCATTGTAAAGAACAAACACCAAACCAGGGTATCTCATCATTGATATCTCTTCTTGATTGAAGTAGTGCTTATTGGTTAAATTTTGGATGGATGTTCAGTCCTGAAATGCCATGGAAGTGAGTTGATTCACTTACCCTGAATTCTATGATCAGACGTCCTTTTTCATATGGTCTGCGATAGATTGGCATACCTTCATTCAACACGCACTTAATAGCCCCATGCTCAACAACCTGGCCTAAAAAAACAAAAAAAATTACCAAAAAAGGAAGAGATGCGGCCAACAGAAGCAGCTTTAGTTACAATTCCCTTCAATATTTATGTAGCTTTCTACCTTCTGGTTAGGCAGCAACACCAACATGTAGTAGTTGAACTTCCTGAGTAACAGGAACTTACTGCCTGGTAACATCTGAGTAGGAAAGCAGATTGATGTCTACATTACAGTCCTGTAACTTTGTTATGCTTCCCAAAGGAAGCATACTTACAAATTTATTAAGTGCTCCACTGCTTCCAAGGCTGAAAAAGTGGTTTTCAGAGACCCACCGCTTTCAGTTCTCATGAGATATCCTCAGGATGCAAGTATGTCCATGAGGTAAGGTCTGTTACTATGTCACACAAAGAGAAAGTTACTGCTGACTGCTATGCAAAAATCCTTTTTTATTTTAAGATTTGTACTGCAAAGACTAGGGCAAAGAATTTGATACCAGCACATGTCCCTTTTACATCAAGATGGGGTGCTTCTGTTCCTTTAGATTTCCAGCTTGCATTCACTGTATACCACAACTTCCAACAGAAAGCAGACCAACTCTTACCAGGATGGGAGGTAATAATAATAGTTCTGTTATCCAGCGTTGTGATAGGCTTTTGAAAGCCACATAGTGCTTCAACCAGCTGAATATCCATAGACAGAAGCAGATCTTCATCTCGTCTAACGCAGAACCAATCAATAACAGTCACAGTGTAAGAGAAACAGTAAAAGGATCATACCCAATTTCAATATTTAACTTGGAAATTACAATAAGCTATAATTACAACAGAAGCCCAGGCAATTAAACAAAGCATACCAAATATTAATGTAGCTCCTCAATTACTAGAATGATACCCACACTCTGAGAGCCATTATGATCATGTCAAGCTATCTAAAGTGTTGGCAGTGTTTACTGAAAAGAAATACAAGGCCCACTTGCATCCAGTCTCACTTCACTGCTCTTTCCCAATTAAAATCTCAGCCTCATAAATACTGAAACTGGGACAATTCCTTTCTTTGTGCAGTAAGTACCTTCTTAACTGCACTAGCTTGCACTACGGTAATCTGTCACACTCTGAAGATTTATTACCAGGTGATGGCATTCTGGGTAACTTTTAGAAAGTACCAAGAAGTATCTGGAATAGACAGTGTTAATTACTTTAACTGTGTTCTGACTTCAGTATGGCAATGCTAGTGATTCAAAGGCTACAAAATCCTTCATCTTATCCAAAGAATGCAGAGCACTCATCCTGTTTTTAAAAGGTCTCTGGCAGGAGACTTGAACAAAAAGCTAATTTTAGACTCTGATGGAGAGGAGGAACATCCCACTTGTGCGAGAGCGTGACCTCAGCATAACCCCACAAGACCAGTAATATCAAGGGTTATCGAAGGACACTAGAACTGAAGGCAGTGGGCAGAAGGATAGATAAAAATAATCTAGCAGAACTGTGACTTCGAGTCCTAGGAAACCATGAGAACAGTTTGGCGTATCTGAATCAGTGTCTGGTTTCACTGGAAGTTAAGAAAAATCAGCTGAGTAAGCTCATCCAAAGCAAAGGGAAGTGATTCTTAACCTGTGAACTCAGTGTTCCTTGGCACAGAATTCTGGCACCAGCTTCCAGAACCCAGCACCACACATCATAGTCAGGCAGACCAGCTGCAGGTTTCCCAAGAACCTTTTGCTCACCATTCCTATCTACAAGCACAAGGTCAGTGGTTGGTGTTGAAACAAGCAAGTGCCTTCTCTAAACACAGCGATTCCCTTGTGACTGCTGTAAACACCAGCAGTGAGACACAAACACAACTCACTTCTGCGAGATCATCAGCAGTGCTTTTAACTGGACCAAAACAGTCCGGACAGACTAATTCCACAAATAATGACAGGAAAGAGGGAGGTGTGCAATGCTGAGCAGTATTGCCTGGGAACACGAAAGAGCTGAGATGTGGGTCAGTGCTACTTGAATCACTTTTGCTTTCAAAACAAAAACCAGATAGGAGCAATTATTCTGCCCATAGCACTTGGGCAGGAAATGAAGTGTCAGAAAACATGTTTGATCACAAGGGTGCATGCTATACTGAGTAAGTTTGTCCGAAGTAAGGTCCACAAACACATGTGCACACACTCCAAGTTTTCTGTGCCTTGAGGACAAGTGGACAACAGTTGACTACACTGAAGGCAACTTTCTGAGCTAAGTAATTGAGAGCAAGGAAACAGTCACAAATACTCAAAACTACTAAAAACCGCAGTATTTCACTGAGTTCTTAAAATTAAAGAATTGTAAACTCTTAACTGCAACTGTTTTTGTTTGCCTTCTATCCCCTTCTGCTGCCAAAGCTCACAGGAGATTACCTCATTACCTGTTAGAACACAAGTGATTCCCCCATCTCAGCACTCCTCTGACCACCCAGCTGACTGACAGTCACGTGATCCTATCTCCTGACATTCCAGTAGTAAAAGATGAGTGGTAATCAAGGAAGCATGTGGAAAAACATCACATGAGATAAGAGAATTTCAAGCGTCTTTACCTTGTAAATACAGAGTGGTCTTTCTGATCCAAGACAATAATAATATCCCCTGGTTCCAGACCTGGCTCTTGGTCCCCTTCACCATGGAATGTTATTTTCTGACCATCCTTCATTCCTATTGCAGAAAACAAATAAACATTTTTCTTATCTTTGAGATAAAAGCACCAACAGACACTTCTATAGGCATGAGCAGGTATCAAGATATCTCTGGATCTTTAAGCAAGAACATCAGGGTCTTCCCTTGAAGCATTAATTTTCATTGTTTTTTAATCTAATCTTGATCAACAGATCTTAATGGCGCTAACCTTAAGTCAGTGCTATGTTTCAAGACCATCAAGTTTAACTGTACTGCCAAAAGAACCACCAACATGAAGTTCTGAGGGGAAATATCATCAAAACAGTTTCCATTATACTCACAAATACAAAAAAGAAGTCAGAAACACTGTGTACAAACTGCATTTCAAGAGCAACTGACCAGTCAGCTTCTTCAGTTTTATAAATACATGGCGTATCTCCTTATGAAACATCATCTTAGTGCCTGCCAAGCTCAAGAAGCATTCCCCACGGACTGAAAAACCTCCTGTAAGGAACTTGTTTCACCCACACAGGAAGTCTATGTAACAAAAAATACTAGCTCTCCAACGCTGTATCAGTCTATCTTCCTTTCCTTTTAGAAAAACATTCTTCTCATAAGACTTCCCTGTTCAAAATATCAGTAATATATCCCTTCTAGTTCTCATATTTATTACTACTGTAGGATTTCCCCTACAAATTCAGGCATTGCATAAGCTCTGCTTACACATGTTAACAGTTGCAGATCATAATCTTGAGCAAGTCTGTAGAAGTCATGTACTTGTCGGATTGTTCTGCAGCCTTACAGGCTGCACTGCTCCGGAGCTGACTTCTTGCACCAGCTTTTGGGCAGCCCCCTCAACACAGATGCATTTGTCACTCAACATCACTACATTCACCCATCCCCGTCGTGGGTTTGTGTATCGAGCTGCATTTTGCCAGGTAAAAAGTAGTACCTGCCTGAGCAGCCCTGTCAGGGTTGTGTAGCCAACAGAGCTCCAAGCATGAGAGGCTTAGCACTGTCTCTGCACCCTATCACTATAGCAGACCTGGTTCCCCTTCACGCTGCAACACAGCAGAAGTGATTGGAGTCTGCAGGGTTTTGTTGCAGGCAGTGAAAACTGATTAGGCTACCTGATCAAAAACTGAGCTTAGAGGGACCTGAAAAATAATTCACTGCTAACAATAATACAGGTTTCAGAATTCATCCTTAGATATGCACCAGGCTTCAGAAGTGAACGTAGAGGTAGTTGATCTTCCCTAGAAACAAGTCTACTTTTTGTAAGGCAGCAACAAGCAATTCTACTGTGTATGTGTTCAGCACTGTTACTCACCAGATCAATCAACCCCACGTATTTGCTAAACATTTTGTTTTAGCACTGCAAAGTCGGTCACTACATCCAAGTTCAATACTTCACCTTGGTAAGACACCTCACCTTTGTCAATGTGAACTTCTAGGATCTTCTTTTCTCTAACAATTTTTCTGCCATTGCAGCTCTTACACCGGTCCTTGGGGCTGATACGTTCCCCATGCCCCTGACATTCCATGCACACTGACTGGATCTGCTGCACCATTCCTGGCCCGATCTGGTGAATTCTGATCTGCATGCCTGTTCCCCTGCAATTAGGGCAGCATTCTACTGCACCTTTCTTACCACCACGACCTGAGAACAAAAATTGGAAACAGGTGGCTATGTGCTACAAGGAAAAAAAAAAAAAAGCAAACCTCAAAAATTTTAGATACATCTTCTGTTCAGTTTCAGTTTCAACATTACCTTCACATTTGTCACAGATAACATTTTTCTGCAGTGCAAGTTTCCTCATCGCACCATTGTACATATCTTCTAAACTTACTGACAGCTGATGGACCACGTTTTTACCTATAAAAGAACACATATATTTACTCAAATGTGGAAGTTTGGTCTGCACATCTCCCTGCCAAGCCATGATAAACCAAATCTCTAGGCTTTTTCATCTTGTTTCAATAGAACTGTGTCTTGTTTTGCTTGTATTGGTCAAAAGCCCCTTCCCAGCTGCTGTCATATTAGGTAACAGCTGTTTTGACTTTGACTCAGGTAAACTCAGAAGAGACCTTCTGGAAAAGTACAAACAGTAAGAGCAACAGAACAGACAAAACCTCAGATGTTTAAGTTTTATAATGCAAGACTCTGGTTTTAACAAAGTCACCAAACAGATCTCCTACAAACAAGAGACTCTGTTTCGAATCTCCACTTCAGCACTTTCTTCCTCTCAGTAGGCGACCTTTTGGAACCAGAAACGAGCAATTACATTTTTATCCTCAGGAACTCCTTAGCATTTCAGCTGCTGTAAGCTTAGTTTTTGTAAAGGATGCTGAGCTCTAGGTAGTTACAAGTACTTTGACAGACACTTAACATTCTGATACAAAACATTTTTTCTTCCCTTTTTCACCAGATCTGCACTAAGAGGTCATGGAGTCAGCACTGCTCTTCACAAGTTTAAAGTTTTCCCCAGCGTGATTAAACAGGAGCTTAACTTCTGGGTAGCATTTTACTGCAGCTTCAACTTAATTCTACTGCACAATGCAGGAGGAACACAGAAAGTCTTCACAGACTGAACTGGATTTTGGTCTGTTGTTTAGATAGTTGTTTTTAGCCGCTACGCTTAAAGTAGCTTAGTTAACAAACCATTTTAAGCTACTTTACCCTCCCATTTCCTATTCTGTCTACTAACAGCTGGGCTTACACTCAGCTAAAGGTTCTCCAAACACATCTGGTTAGTGATTAACAGGAGACAATGCGCAGGACACCAAACTACCACCATACCAACCAAACGCCCTCCCTTCCGGTTTCAGGCGTTAAGGGACAACAATCTTCTCCGATTTTTACATTAAGCCTGTAACTTCAGTTTAACTCTTTTTAAATTCCTACATCTACGGCATTCTCCTCAGAGAATCTGATACCCCCGCCGACACGTTACCTCGCCTCTCCCTCTGCATCCTCCCTCCGCCGCCGAAGAACATATCGAAAATGTCCATGGGTGACCCAAAGCCGCCGCCGGAGCCACCCTCCTTAATAGCCTGCTCTCCTCCTTTGTCATACAGCTCCCTCTTCTTCGGGTCCGACAGTACTTCGTAGGCTTGAGAGATCTGCTTGAACTGCAGGAAGGACAGTCACCAGCACTCAGGAACCTGTGGCACCCTCGGCGGGCCCCCTACCCGGCCCTTCCCCGCCCGGCCTCCCCGCCCCGGCCCGTCCCGCCGACCTTCTCGCCTTCATTGGGGTTCTTGTCCGGGTGGTACTTCAGCGCGAGCTTGCGGTAGGCCTTCTTCAGCTCCTCGGCGGACGCGTTGGGCTTCACGCCCAGCACGTCGTAGTAGGTGGTCTCTTTCACCATGGCAGTGGCAGCGGCGGCAGCGGCAGGAAACCCCCGGGGCGGCGGGCGCAGATCCCGTTCCCTACTGCTCCGATCCGGACTCTTCTGGAAAGTTCGGGCCGGTCCTGCAGCCCCGCCGCTTTACAGACGGCCCCACCCCGGAAGTCCTGCCCCGCCGCGCGCCGGGCCCGGGTGAGCGGCCCACCAATGGTTGTTCGGGAGGGGAAGACACTTGGCCAATCAGCGCCCGCCTCCGCCCTCCGCATTGACGCGGGCTCCGCCCCGCTCCGCACGGGCGGTGGCTCCCGCCCTGGCCTGTGTCTGCCTCGCGTCGCGCCTGCGCGCCGGGCGGCTCCCGCCCCCGGAGGCATCGAGCTGTACCGGGTACGGCACGCCGGATCGGCCGCCGCCTTCGCGGCACCGGTCCGCACCTTTTCCTCCTCACCCTACACGGGCCTGGCTCCGCCGCTGCACAGGCTAGCCGGCGACCCGGCCCGCTCCACGGGTGTGCGCCTGTGCCAGGACCCAGCCCACCCTTGTGTGCCCGGGCCCAGTGCGCCTGCGCCGCATCACGCGCTGCGACGGGAGCCGCTACCTGGTCACGCGGGAGACGCGTTGCACCAGGTGATTGGCTGCGGCGGCGGCGGCTCCAACGGTAAGGGGGATGGGTCCATCCCGGCGTTGCCATGGGAACGGGGCCCACGGGAATAGGTATGCCCTAGGCATGGGTGTGTGACAGTGCCGGTGTTACTCTGCGGAGGGCGCCTTGCTTTCCGCCGGGATGAGCTCACCACCAGAGAGCTGGGAGGAACAGCGCCGAGCACCGGGCAGGGTGAGGGATCTTTGCTGTCCAGGGTCAAATCAGTGTAAACTTGAAGGTTTCGTAGCGTGGTCCGTGTGCTGACTGTTGCTGGATGAAGCTATCCGACTCTCTTGTCATCTCTTGTATTCTGCTGCTCTCTCTTGTTTTGGTGGTTAAGTTAATCTCTGGGGTGAACTCTGAATCACTGGGAAACAAATTGAGCTATTTGGTGGCTCAGTCGATTTTTCCTATGTGTGGTTCATGGATGTGAGAATGTATGGTAGTGTAGGAAGGAAAACGGGATTGCCCTTTCAACAGCAACCAGCTCTTAGATTATGCAGGTGCTGGTGACGTGCTTTGCCTTGAATTTCAGAAACATGAAGCAAATTAGCAAAATTGGTTCAGCTAGTGGATGAGCTGACAACAGAATTCATGGACCCTGTTCCACAGGAAGGTGGCCCATCGGAAAGTGGTATGATGGTAATGCACTGTTTATTTTGCACTATAGCACAGAGATGCGTGTGTGCTGGCTTGTGGGGAAAGAGAAATGCACTCAGCGAGTGAAACTGCCACACTTGGAAGCTGTGGTGATTGGGCGTGGCCCAGAGACTGGGATAACGGATAAGAAATGTTCACGGCAGCAAGGTAAGGTGATTTAGCTCAAATCCTGCTTTCTACATGCAGCAGCAGCTGAGCCTGCCTTGTTCCTCTGTGTGGTCTGTAGTGTTGCCTGGTTCTTGAAGTCATCCAGCCTTTTTAATGAGCCCTTACAGAGATCTCTGGAATCTAAAGAATCAGAGACGCTCAACAACAGGATGTCCACCTCCATAAACTAAAGCATTAAACCTTAATGTGAGTTCCCAGGCCCACAGTTGTGCTTCACTGTCTGCATCCCTGCTTCGTGAGCAGCATTTCTTCTCCCAGTAGTCCACCAACTGATTCTTAACATGACTTTTATTTTATACTTAAAATAATGTGATCTTGGAGGATATATGAAAATACCTGTCACCTATACAATACTGCACATCTTCCCTGCCTTCTGTGCCTCTGGACCTAGTCTTGCTCTATGCCTTATTGTCACAGAGGGCTGGTGAGAATTTCAAGAACATGTATGAGGCATTAACAGAATTCACCTTTGTTTTGAAGTGATTCCACCCTCAGCACAGTTTATGTGTTGGCTCTGTTTTTATCTGTGGTTCTAGAAAGAGGAAACAAGGCAGAAAAATTCTTGGCATACATTCACAAAGATCAGCTCCAGACAGAAACAGATCCTCAAAAAGAGGAGTGTTTTCTGCACTGGGTGGTTCAGCAGAGTTCTTTTTCATTTTTTCTTTGTTTTGCGACACTTTGTTCTTTCTTTTCCAGTTCAGTTAAAAGCAGACTGTAACAAGGGGTATGTCACAGTTAAACAGGTATGTTTTTGTGTGTGGATTTACAGTATTTATAATGCTTACTGGGACAGTTGTATTTAATTCCACAAATGCTCCAAGTGATGATTCTGATTGCTGGGTCTGAGGGACCTGAAGCTTTCTTATCACCAAGGGTTACAGCAAGTTGCCCCCAGGAGTGAACTTTTTTCTTTGTGCACCTCAGTGGAAGACTGCACTGTTTCTTCCAGATACTCTACAGTCTAAGGCAGCCAGACTTTCAGCATCAGGGGATGCTGTTGTCAGTCCTCAATCAGTTCTGTCAGGTGCTGCATTTGAAAAACTTAGGACTTCTTGTACTAAACTTGCTTATCTTCCTTCTGAGCCTTAAACTTCACAAGCTGAGGCAGCCCTTTGTTTAAGGTTGAAGTTCTTGTGTTTATGGGACTATGCAGTTGTAGAAGATTTTGCTTGGTGGGCTGATACAGCCAGAGATGTGATTACTTTTGGTAAGGGATGGGATGTGAGACAGCGCTGCAGGAATGCTCATGTTAGCAGATAGATGGAGGCAGGCATACTCTCTCACATTTATGAGACCCAGTTATCTCTGAGATAATATGAAGGGAAAGGTCTCTGGTGCTGATGTTTGTGTGTGCGTGCCCACAGCATCAGCCTGCATGTGTTCTACATGCACAACGTGTTCTACCTACTGAGGGATAATGTCTTCTCTCAAAATGCCTCCAGAGCCCACTAAGCACAGGCACCCCAGTGGTATCTGATGAATCCGGCAGAGATATCTCAGACAGTTTTTCACAGAAATCAGCCCTAGTCATGATTTTAATATTGTGTTACTGGAATCTCAAAACTGGGAGTACTCTCTGCTGGTGGGTGCTAGCGTGTTTTCACTTCTTATTAAAGAGTTGCTCCCCAGGTGAGAGGTGTGTGGCACAAGGTTCTAGTGATCAGTTGTTTGATACTTTATTTGCTGATGGGAAGCTTCCTTGACCTGGGTGAAACTGCAGGGCTGTAGACTAAAGAGATCCTGGTTGGAATCAGATGTGTGCTTCATTGCAGTGAATACCAAGTGAGAGGTATAATACCATCTTGTGAAGCAGGTATGGCAGCAACAAAGCTAATGAAACACTCTGACTAAGTTCATCAGTCACAGGAGAGAGCTGATTTCCTGAAGCCTGTTTCATGCATAAACATTAACCAAAAGCAATTTGCTGAAGACTCCTGATTTTTGTAGGGTCACCCACATGATGAGGCCAAATCCATCTGTCAAGCAATCACTGTAGATTGCCTACACTGCAGGGTGATTGAACTAAAACAATTCACTGTTACTCCTCAGAAACAGTTGCTGCTGTTACTAGTGGTTTAATAGGTTGCTAATTTTTGGGAGGGAAGTGCAGCACAAGTGATGCTGTAACTCTGTAACTGCTGCAGACCCAGGCTCCCAGTGACTCCAGGCCCTGAGGTTGTCTGCTGGCAGCTGTGACTGCAAGACTGGACAGAAACAGATGTCCATGGTGCTGCACTGCCTGGTCTGCTAAAGTGGGTTGATGTGGGCAGGGTGGGCAGTGAATACAAAATGCATTTGCTTTCCAGGATAGTGATATTCCAGGAGAACTGAGCAGAAGTTCCACTTACAGCATCATTTTCTACTATCTTTCCCTTTTTCTGTCTACCAAAGGTAGGGGTCAACCCAACTAGTATTGATCTTGTGAATATTGGTAAGGATGAAGTGGTGAAAATGAAGCCAGGCCAAGTTCTGCACATTGTGAATAACCTTTACCCCTACACGGTGCAATTTGCTGAAGAGTCTGGGGAAACTGTTCCAAAAGCAGACAGGATGCCACATGAGGACTCCTGTGAGAATGATGATACAGAGCTTGTGCCCAGAAAAACATTGAAGTTGGAGGATACACAAGGCAGTTCTACAGATCCCAAGCTAAGCAATACCAGTGTATCTACACATGAAGGAACTTCGAGCAAAAAGGCAAGAGTATTGGTATTAATACTTGTGCTGTTTCTCCTGGGGTTTTCTGCTCCATGAGGAGACATGGTCTTTTACTCTTCTGGATTCTGCTAGTGGCAGGCATCTCAGGTGAACACAGATCGTCACATCCACAGTATACAGAGCATGAGAGGTGTAACGTGCTCCTGACATCACCCAGACCCTTGGAAAGTTACTTGGGACTCATTCTAACCTGACCTGAGGGTTAGGTGTGTGTGTGAGGGGGCTTCCCTGTAGCAAATGAGGATTTAATCTCTGGTTTCTGCTGCAGTTTCTGCTAGAAGGACAGTCCACATGAGCTCCATTTAGCTGGAGACACCCAAGGACAGTGTCCTGGCTCTTCAGTGGTTATCTAAAAGCAACTGCACAGAGAACAGAACAACCTGAGCCTTTTTGGTTTTTAGTTAGTTTGTTTATAATTGCATGGGGCTTTTTTTCTCTTTCTGCTTTGTTCATTCCAAATGGCACAACCATTTTTACATTAATGAATGTTACCAGACAGAATCTTTGAAAGGGAGTTTTTAACCCTGTGACATGGACAAAATAAAAGATCTTAATGCATTTGTAACTAGTGCAGTGCTGGAGAAGAAGGCACAGAAATGAAACCCCTTAAGACAAAATTTTAGTCTCAGGTTGCTATGAGTTGGCCACTTCATTTGTGGACTTGGGCTAGTTATATTAGGACCAGATTTGTGGTGGAATGAGCAGGGAGCTGACACACTGTTTCGCTGACAGCACTGTAATAATGTTTTAACTTTTTTCTTTGTAAGAATATGATGAATATCATTGCTGATTTGAATAGTTAAAACATCTGTTTTGAAAAAGGTGCACTCAAGGCACACTTTCTATTAGGTGCTCAGCAGCTAACCTAAGAAATAGGTTGTCTTGGCTTGATCACTCCTGTGCCTTTCTTGTTTTCTGTACAAGCTACTGCACAATACAAAAAAAAATCAATGTATCTAAGGATAAGGCCACACACTGCAATGACTTTGTTCTGTGCAGAGCAGTATGGGAGAGGACAGTTAATGGAGATCTTTGATCTTTCTTTGGTTCTTGTGATCCCTGAAGCAGAGGGCCTTGTGCCATGACATGTGCAGGCAAATTATTAAACACATTTATAGCTCCCTGTTGTTAAATTTCTGGTGTTTGGAAGATTGAACTTTCCATCTTCACAGTATCTTCTTTGGAGTTTTCAAAAGTAGCTTTTTGGGGGCAGTTGGAGCAGGTGTGTTGGCATTTTGTAGAAGGGAAATAATTGAGCTTTTATATTTATATTTTCTTTTTCTAATTGTCATTCAGTTGTTATTGTCCTGCTGCATACTAATGAATGTTCTTAACTGAATCCTTTAAAATCTATAATTGGACACTTAATTATCTTATAATTTATTTTCCTCATTCTGTGCATTAGGAACATTTAGGACACTGGAGTCAGGGTCTAAAGAGCTCCATGCAAGATCCAAAAATGCAGGTGAGAGCTGTATACTTGCACTTTACAGTAGACCCTGTCTAGCAAAGCTAAATGAGCTTGCATTCTTCCTTCTGCCATTTGCTTTAATGATCTGGATAATCAGTGGAGTCCTGCATAAGGGCTTAAATGTTCTTGCGTCTCTCTCTGTAGCAACATTAACTTGAGAGTTTCAACTGTACTGATTTTGCAGAGTGTCGTTGTCTTAATTAGCTTTGAGTTCTCCCTACTGTGAGATTTGGCCAACAGGTTTCAAAAGGGTTGATGGGAGAGCAGGTGAGCTGTGCAGTTGCTTTGTTTCCTCAGGGAAACCAGCTAAAATGGGGTTATCATTTTAAGCTGAGCAAGCCACAGAGGTTCCCATTCTCCAGCAGTCAGCACTGTCTTGTTTCTTAGTGCAGTTTCCTGGTTTCCAGCAAATTCTTAACTTTCACACCTTTATGTCAGCTGGCAGGATCTGGCCCCTGGTCTCACCGGGCCCCTTCAGGTGATGATCACTGTTGGGCTGAAAATAATTTAGAGTCATAGTTTATGTTGAGTTGGAAGGGACCTGTCAGGATCAGTGAATCCAACTCTTAGCCCTGCATGGAACATCCCCAGAAATCACACCATATACCTGAGAGTGCTTCTTGAACTCTGGCAGACCTGATGCCATGATGACTTCCCTGGGGAGTCTGTTCCAGTGCCCAGCCACCCTTTGGGTGAAGA
>VXBN01015565.1:252958-297415 GCA_013397395.1 Sinosuthora webbiana | reverse complement strand
TGGCCCTCCTGGCTGCCAGGGCACTGCTGGCTTGTCTTCAACTTGCCACAGACCAGAACCCCCAGGTCCTATTCCACGGAGCTGCTCTCCAGCCTCTTACTCCCCAGTCTCTCTGTATATCCAGGGTTGCCCTTTCCCAGGTCCAGAATCTGGCACCTTCCCTTGTTAAACTTCTGCCCAGCCCTCTAATTTGTCGAGGTCTCTCTGCAGGGCCTTCCTGTCTTCAAGGGAGTTTACAGGTCTCCCAATCTAGTGTCATTTGCAAACTTGTTTTCTTTCCAGTCCTGTGTCCAGGTCATTTATTAAAATGTTGAAGAGCACTGGGCTGAGGATGGAACCCTGTGGAACCTAATCAGTGACAGGTCTCCAGTCTGATGTCACCCCATTCACTGTAACCCTTTGTACCCAGCCTGTGAGCCAGTTCCTCACTTAGCTGATAACTAAACAAAAGGCTCCTATTTCTTGACTGATTTTTTTTTTTAATTGAAGTGTGAAGTGTTGAACTGCATAGATGTACAGGAGAACTGGATGCCCATTGTCCTGGAATTGCCAGCACTTTCAAATGAGCCTATCTATAGGGGATGGTAAAACTGTGGAAATTCTTCCTTAATTTAAACATGAAGCTTAATTTTTATCCCTGAAGCGGAATTCTGTATACTTACCAAACAGGGCTTTATTGACCCAAAATGTAAGCAGGTTTTAAAACTGTTCTTTTAATGTTAGACGCAAATAACTGTTTATGAGTTAAACATAAACTTTATGTTTAAAGCCTTATTAGTTGTAGTTTAAATATGAATGCATAAACAACAGAACTCTTATATTTTCTTTTTAATCAAATATTAAATGGTAATATTCCTTTCTTCTGAAAAGACTTGAAAGTGATCCTTTTCCTGCTGGCAGCAGGAGCAGACACTAACATGTGTGTAGTAAAATATCCTGCTGCTGAAAGAATTGGTCTTGTGATTCATGTACTGATAGAACTTTAATCTTCCATCCTGCTGAGTAAGACTGATCTGTATATAAACATATAATAATTAGCAAAGGTGACGAAGACGTCATCCATCTCTCATCAGCAGGTGCACTGCTAAGAGACCAGAGGCACAATACACAGTTCCTGCGTCACAACCTGACAGCTTGTTATTGCTGGGATCTCCCCACTGTTGTCCACAAGCTTCCCAACCATTTGTCTTCCTCAGCCACACTGAATTGTTGCAGAAGGCAAAACAAAATGAAAACAGGAAGAAAGGCATCATAGACAGGAATCTGTTCTCCTTCTTATGAGTGATCTTACAAAGTAGCACACTGGGTAGGATGAACTGAAATAGCCCAGACTTGAATATTTTTGTCTTTGCAATGCTGGTGGAGGTCTGCAGCACACTTGCTGGTAGCACATCTGAGATTTGTGCTTCACTCCAGAAATCTGCAGCCCAGTGCATTCCTACATGTTCTGTATCGAGCACAGTGGTTTTGTCTGTGACTGCAGAGCTTGAATGGAGCCTGATGGAAGTAGAGTTCCCTAGGCCTCACTGGTATCTCAGTCCAGGTGATTTTCAAGTGTTCATGTACACCTATAGTTGTGGTTAACTTACTGCAAAGTAAGATTGGAAAGCTTTTTCCTTTCATAATTAAGTATATGAAAAAGGATGCTGGAACATGTCTCCATAGCTCCCTAGTATATGTTATGGAAGAGGGTGCTTATCTTGGAGCAACTTAATTCCAGCAAAAGTTCTCACTGGATAGCATCTCTCCACTAAATATAGTGCTTATAGGAATAATATATTTAACTTTCAATCAGAAAGTAATCTAGTTATTTTGTTTTTTCCAAGGTTTACAAAGATGCAAAGACTGTAGTCATCAAGGATAAATATCCCAAAGCACGTTACCACTGGCTTATCTTACCATGGGACCCCATTTCAAGCCTGAAGTCGGTCACCAGGGATCACCTTGACCTCTTGGAACACATGCATGCCGTTGGGCAAAAAATGATTGAACAGTGCCCTGCCAGCGAGAGCCTGGAGTTCAGGCTGGGTTACCATGCTATCCCCAGTATGAGGTAAGACCTAGAGGAGTCATGTGGTGGGCATGCTGTTCTTCCAGTTACACAGATTTGGGGCTAAATCCCTGAGATTTGGCATTGCTGAAGAACAGGCAATCCTCCTCAACCCTATAGACAGCTTGGGGTGCAGTCCTTTGCCCCGTACTACTGTGTAGATCCCGATGCACAAGTATCTTTGGTACAGTGGGAAATGCTTGTTGGGATTCTCTAGCAGAGGTTGGTGCCTGGGGCTGTGGGATATCTGTGGTCCAGCCCCAGTGACAGGAGCACTGCTGCCAATGCTAGGGCATCCCCTTCCCAGGGCACCAGTGTGGGATTAGAGACCGACTCCTAGATCTGTCAAGTCCTGCCTAATACTGAGCAAGGATTTGAGTCTTGTGTCTAAGTCCAGACCTTAGAATGTCCAGGTGCTTTTTGATACTGCAGTCAGGTGTTCTCCAGTTCTTAAATGAAGCTTTTGAGCATTGATCAAGTCCCATTCAATTACTCTACAAATAATAAAACTTTGGTTTATTATTAAACGTTTAATAAATCTTTGGTTTACTAACACTACTGTCTCCACCTTTCTGGAAATTAGCAGGAATATGGACTGCAGTGAGGGGCTAATGGAATATGCAGATTAGTGACCCTGACCGTTTATAAGTGAAATGGTATAAGTGTTCCAGAACAGACTGCATTTCTTCTGTCACAGGGTCAGGACTAACCCACAAGACTGGCACTCTGCTCAATCATGTTTGCAACTGATGCAACTGCAAAACAACTTTGAGCATTAACCTTCTTCTCTCATATCTATGTTATATATTTTTTTCAGTCAGCTACATTTGCATGTCATCAGCCAGGATTTTGATTCTCCAGCCCTGAAAACCAAAAAGCACTGGAATTCTTTTACTACAGACTACTTCTTAAATTCTCAAGGTAATGATTAGAAAAAGTATTCCATAACATATAATCCTGCTTGCAGGTTTTGGCATTGGGATTTTCTTCCAAACAAATGTGCAAGGTATACATTTTATTGCAGCAAGTAAAAGGTTTTATTTAATTTAAGATATTGGGGAGTAGCACTGAGTAAAACTCAACATCTTCTGTGGCTGGTGCAAATTAGAATGCAGCAATGACACACTTTGCATGGAAAACAGTGCACAGAGATTTACAGTGTCATGTGTTTCATGATGCTATGTGGTCTCAATATGTATGGTCTTTTTTTTTTTTTTCCCAGATGTGATAGAGATGGTAAGAAACAAAGGAAAAGTGATGGTGAAAGA
Source organism: Sinosuthora webbiana (assembly GCA_013397395.1). Taxonomy (NCBI): domain Eukaryota; kingdom Metazoa; phylum Chordata; class Aves; order Passeriformes; family Sylviidae; genus Sinosuthora; species Sinosuthora webbiana. Next base: position 294,097 of record VXBN01015565.1, on the reverse strand, counting down.
ACATACCTCTGAACTTCTCAAACTTCCCCTCAGGTGCCATTGCTGTAAACAACAGCAGTCCACAATCCCACAGTTAAAGGAACATCTTAGGAAACATTGGCCAAAATGATTTTGCAAAAAATCATCTTTCAATCTGTCTTCAGATTTCAAGCCAACACAAAACACACAAAATGTTAATGGAAATGTATGTTTATTAACTGGAATGACAAATACGTGGGGAAAAGTAGCCTGGAAACAGCAGCATACTAACTTAGTAATAGCTTGAACAAAAAACCATGCCCTCTTCTTCCTCCCTACTAAAAATATAAATAAAGTTACTTCTGAAATTGAAGCTTTTGGTTGCAGCTTTATTTTGGTACAGCCAAACTAATTTGTAAGTGAACTGAAGTCTGGGAGAAGTGCTTTGTTTGGATGAAAAGATTTATTTTAATTCAGAAGCTGAATTAAACTTCTGACTCTGAACTGAGTCCAGATCTATGTTTCTACGGAGAAAGGAACAATGATTTAGAGTTCTTTATATGGATGTTTTCTGCCTACCACTGAAGTTCCACCTACATGTTAACGTTGCAAGCACTGGTGTGGCTGACAGAATGTACTGTCAGTGGAGAGGAAGGAGCGCAGCTGATCATCCCCACCTTGCTGTGCCACTGAAAGGCCTGACAGTTCACTGCTGCTGAACTGCCCCTCAGCTGTGGAGTGGGCTTTGCCCCTTACCAGGGTGCCAGGACAGCCACTGCTCAGGCTCTAAGTGGGGCAAACACTCTCTTTTTGGTACAAGGATGTATTTAAACATTTTTATATGAAATACATGTGTAATACACAATGATCAGCTTTACTGCTCCCCAGAGTCATAGAACTATCAAGGTTTGCAGTTGCTTCTCTCCTTATATTGAGGTTGGTACAGAAATTCTGTGGTTGAATCCTGCCCTGTTTGTCCAATCGGGATTTTAGTGAGCCTCTAATCATTTGATTGTTGTCAAGATGTAAACTTCCAGAAGCAGCAGAACAGTAATAAAAAATCTCTTGAGTCCTGATATGCTTTGTACAGTTCAACTTCATCCTAAGCCCAGCTTTGACTTAAGATGCTCTCTGGGTGACATGGCTTTCATTAAGAGTGCACAGAGCTTTTACTATACAAGCAAAATGCTGTAGAGTATACAAAACACATTCTGTATACATATATATGTATATATAGTATACAATAACACATCCTGTGGGGAGAGGGTGTCCTCTTCTTCCATTTCCCCATGCAGCAGCACGTTGCTGTACCCACTCAAATGGGGCAAATAGTAAGTTGATGTTGCTGGAAAAAAGATGTTCCACTCATGATGTTGTCCCCAGAAATGTGTTCTTTTAACCTGGTATGCAAGAAGCCAATCCACAGAAAAGGTCATGTTTATTTTGTGCTTGTGCAGAGATGGGTGCTGGGGTGGTGAATCCACAGAGCCAGCACACCTAGTTCTAGGCAAGCACTGTAGCTTAAGATATTCTCAAAATATCTAAGTCTGCACTTACCTGATGTCTAAATACCTGCCTACTCAATAGCTATTCAATAATATTTTGCCTGCTTCAATTTAAAGGTACAATGTGTTTTGAATTTATTGTGCGTATTCAGTAGGTAAGGTTCATTTGGAGGTGCAGAATTGTTGCAGTGCATGTTGCAGTCGAAATTATCCCCTGACTTAATAAACCTTTTGGTTTTTCCCTGGTGGTGGGTGGGCCAACCATTCTGTGTCCCTGTCTAGAAACCTGAAACATTCTAGGTAGGAAGGGCTAACATGAATGGCAAAGCCTGTAGCATCTCAACCCTGTATCATGTATCAGATTCCTGTGTATTGTCCTTCTGTCTTGGTCACTCCCTCCTTACCTGGTATTGGTTATGGCTTACCCTTGCCCCTCCCCATGCTCCTAATACAAAAGCTGATGCCTGAACCCCAGAGGGACTCTCCGGCGCTCTCTCTGGAGCAATAAACATCTACCATCAACCCACGTGAGAGTCACTCTTTCTTCTTCCACGCCGAGCTACGCTTCAGCCTGAGGTTCAGACCCTCCAAACCCAAGGATACAAACTTTCTATTTGGACCGGTGATTCCAGACACCACCGCACATAATCTATGCTTCAGAGATGTGGTTTTCACATTATAATGAGCTAATTTCATCTAAAGGATGCTTTTTTAGCTGATTTAATCAATTTCAGTAAAACGTGGAACATTCCCAAATTCAGTGTTCAGTATCTGATTCAAGATTTCTGTTTGTGTTCGCTACTTGTTTCAAAACTATTCTGCAAGATCTTGCCATTTTCCCCTTTTCTGGGTCTTTAAAGTATTTATTGTTCTCCTGTGCAAAATCTATTCTTAAACCATTCATCTTTCACCAGAATGGGTACACCAAGGTGAAGGGTTGGCCATGGCCTAATTTAAAACACCAGTCAGAGTTCAGCTTTTGCTGACATCAGTAATAATATGCCTTAAATTACAAAATAAAGCTTAGAGAGTAAGGAACAATGACAAAAGCACAGCCACACTGTGAATTAATTCTTGACACAAACTAGGGCTTCAGCTCACTCAAGGCAAAGTGCTAATGCTTTGCAACAGGAACCAGTTTGGACCAAGGCCAGTTGCAAATGCTGGAGAGCTGTGGTCTTCCTCATGGCAGACACAGGTCAGAAATGGAAGCCATGCTTCTTCACAGTGAAATGCACTGCTTATGGCCCATGGCCCATCATATCTGGGTGGGAGTCATGGTTTTAGTACCTCTCAGAGCAGGTCAGAGTGAAGCATAAACCCCTGCAATCCATCTGTATGGGAACAGCCTGCAGCTGAGTCACAGTTGCCACATTCAAATGCGGAACACGATTCAGAGTGACAAGCCTATGTGTGATACTGTAAATCAGCGGTCCCAGAGGGAGGGATGGCAGCGTGTCCAGCACTTGCTGTGTGAGGTCACCCCTGTATGGGAAAGGTCTGTAGGAAGGCAGCAGTGGGCACAAGCACTCTGAAGACAACAAGGGGCAGCCGCCTATAGGGGTAGACTCAAGGCCATGAAGGAAACAAAGACAGAAAATGTAGACATTGTCACAAGTTGCTTTGCATGTGGCTTTGCAGGGGACCCACAGCCTTCCTCCAGTCTTTCATCTACAGCTGCTAAGTCCATACAGGAGACTGCGAGCAACCAGTATGACATCTTTGTTGGAAGAGAGCCTCAGAATAGCAGCATAACCTTAACATTCATCAGCCAGTGATGATAAAGCATCTCCCTTCTACCCCTGGCTGTAATTAAATCTCGTCTGGAGCTGTATTATCTTCTGTAATATTGTTAGAGGAATGAGGCCTAAAGCCAAGGAAGATGTGGTAAAGAACTTTCCATGAGATGTGCCATGAGATACGTGGTGAAGGGATTAAGAGGTGGTAGGCTGATGGGGTGACAATTTATCAGCTGAAGGGTCAGATGACCCTTGCCCCTGCAGCCATCCAGGTTCATAAGAGAGTGGTGCAAGAGTTCTGTTCCACCCTTATGAAAACTGCACTGCCTTTGTCCTCTCTTTGCAACTATCAATACTCATTTACACAGAAGGTTGTTCTCTCCCCCTCCTATCTGTTTACAATTGCGGTTAGAGAATATTTGAATATAGTCTCATCTCTGCTTCTCCCAAAAAGAAAAAAATTATTCTTTGAAAGCCTCCAAGGCAAGAGAATGAGAACATGACCACCTTGCAGACAAGTTAAGGGTCTTACTTGTCTCTTCCCCAGAGCAGGGGTGCCTCTTTGGAAAGATCTATGACTCTGACTCCACTGGAGTATACCTGGGAACACTTGTACATAGCACTATACACTTGTATTTTGCAGGTGTGTTTATCACTGGCAATCTAACAAGATATAATCTGCTACTCCAACGAACCACACTCTTCATGGATCTGTTAATGAAAGTTCCTACTAAACTTGATGGATTTCCTTTCTTTTAATGAAGTTAATCAGCAGACAGGTGAAAAATACCTAACAAGAGAAACAGGTTTCCATACAGCTGCATTTGCTGAGAGGTTGAGATGTTTTTATAGTTAACTCCATATTTCTGCATTAATGGCTTACTTCCACTCCTGGTAACTCTGTAGGAGCCTCCACAGAATTTGTAAGAGCAAATTCAATGTGTCTGTAATGACAGTAACTAAAGCAGAGTACATTTCAGGATTACAGGCATCACCAGGAAGGCAAAAAAACATGCCAGCAGAAATCAAGGGAAAGCTTACTCCTAGCTGCTGCTGAGAAGAAACCAAGGTTCAGCAGAAGCAGTTGCTGAAGCAGGACATCGCCCCTCAAGGCTCACCGACTCTAGGTGCTGCTCCCAGCTCTACTGCTCCTTACTCCAAGTTCACTCAGGAGGGAAGGGTGTAGGGATTCAGTGATGAATGATTTAGAAGACTGGTCTTTCACTTGAATGGCATATTTAAAGGGGTTTTGCCTTGATGGGAGCACAAGCAAGCACACCTAAGCCAAAATGGTCTTTGGCTTTCACCATCACCATGATGGAAAACCAAAAGAAATCATACATATACTTAGACACAAGCACGAATCCTCAGTAAGCCAGTGGCAATTTTACCTTTTCTTGTGTTCTCTTTCTAGACAATAGATTAGGTTGTGCAAGACCTCGGCATTTCCTGGCATCAGATTTAGGAATGTCAGGAATTACTGGTGTCAGTGTCACATTTCAGTTGCAGGGCCAGAGTGCTCTGCAGAGGAGCACAAACTCCCTGATCAGTTCTTCCTCCAGATCTGGTAGATGGCTGTGGAAGTTTAAGGCAGATTTTTTTGGGGAGGAAAAAAGGCTCCTAAGGGGGCCCTCCCTCCCCTCCCCTCCCCCAACCGGTTCAGGGAAGAAAAAACCTCCTCTGAGAGAAGCGGAAAGAACCCTGTTTATTAAACAGACAAAGCACTCCCCAGAACAATAAATTGGACAATACCAGATGACAAGAACTTCGTGCTGCTCTGGAGAGATGACAGGATTAGAAAAGAAGTCCTTCCTGGAGGTGTTTGCTCTGTCTCAGTCCCTCTGGCACTGGGACACGCTGCGCAGGATGGATCTTGGTGGGTTCCAGGTGTGAGCCCCCACGGCGCTCCCCCGAGTCCTCAGTCCAGAGAGATTTTAACAGTTCCAAGGGAAGGCAAAAAAAAAAAGAGGGGGAAAAAAAAAACAAAACAGGAAAGAAAAAAAAAGAAAAAAAAACAGGAGGAGAGGAAAAAAAGTGAAGCTTCTCCTCCTCTGCTAGCTACTGCCTAACTAGCTAACTAACTGCTGAAGAAAATCTCTCCATCCCTTGCCATATGTTGGTGAATCCGACTCTCAAGGGCAGCCGGGGGAGGAAAGTTTCTGAAAACAAACTGTGTGCCTCTCCCTTACCCCTGCTCCCAGACCCAACACCAAAGGCACACAGGGCAATACCCAACAGAGACCCAACAGACAGTTGGGGATACAAACCTCACCACATCACCCCAGGACAATGGCTTCTGTATTTCACCATGGACTGTGCTCTGCTACCATTCTGAAGACTCAGATCCTGTGAAACAGTCTTGCCCTGTAAAATCTTTCATGTGTTTTGCCATCTCAAAAGGCTTTATTCACTCTCGGGGAATCTCTTTCCAGTGTAGTACAGAATTTGACAAGCTTAAGTCATCCCCACACAACCCAGAACAGGCCATGAAACTCTAAACAACTGGAAATGTGATGTGCTCCAATGCTTCACACTGGCAAAAGACTTTTACCAATGCCCTTCAGCAAGCCCAAGACAGCACAACATCCGGTGCAAGACCAAATGGCCACCCCCATCTGATGGAGTTCTTGCCACACAAAAACAGTGACCTGCAGCACTGGACATGGTCATGTTGAGCAGTCAGAACACAGCTCACTGCTGTGCCTCCAACAGACAACAAACAAACAACAAACACCCCCAACAGACAGTAAAGCACCTTGTTTGTGCAGTGTTTTTCTGCAGCACCCAACGGAAATGGCCTGAACACTGCAGCTGCCAGGTCAAAACTAAGCAAGAAGGGGATGCTACCACTGAAAGCGTTTCCAGCCTTGTCTCCTTCCTCTGCTCCCAGAACTGCTGCTGTTAGTTCTCACATCAGGCTGCAGAAGTATTCTGGGGTACAACCTAATTCTCAATACAAGACCAGTCTCCAGATGACATAGTTCTGCAATAGTGCACAGCATTATCAGGGTACAGCTGCTGATCTGTCAGTGTCATAAAGCAGCATTAGTCTATCTTCTTTGATCTCAGATAATCAGGGTAGTATTACCCAGCAGAGTGTGACACTGACACCTCCGCCCTGCTTTTGTTCCTGTTTTCCTCTGTCCAAGACCTCCCTCTTGTGAATGGGCCCAGTTTCAATACAGGAATGGCTGTTAGCACTGCAGGATTCACTCTGATGTAACAAAGCACTGATGAAAGTCTGGTATCAGCAACACCCAGATTCAGCAGAGAAAACACAAAATTCATTTAGCAACTACAGCAATTTGCTATTGGTACAGTCTTACAGGAGAACTCTCTAAAGCAGGTGGTGCTTAAAATGTGGCCTGTCATCATAGCAGGTATTAACTCTGGGAGGGAGGGATGGCAGAGAAGATAACCCATCCAATACTGGAGGGATTACTTCATCCAGAAAAGGGGAACAGTGGTGGGAGCTTTCAGAGCTGCACATCCTTTAGCTCCCCAGCCTCACAAGCCACCTCTGCAGTGGATGTGAGTGGCTGTGTCTGTAAGTGTGACACCATATGGGTCACAGTCACAGCTGCACCAGGTGGAAGGACCCTTCACTTGCACAGCCCTAAGAAAAGTGTATCAGAAACACCAGAACAGCAACAGCTTCTTCAAAGATATAGTGAAATTATATGAAAAGTTAGCGTTCAGAGTCCACAGGGATTCCTTGGCTTCTGGTTACTGGAGAAGATGCAGTTTCCACTGTAGATTTTTATTTAGTTTTGGTGGAGCCAGTACTTCTGGATCTGAAAGGCAAATGGAACAAGTGTCAGAGCAGGGGGTAACAGCAATATAGTTTCTTCAAGAGCTGTCAACTACTTTGTTCACTTTTCTTACATCAAACAATACTGAGAAATCTCTTGACATCTGTAATTTCCCTGTAGTGACTGATGATCAGTCTGCACAGGACAGCATTTTCAGAAGACCTGCTTTCACCAGGAAACCTCTGAGCACACCAAGTCCCCTCTCAATATTGAAGTGTTACTTTTCAGAACGAGGAGGCACAGGCACAAAGCCACAACCATTAGTGGCACAAAGCAAAACTCCATTCATTCACCTGTCACTGGCCCATCATGCACCACAGTGAGCTGGCTCCTTTTGGAGTGAATAATAGGCACAAGGCTTTTTCTGAAGCCAGCCTTGGAAAGTGTCAATAGACAGGTTGCATCTATAGATTCAATAGAGAACTAGCAGGGAAATTTCAGGACTAGCAGGGAAAGAGGATGTAGGACTAGGGAGGAAAGGAAGACTGGGAGGAAAGGGACCCTAATTTTGTATTCACTGCAAGGACTTTAACATGGCAAATGACACGACAGATTGTAGCCTGGTGTGGTCAAGAGCTGGGCCTGACTGCCAAAGCCAGAGAGAAAAATTCAGCAGGTAACTTAGATGAAGAATTATCTAACACATTCCTTAAGAAACCAGATTTTCAATTCCCTCACAAGAGACTGACATTAAACATACAGGAACCCAGGAGCAGTTGAGATATTTTAGTACAGGAGACATTTTTAACATTTTTAAACTGAGACAGTTTTGCACACAAATTCAGAGCAAAATAAACTTAGTTAAGAAAGTTGCTCACTTGCCACAAGGCAGCATGCCACATGGCAGCAAGGAACCACCACAGCTGAGTACCTGGTACAACTCTTGGCAGGTAGCAGTACTTGGAGAGTCTCCAAACCCACTAACCTTCCTGACATTTCACACTCAACTCAGAGCCTCAACTAACCTTGTACAACAGGAGGCATCATCCTCTTTTGCTGATAGGCAGCCATAATGCTGTTAGCTGTTGAATTGGGTCCCAAGACCTGTAAGAAGAAATAGCCGTATTCCAACTTGAACAAAGCAAGGCACAAGCAGAATACTCTCAAAGGAAACTCCACTATTACTGTCCAAAACTGGGAGACCTCACAGTACAAAGGGAACAGGATCAAAGTGTAATCAGCGTGGTCAAAGCCCAGTGATGTCTCAGAAAAGGTAACACAGAGGCAGAGAGAACGGCTTTCACACAGCTTTTCAGGATACAGAACTCTTATCCCAGCACCTACTTCTTCACAGCACCATAAATGTCATGGTTCAGCAGGACTGATTTCATTACAGCCTCATCAATATTTAAAGTTCATCTGGGAGTCTCTGTTCCCTGTCAGAACAATTTTAATCTGTCTTTAAGAGTCCTGCTAATCAGCAGTTAGGGAGAAGATACTGGGGAATATCTTGTGTTCACCATAAATGCTCAGAAACCACTTATTAGAAATAAAGACTTTTTTACTCTGGAAAATAATCCTTATTTTGCATTAAGCTGAATCTTAGAAGCCTGACATAATCCTCCTTTTTTAGATTTACTCCTTATGATATATGGTTCAGACTAAATTGACCAATCCAGTAACTTTTCACTTCACAAGATCAGGCTGGGCAACAACTACTCTAGTACACTTCTACCATTAGGCCTAGAAAAGAAGGGAGTGTTCCCATACTCTACAAATTGCTTCAGATGGAGCTTACAAAAGCAAGTCACCACTAGGACAAGGCAACACAAGCCTCAGAAGACCTCATCACATCCAACATGGCATCCAGTCCAGGGAACATGGTAGGCTATACATGTTGTACCTATCTAGAGTGTACTGACTCAGCAACTCCTGCCCAGAGTGTCTACTGACCCTCTAACAGCAAAAAATGCCAGGTTTTGAAAGTCATGGAAGGATTCCATGCTCTTTCCTGGAGACTGCAAAATACTGCTAAAACACTTGATACTGTCCAGTGAGTGTGATAGGTATTGTAGATGAGCACAGACCAGGCTGACAGAACTCTGTTGCAGGCCTGGAGTCCAGATTTCTGGGATTGAGGTCTCCATCAACTGCAAAACCTCTTCCAGGACTTGCTGCAGTGCCCCAGCTTGCTCATCATAACTGAAGAGCACAAGCTGTTTCAGAAGGATGTGTATCTCTCCTGCAGGAGGAAACAGAAGCAATAAATAGCAATCAACACAGGTATACTAAATGAACAGCTGCATTTCTTTGCCATCAGCACACAGGAAGGAGAGCAGCAACTCAGGACTGGTTCCATTCCTACTGAGCCCCTACAGTGTCCAGGAACAAAAAGAAGACAAATACGCAGTGGCACTGAGAAGGCTTCTTTTCTCTGCTCCCAACTTTAAATGCAGAGAGCTCAAGTTATTCTGAGCACAAAGGCAGATTAACTAAACCAAGGTCCAACACAGATGGCTGTATGGACCAGGCAGCTTTTCTCCCCAGCATACACAGTAAGAACAAGAGGGGGCACACTACCTTAGCTGTCCTCATCCTCACAAGCTGCAGCATGGATTAAGATCACCCACTGTCCTACCTTTCACAGTCTCCACAGCACGAACACTCTCTCCCAGGGCTTCCAAAAGGGCAATATCCTCAAAAGGACTCCCCTCCTTCAGGCTGTATCTCTTACGCTCCGCCTTGCGTCGGTTCTTTGAAGATCGCCTGCAAAGAGTATGTTCAGTTGCAGTGTACACAACAGGATTAGCTGTTAGCAGGTTTAAGTCTGAATGAACATCAACATTGTGCACGAAACTTGTCACTCAAGTCCTTGCTTTCTCCAGTGACAGAGAACTGTGTGTAACCTTAAGTGCTGTGACAGTTTTCAGTGCTACTCAACCAATATTCTTAGTGGTCTGAAACACTCTGCTCCAAAAAGGACTGCTCCATGTTCCAGCAAGGTTAAACCATGTCTACAACACAAAGGAGGAGCTGCTGCAAGCACAAAGCAGTACTCGCTATCACGCAAAGATGAAGTCCACTTAAAACACTGGTGGCCAGGTTATGTGCTTGGCTGTGAACATTTTAATTTCTGCCATCTCCAGAGCCTGCCCAGCTCCTACCCATGATCACAGGAAAGCAACTTCTTTCATAGACCAGACCTACTCGCATAATGTTCCCAAGTGATCTGCACACTCTGACACTGAATACTAAGGCTGCATTCTCCTTCTGTTGACATCTAGTCCACAAAAAAAAAAAAAAAAAAGTGTCTAAAAAGCCCACATTTTTCCCACCACTGTATTCTTCCACAATTCAGCCAGGGCATTCAGAAGTGGTCCCACAGTATACACCTGTTACACACCCCACCACACACTGCAGCTCATATTATTGAGAGCACTCAAAAACAATGCACACAACCACTGTGGGAAGACATTGGTATGAGTTTTAGTAGCAACTCCCACACACCAATCACAAAACCTGGGCCAAAGAACACAAGACATGCTCACCATCTGGTAATGTTTGAGAGGCTCTGCCTGTATTCTGTGTCTAGCTTTCTACAGCCAGCTATTCTGACCACATGCCCAAAACCCAGGGAGCTAGAACCCACCCAGAGCCTGTATTCTCAGCTCCTCTGCCAGGCACCCACTTCCTGTTGCACTAGTAGCTTCTGGCTTTTTCTGCTCTTTCCCTTCCAGTGAGTGTTAAAATAACCATGAAATGCCTGTAATTAAAGCAGCTCCAAGGCACTACAGCTGCTAGGAGGAGCATGTCAAGCATGAGCAAGCTAAGCTCCTGAATGTTGATGCCAGAACAGTCACTACCTGATTTGAAGGCAGATACTTACGCTGATATTCTTGAATTACTGTGTGAGTATTTGCTGTTCATGTCACTGGCTGTCACAACACTGCTGGTTTCAGAGAAAAGCTCCAATTCTGGGCAACTTGGCACTTCATAATCTGCAAAACATGGTAACAACTGTCACAGTATGGAAAAAGGTCAGAATTATTTCAAGCTTTCTGATTGATCTGTGTAGCCTTGCTGGGCAGATTCATTCTACCTTCTGGTGTACCTGATGGCTCCCCACTGAGCCAGCACACAAGAGAAACCGGTAATTGTGAGAACAACCCTGCTCCTGTGCCCTGGTGGGGATCCTGATATTGAACAGCACAATCAGAGGGATGACAATCTCAGTGCAGCAGATCTGGACTAGGACACATTTGCATTCTGCTTTCAGACAAATTCCCTGAGCCTGTGTGAGCTGGCAGGTGAATATGCCTATAGGTACTTTCAACAAAGGACATGCTGAACAGTGTCTCACCCAGCCAGGATGATACTGTGGAGACAATGCCATGTCATTTTGAAGAGCTTTCAGGTGCATTTTCTTTGTGCAAAAGCTGTGACCCAAAAAAGAGCTGAAAATACAGAGTAACCACACTCCAAGTATGGAGTGAGGAGGGGTTGAGAAGGGTTCTGTTTTACTGCTGTAGATCCCATTAAAGCTAAAGGAGAGCACAGTTCCATCAGAGCAAACAGCAACCACAAACAAACACATGATCCCAGTTTATTATGCAGGAGAAAGTCACATGCACTTCAATACTAACCCTGTGGGTTCTCACAGGCCTTTTCCTTCAGCTCTCGCACCACTTGCAGGCGACTCTTATAGTGAAGAAATGCTGTTTTCTGGGAATCTAGGAAGATCAGCTGACTTTTCTGAGCTGATCATTAAGAAAGTCAAAACATAAACATTTGTGCCAGAGAAACAAAAAGCATTTTTTACACAAGCACAGTCCTTCAACAAGCTCAGAAAAAAATCCTGCAACTCATAAAGCATGAATAGGAAGAAAAAGGAATAGTAACAAAACATTCTTTCTATGTGGAAGGGAGAATAAAGCCATCAAATAATTTTTTATTCCAAAAACTACTCATCAAAGCTTACAGGACAGATTGCCATTTTCCTGGTCCATAGTTTTGCTGCCACATGTGCTCTGGAACAAGGACTGCCCTGCTTCTTCATGAACATGCAGACACAGACCCCTCAGCTTCTGACTGTGAGGTCTGGAAAAGCTCCATAGGAGCCTGACTAAGCTAAAAAGATCCCATGACACTGCAGGGCTTCAAGAAGCACTGAGGAGAGCCAAGTGCAGCTAACTGATCAGCATCAATTAGATGGAAGCGAAGTATCCTTCCATACACCTTCCAGAACTAGAATGCTGTGACTTCCCATAGACCCAGCAAAAATCTTTTTTAGCCTCAGACTCTTGCACAGACTCACCTTCCAAAATAGCAGGTTTCAAGTTGGTCTCCAAGATATCCAGTCTACCATACTTGTGAATCTGGATCAGGGAAAGAAGAGAAGGTACCCTTTAAGGATCTTACCCAGATCACATCCCTGGTTTTGCACTCTGAAGATGTATTTCCACTTCTGTTCTTGTGGTTTGAAATGTCTTACCAGTCTCAAAGCTTCTTCCCAAAGAGCCCCTTCTAAGAGCAGAAGAACAGCCTCTTCATAGTCCTAGAAGGAAAGAGCAACCATGGGCTGCTGCTGATGTTTGTAATACACTTTCAGGTAGAAGCTATTCAGATGGGTATTTCTATGCAGCAGTATCTCAGCTAAGAGGAAAACACTACAATGCCAGCTACTTTGAGGTGTTGACATAAAAACCCAAACAAGCAAACAAAAACCACAAACCAACTCAGCAAAACTATGTTACTTCTCCCACACTAAGGGGAAAATCTCTCTGAAACTCTGTCTTCCTTATTCCAGCCCTCATGTTTCAGCTCTCTGAGACAAAAGGTTTTCATACCAAAGTGACTTCACAAGTGGAAAAACTCAGGGACACAGGATTTATCCCTACCCTGCTCACTGCATCACCCAGGCCTGCTCTGCCCTCCCCAAGGGGGCCCATGGCACAGACTGTTTTGCTGTCAGCATGCACAGAGTCACATGTGGTGCAGGAGAACAGAGAAAACATGGATTGTGTATTTGACTGACAGATACAGGGCATTACTGGGACACAGGCAGGAGGGTGATTACATTACCTGAGTGTACTGCTCCAGGAGTATGGCTGCCTCTGCATACTTTCTCTGTTCAACTAGTTTTCCTACAAGAAAAAGTGGAGTTTCAGCTTTTCAGAAACAGCTGGATTTTCTGCCAGAAAACTACAAAGTAGAGGAAAATCCCACTCACTGAGATACTTTCTATCTGCTCACACATGTACTCAATTGCGAAATTACAGCTGTAATTTAAAAAGGGCACTATAAAAAAGCATTAAAAGCGTGAAGGATTTAAATCACATTAAGTGACGGAAAAAGCAAATACTGGAGTATCCAACTCCAGAAGACTAGACTCCCAGAAGCCATATTCCCGCTGTGTTAAGTGTCCCTTCATAAACTCTGCCTCTAAATAAGGCTGAATTCAGGAATTCAGGATGATGCTCCATTCTCTTGCTGAAATAGGTGAAATTTCTCTTGCTGAAATACACACCACGTCCACAACACACTTCATGTCTGACGTGTTAGTGAGCACAAATTTCCTGACTAGCTACCTTCTTCTCCTTAGAACAACACACAGCTTTATGTACCAGCTGATCCTAGCTGCTAGCTGGCTTCAAGGAGAAAACAAGATGCAGCTCGAAATTATCCAACAGCCTTTGAGGTCAGTGAATAGGCACAGCACTTGCACCAGTTAATACTTAACGGCCTCAGTAACGTCCGACACTTCAGTGCGTGTCCATTTCTTGAGGTTAATTAATGAGGCAACTTGGAAGAGCAGTCTGGCAACCAGCTGCAAGGGAACAATGCAAGAAGCAGTCAGCACTGAACAGCCAAGGCCACAGTTTGCTTGGCAGCTCCTGGGTTGTCTATCAGTTCACCTTCAACATCCTTTGGCTCCTTTGAGAAACAAAGGTCATGTGCAAATGCACAAACCCTTGGGGAAACATGGGATCTTCTCATTTAAGAAAACCACTGCTGAATACTGAGGTTTTCATTGAATTCTAGGAAAAATTGAAGTGAACCATAAATAACAGCAGCCACTTCTGCTCTGCACATTTCCATCTTTTCAAGGCCTACCTGCCATGCTCCATGCCAGGCTGGACAGCTTATCCTTTGTGTAACCAAGCCGTGATGCCATGCACAGGGCTTGCTGCCAGCTGCCACTACTCTGAAAAGCATCAAGTGCTTTTGCAAAGATGCCAGCACGAGCAAATATCAATGCAGCCTGTTCATACAGCTGCTTCTGAATCAAGTGCTCCCCATATGCATCACTGATATCCTGAAAGAAAGGGACAAAAAAAAAAGAAAAAAAAAAAAGATTAGTGAGGTAGCAGCAGTCCTCCATTAGTAAAAATTAAGGGCTCATCAACAAAAGCCTCTTACCCAGCTTCTCCAAGGAGTTTCTAGGCATTAAGTTTCTACCCGTTTCAAACTATATCAAGCCAACAGCTGATGACCAACACTTCACAGAGCAACAGCAAGTGAGGTGCCTGACTCTCCAAACCAAATGCTGGGTAAACCAGATACTGCAGGAAACCAGACCTTTTCTCTTCACCCACATGAGCAGTTTTTGCTAGAATGTCTCTCTGAACCAACCTACTTTAGGAAACAAACACCTGCACAAGGGAACACGCATGCCCTGTAACTCTACAGGCACAGGCTACTCAAAGCTCACTATCTCTATGAAGAAGGGGCAAGTGGATTTGACTGGAAGGATCCAGGGGGAATAATGAAACACTTCCAATGAGTCACTCAGAAACAGACCTCCATCATGAGTAAAGACTCCTTTCTGCTTTCACTGTTCCAAATAGACTGATTTTCTCTACTTCCCCTCTCACTCAACTCTTCCTTGTACAAAGGCTTGTGTGTTGTGTATTTACAGTATCTACATTATATTATATTATATGCACTTACATTTTATCTCAGCCTTGGACAAGCTAAAGTTCTTCAGTAAGACTGAAACCAGTAAGGGACACTATGTACTAGAAAACAGCACATCTAAAAGTGTCCAAGTTCTCCAGCGCTTTTCAGAATAGTTTAAGGATAATGAATTGTCCCCACACAATCTGCAAGCCACAAAGAGGTAAAAATGGGAAGAAGTCTTCCTGAGGTTATGGGAGTTATTCAGCAAGATAGTGCAGCAGAAGAAACAGGACTTCCAGGTGCTGAGTCACAGGATCAAAGGAACACCAACCATCAATGACCAGGTCCCACAGGGTTAGTGCTGAGAGTCATTCCAGCTGTTGTCTCAGAAGAGGGTCTCAGACAACATTGGAATAGCAATGACCTACAGAACCTGAACACAAACAGTTGTGGTATCATTCCTGCCCTCATGCAAGTTGCTGAGGTGACCCAAACACATGCATAAGGGAATATAAAGCTTTGACACTGCACTGTCATGAGTTACGCACCTTGTACTCCTGAGCGCTAGAGGGGTACAGCTTCAAGGCCTCAGAATACAGATTCTGATCCTTCACCAAGTTCAGAAATTCAGAGAAGTGTCCAGGACCTGCAGAAATCATTTACTTTTTGTAAAAATAAAAGAGAAAGTACATGGCCCTCCCAGCTCCCAGGGGGTCTGATTTCACAATGAAGAAGCAACTAAAGGTGCCGAGGTGGAAAAGCACCCAGTCTACTACTGTAAAATCAAGGTGTTCGCTTCCTTGAGGTTTTGCCAGAGATATTAACCAGGCACAATTCACTTGAACAACACAAGACTTCATGTGCTTCATGACCACAGAGGAATAAACATTTTTTTCTTCCGGCACCAAGCTACAGTACAAAAAGCAAGTAGCAGTAGTTCACCACGCATTACCAGACAGGAAGATGATCTTGTGCAATCCTTCTCTTTCTTTAGCTATTTCCCCACAAAAGCTCTCCAAAATGGAAATGTTACACTGCAGAAATCTTCCTTAGGACACCTACCACATTTGCTGAGGTGGCCAAGAGCTTTTGTGTATCTCTTCAAGTGTCTGTCTATTGTATATCGCTGATAATTGGTTTCCATTTTCCGGAGGGTATTTAAGAAGGGCAAGTATTCTTTTGGGTCCTGCAAAGAATAATAAAAACTGCAGTTGAGCTAATCTGCTAAAATCCTTATTTGTCCCCATCTTCATCAACAGACAGTCCCATATTTGAAAATATATCATAATACACTAATAATCTAATATAAAACTAATATATCATAATACACTAATGTGTATTAGTCTCTTTTTTCCCCCAAATGTAAGCCATCCTAAAGAATCAATTTGTTCATATACTCTTGCCAGAAATTACTAACTTGAATTACCAGGCTTCCACATGGACTTCAGCAGTATCTAAAGGCTGGCAGCATTTAAAATTCAAGCCTATGTGTCATATCAAATATTGTTTTCTATTATCTATGATTATGTATAAATTTGCAGCCATAAAGTTATCAACTTCTCCACACCTAAGGTCATAAAACCTGTTAATATTAATACGGTGTTCTAACTGATGGGCAGCAGAATTTGCTGTAACAATAGGAAACTCTGAAGATGCAGATGGGCATTTCAGTTCAGAGATTTCACATTAAACCCACATGAAGACACATGCTATTATCATGGGAACCACTAAATAAGCAAGAATCAAGAGTACAGAACTGAGAATGGAAGACATGAAGCCACAAAGCTTCATATACCAATCCCTCCCTTCCCCAGAGCTACTTTGTCCTGCTGCTGTAGAAGGGCACTGTTTCATCTTGAACACAAATAAATTTCTAAAGCTGTGCTCAAGAAGTACCAAAGGATGCAGAGACATGACACTTTCCCAGCACCATCCCAAGCACACATAGAGCAACTGGAATCCTGCCTGGGTAGAGTGCCATTACTAAGAAAACACACGGGCTGATCTGCAAAGAACCTTTGAGAAAGTAGAAAAATAAGTTCCTTAGCTGGAACTGTAGGCCAAGACCTTTTGAGACTTTTCTGCCACCATGACAACTAAATCGAAGTCATATGTCCCCAAGGAATAATCATACAATTCATTGACATCCACAAGGAAAAGCAGGTACTTCAGTGCTTCTTCTGCACTCACACCTTGGACTTCTGGCGTAATGCGTTCTGCAACAAGATAAAGTAGCATATGACCTGTTACACCAAAAGCAGTGGAACCCTGCTGTGAGCAAAGGATGCACCATCAAGCACAACCTTGACATCAGAGAGGGACCATCAGACTAACAGCTTGTTCTGCTAGTTGATATGCAGAAGGGTTACTTTGCCTTTACTGGGCAACTTCAAGGACCATCCCAAGCATAGCACTGAATGTGCAACTGTGATGAGCTTGATGCATCAGCACAGAATAAAGGCAAAGCCTGCTAGGTTGAGATACCACAATCCAGAATAGGAACTTCCATGTTGGGAGAACTAGAGTTCCAACTGGAAAGTGAAAACAGGTCCAACTCTGGGGTATCTGCTAGCAAACCTAGGTAAAAGGGTGAGCTGAGGGCATGTACAGCAGCTATCTCAGGTGACATGCTGCTGTACCTAAACACACTGATGGTTTCAAATACATTTCATTACATGTTTTTGGCTTGTTGCATAAATAGTCATGTTAAAATAATTTTCTTGATGAACCATGCTAACGATCAAAGTGTTGAGGAACAATTTAGTGCAGTATCTCAAGGTGTAGCTGCACTGGGAGCTGCAGGTTGAGCTCTGGGTGGTGAGAGGTCTGGTATGAACTTGCATAACAAAGGGGAAAGAGACCTGTGAGACACTGAGACACAGCAGAGCTAAGGACCTCCAGATTTTTGCAGGGATAGGCTGTGAAGGTATAAAAGTTCTCACAGGACCAGGGTCCCTTCTCAGAGGCACCAGCTGGAGCTGCTATTTTGTTACTCAGTTATTGCACTGAGACTAAATTATTTTGAGGATCAGGATGTCTGAGACTCAGCTATGGGAAATCTGAGGTTGAACTGGTAAGGAATCCTGGTTTGACTGTGGGGGGCATAGCTGTGGGGGGTGGTCCCAGCTCAGGTGATGCAAATGTGACTGCCAGTGTGGTTCCTGGATGGTCAGATGGGGAAGTTTCCTCCTTAACAGTTTTGGTTGGACAGTGAAGTTTCTTTAACACAAACATCCTGCAAACCACCCATTTTCAAAACTTTTGAGGTTCCTGATACAAAACCTCGAAGATAATGAACCTTCTGGAGAGCAACTTCTAGTTCTGGAGGACTTTTCTTTACATGCGCTGTCAGGATTGATAGACAGTACCTGAAGAAAAGAGTAGTGAACAAAAAAGTGAGAAGGCAAAACCACAACTTACTTCTTTTTTAGCACAGTTTGTGCAAGTTCTAGTTTACATCTTAGTAAAAAAAAAAAAAAATGCAATTGTTCAGGCATTTTGATCCTCCTAGAGGAAGGCAGCAAACATGGGAAAAGAACTGAATATACCAGAAAGGTGGTTCTACTCAGCATGTCTTCCCAAACATGTCACAAAGCTGAAAGGTGTATTTTGGATAGAATGAGCTTCCTTACATGCCAGCAGCATGAAAAAGAGGACATACCTCTCTCTGAAAGTTCAGATAGGTGGACACAGTTTTCCAAATGAACTCTGGCACGAAAATAGTCTTTTTTATAGAAGGAAAGTTTTATAGGGTGTTTTTATACTTCCATACATTTCACATATACTATTTCAAAAGAGCTTTCCCAGCCAAGCATATGCTTTATTTTCTGAAAAAGTTTGCTGGGAAGTGTGTAAATTCTCAGGGCTTAGCAGTTAGCCACTGCCTATTGCTCCTCTCTCCATAACACTAAGCTGCCAATAGTTTAGCACCATTTCAGCAGGCACTGTTATCATCATAATTTTCTAAACTTTTATCTTTATCTGGTGTTGATTCATCTAAGGAGGATCGTTACCAAAAAGGTAATTAATCAGGAACATGGAGTTAATAATTTACAAAGTAAATCAGTGTCAAATGGAACAGCTGGTATCTTTCCAAAAGGCCAGCTGCTTCAAACAGTCAGCAACTCACCAAGATGAAAACCTTGCTCATGTCTCCAATCCCACAGATGGATCCTAAATTGAGTGTATCTCCTAAACCTTTATAAGCATCCAGCATATTTTATTTTAATTCTGGTAGTAAAATGTTAGCATGCTATCTGTGGAATTATTAGATGTTTCCAGGGTAGGATCCTCAGCAGAAGCAAGGCATGGTATAGTTAATTTTGTGGAGCACAAGCTCACCTCAGAGAACCTAGGGTCAAGAACCTGATGTCAAGGACAGCTTTGATTCCTGCTAATGACTCACTAGAAATCTCTCTAATGGTTCCTTCACCTACAGTAAGAAAGTGCTCACTTTTGAGGGTCAATGTGTTCCATGGCAACTCTCATCACGTCACATATGCGGTTTACTTTTTTCTGATCAGGATGCTGGCATGGCTGGCTGTTACTGCTGGCATTCAGAGATGGGTACATACTCTTTGTGAAATCTTCTTCTCTACATAAAAACAGGTAATGGGAATAAGAGCACTATCCACCACATAGTCCAGAACGAAGATAGTAAGGTTAAGGAACTCAAATGCATGCAGAAAATAACTACTCATTAACTGCCACGTTAACCGGAAGCTCTACAAAAATCTCTGTCAGTCCAAACTGATTGTCAGCCAGGAGAGGCATTAAAAAAAACCCTAAAATTGGTCAAACAACTACTTCAGTAGCACAAAAGTATCAGAAGGCAAGAATTACAAGATACAGCTGTCTTCTACTAAATCCACCATGGATTTATTCACTGAACAATTCAGGAAAATAAGCCATTTGCTACTATTTCTGGTCAGGCAAAAACTGAAAATCAAATTGAACACCTAAGTGATAGCACCAGTTCCTACACAATTATTGACTTTAGCAAGCTTGAGAAGTCCTGAAATTAGCATCACCATAAAGCCTCATCACTGACCCTTTAATAAAGAAGTCAGGGGACTTGTTTGAGGATCCAAGCAAGTATCTTGGCCTCAGACTAGATATGCACTTCCATCTTGCTCCTCTTTACGAGGGAACAAAACTTTCTTTGTTCTCATTTACTGCTCTACAGCAACCCAGCAGAGAAGTCAAAGCACTTAGATAATGTACTAATTACTTGCTGCAAAAATCTAATGGCTGCCTGCAAACTGGAATTCCCAACAAGAAACACTATCCCTGAAACTATTGAGCCTATTCAAGCCTTTATGACTCAACATATCAGATTTCAGATTCTTTGCACCCACACTGAAGAGTTGCCAATATTTTGGCACAATAATGTACCACCACTAATTACATGCACGCTTCCCTATGCAGACTTATACTTACTTCAGTTCTGTGAAAAACAAGTTGATATAGTTCACAGAATCTATTTGCCTGATAAAGGTTTCTGTGTTTTCCAGAAATACCTGAAATGAACAAGAGTATATATACACCTTTATTCTGAACACTAAGAACATGTACATCAAGTACAAGAATAAACTCACAGACCTTGTCTGAAAGAACAAGATGAAGGAAATGCTAAATTAGATCTGTCTGTATGATGATGTTGCAGTGCAGAGCAGCCATCACTGCTGAAAGCAGAAATGACAGCACCACCTACACTTTTGAGCCCACTGTTCCAGGGTAGGTTAGTATGGCAAACAACACGAGAGAACTTGTGCAGACTTGCCTTGGGATTGTGGTCGTAGAGAAGATTGAGGTTGATTCGCAGCTTCCTCATACACTGAAAAGCTTCCCTGAACATAAGCCTGGAGGAATGAGTCAAGCGGGGGGACTGTTTACGTAGTGGACAAGATGCAAATAAAGGCAGCTGACTAGAGCTAAGCACAGAACCAGTGGGAAGAGAACAGCCTACACAATAAGCTATGTAGACAGCCTTCCAGAAAAATGTGCAAGGTCCATGATGTTCTTTGCTGACCCTTGCAATGGGACACACCAGCTTGCAAGGTTGAAGCAATACAGAACTTAGATTATGTTTATCTTCATTAAAAGAGAGTGTTACATTTTTTATCAATTCCCCTTTCAGAAAATTTCATCGTAATGAATTCAGTAAAAAATGGAAAACAGCCAGCTTAATCCTGAAGTGATTGAGATGTCTGGAGAATGGAGCAGATGAAGATTTCTCCCACCCACACAATTTCAGCACATGCAATAAGCCCTTGAGTGGTGAAGCAAGAATTACGTGGCACAGCTGACAGCTAGACTTCTAGGTGGTCCCCATAGAAACAGTTTTTTCCCTCTAACAAGGTCAATTCCTCTGAGTTTAGCCTCCCTCTCTTTTCCAGGTCAGTCAGCCTCTCACAGCTCAGACTGGGGGAGGGAAGACAAGAATACACCAGTGCCATTTACCTGTCTAGCCACTTCCGAATCTGGGCAAGAACCAGAGCACGGTGGTGAATGGTCTCCAGATTTCCTCTTGGCATCTATAAGACAAGATCCACACAACTACTTGCGTGTAGTTACTCTGCCTACATTACGGGAAAAGTGAGGACTGGCCCATTTCTTAGGCCTGTCTGATACTTGCAAGTGCATGGGCCTGTTTACTTACTTCAGAGGACATGCAAATTCAACCACTGTGGAAAAATACCTGAACATTCTCTCAGTTCAGCAACATTTCTTTCTCAGAAGGCTGGACTCTATCCAACCAGGCATGACCCAGAGTAATCTGATCAAGTTTTCATATCAGCTCTGCTCTGATAGGTGCCTCTCAAATTACATCCATCTCCATTCTGTGAATCTCTGGTGGTTCTGAAGTGAGCTCGGCAAAAAACTAAGTGCCAAGGCTAATGGAGGGTGGTTAGTAAGTACTAGGAAGTGAGTCTTGAGATTTATGGTGAGAAGCCACAATATGTAGCACTATACTACCACAGCCATTAAGAACTTGAATAGTCCTTCACAGTTCTGCACACACCTATCTGCCTGAACCTGTACTGAACCTAACTCCCAAAGGCATGCTCAAAATCCCTCTGCATCCAGCCAGACAGCTGGAGATTTGTGAGGTGCTGTGCTGCAGCACTGTAGGGCACCAGCATTGCAGCACTGTTTGCAGGTTGGCCAGGTGTCCATTGTGACAGGCCCCTGCACACCCTGATAGTACATGTCAGCAGACATGGGCAGAGCACTGACCTGCAGCACCACCTTTGTGTCCTGGGGAACAACGGTGACGATGCGTGAACCTCGCTCCACCTTGCGCAGGGTCTCACTGTTGGGTGCAGCAGCACTGCTCAGGCCAGCCTGCAGGGCTGAAGACAACAGTTTTCAGCACAAATGGCACATGAAGCACAGTGCCCCATTAAGGACCTCCTATGTTGCAGGAGCCAGGAAAAAGTTGTACTGGACAAACCAAGCCGTCAATACAACAGCTATCTTCAGTTATTCCTGACAGGATGGGAACTTGCTGAGTGCTAATCACTGCTGTACAAAAAGCAGAGGTGTGTCCTCTCCACAACAGGATGACAAAGCTCAACAGACCAGGTAAGAGTAGCACTGACGGGTGTAAAGGATCAGTAAGTTAGTGTCCTGCCTTTACCAAGGTCATCACACTTCTCATAGCCGGACACCACCAGAAACTCTTTCTACAGTGATCCCCTCCCTACCACACACCCTCAAATAGCACACAGACGACTTCTTTTGGACATGGAGGGAAGAGGAGAATGCAGGGCTAGGCTGCTGGAAACAGTGTAAGGGTCGACTACAGCACAAATTTTCTTCCCTGTGAAAAGCACGTGATACATATTCAGTACCCTGAGCTCCTTGCTCTCTGGTAGATTTCTGAAAGCAGCTCTCTTACTCTCATCTCTTAAACGCTTCCTTTGAGGAACCCAAATACAACAGATTTGGACCTGAAAAATGGGGAGATAATGTGTTTCCAAGACAAATGCTACTAGTTATCAGGGGCAGGCAGCCAGTGCTGATATTTACCCTTCACTGATAAGTTTTTCAAGCAGAAGCACTGACAGGTGTGTGAGTTGGTTGTCACCAACAGAAACTCATTGTATGTTGCGAATGATGTGATGTTAGAAGCAACCTGTAAAATATGAAGTTTTATCACAGTTTAGACCAGAATACGGAAGCTGCCTTTGGCAGAGGAAAAGGGGATGAAATGAGGGGCAAAAGCTTTGTACCTCAATATCATTAACAAAAAACCGGCATCGATCTGTGAGGCCCAAGACCACCTCCTGTAATTAAAATAATGACAACTATGAGCTATCAGCATCACAACCTCCAGTCTTTCACAACACTGACAAGCACTGGAATGATAAGCACTTAAAATTAGGTAACGAGCACCTCATGTGAACTACTTAGAGAAGCCAGACAGCAAGTCATCCAACCACTCTTCCATGAGGACTTAAACCTGAACATTTTTAAACAATGCTAGCTGAAAATCCAGCTTGGCCTACCCTGTAGGTAGGCTGTTTGCACATTTGCAAAATGGAAGTGGAAGCCACACTAGAAGTCTAAGCTTTTCTATTCAAGCAGCACTTGGTCTAGGATAAGGAAAAGTACCACTTAAGAGCAGAGCAAAGCACCTTCCTACAGCTGGATGCACACGAAAGGAAGTAAACAGTGAAATACTAGCAAAACAGCTAGTCATTCTTCAAGCTGTTGCAACTATCAGGAAACCATCTCCAATAGGAAAAACCAGTACCAGGAGATCTGCAGTAACTCAGTGCAGCCAGGTTCACTAATAGGTTAAGTTCAACTAAAAAAAGCAAAACAGTTCTTTCATAAAGAGTGTGGTAGTAACTGCTAGAAATTTCCAGTCTGAATTTTCTCACTCTTTAATGAAATTATTCATTGTATTCATAGAATGGGGTGATCGAGTGTTAACTGCAATCCACCAGAAATGCTCTAGCAGGCAAGAGAAACAAGCTCTCAGCTCTGCCAAGGGCCTTAAGAAGAACATCATGAAGAAGCATCACTGGGCCCTGGGCTAAAGACCATGGTGTACTTTTGGCACAGAGAACAACTGAGTAGGGAATTTAATCTGCTTGCGGTCTCACTTACTTCACCACCGATCCTCGTGATGGAAGTCTGCACACAACGGTAGGGGAACTGAACAGCAGAGCTACTGCCACTCTGCCAGGGTTCAAGGACTGGAGAAGAAGCCTCTGAGGAGCAAAGAAGATCTAATTGTTTTCCAGCCAATCAAAAATTCAGACATTAAAACCATATGACATGTATCTTAAGAAAACCAGAACTGGGAATAAGCTATGCTATCTGACAGAGGGGAGGAATGCTGGCACAGAAGACCAGGACACAGCAGACAAGGAGGTGGTAACTTCCAGGGGCTGAGTAGTGCCTTTATTCCGTTGTGGCATGAGAGAAAATATCTATGGATGTGGCAGTCAGTCAGCACTGAACTTTGTGTGTGTGCATATTCGTGTTAACATATGCATGTATATATATATATAAAGTTATCTTTATAGGTAAAGGTAATTGAATTCTGACACAAATCACTAATTTCAGCCCATTTCTGGGAGCAGAGGAAATATAAAAGCAGCACCAACTACACAGCAAGAGTCACGCACGTCCCTGAAAGTCAAATCATCTCATTAAACCTTTTAAGAAATATCTAACAACTACACCTAAAACCAGGTACTTTAACAGGGCCCAGCTTACCCCACATGTATTTTAGGATCCGTCTATCAGTCAGCTGCAGAGCTACAGTTTTGGTCACTGGGCTGCAGTACAGGCTGATCACTTCTCCATCTACAGGCACTGACAACCTGATGCAAGACAGAGAAAATACAAAATGTCAGTCACAGCAGATACACTTACAAGCTGATATCTTGTTCCTGCCTTTCTTGTAGCCAGACAAAATGATGTACATCTCCAGCATGAACATACTTTGTTCATGTAAGGATCTTCTGCTGTCTTCTCACACCTGTCAGCTAACAGTGGCACCACAGAGGACAAGCAACTCCGGCCAACAGGCATCTGCCTAACTGCGCTGGTCACTGTCTGCACTGCAGCACTCTGCAAACACACCCCTCTTTTTCTGTTCTACAGTTCACATGCAAATCATTCTGTCTTTGCTGGGTGAGTGCTGCAAAGAGCAGCTCTCTCGATCTCTTTGGGAACCACATTTCTGTGCCCCAGGTAGCCTTCTTTTGTCTGGTTTTAGCTCAACTGGCCCCAAAAAAACCAGCAGGTCAGGAGGAGGAGAACAGCAGTTTCAGTGGCTACTTGGCCCCCTTCTGAACCTTGATAATGGTGGGCAAACAGTAGAATGGAGGAATTCAGTGTCATGTGCCATCCCCTCTCAAGGGCCCGTAATTCCAAGGAACAGAGCTATTCTGTACTGATACAGGCATGTTTAGCATGTACCCTTGCCACACTGAGTGTAGGCATTAGGACTACAGGCGAGTGCTGACCAGTGGGCAGCTTCATGAGCTGTTTGGTTCTCCTGCTGGAAGAGAGCCAAATTCCTTAACCTGTGGCTTCCAGGCTGCAGGTATAATAAGAGACTTAATTCCTTATTGGCACTCTGCAGAAGCATTCTGTGACTTCAGCCACAACTGACAGATCTCTAGTACCGTAAATTCAGGCACTCTTCTTCAGCTCCAGCCACATGAGGCACTGCAGTCAGATGGTGAAGGACAGACTGAGCAGCATGTTGACCTTGACCAACAACCAGGAAGCTGTCATCTGGCAGCCAGGTGAGAAATCGGAGCCCCAGAGGATTCATCACTTCATAGCTGCTACTACTCACATCAACTCTGTCACAAAATAAGAGAGATCAGGACACAAATAGAACCTGATTTCAGTAGGTCACCTCACTAGAGAGGCAGAGGACTTCCTAAGGACAGCCTGGCAAATACACAGCATGGCTGGGAGGGCTCCAGTGCAGAAACACAGATACCCGAAACATGAATCCTGCCACAGGCTGAGCTGAAGATAAAGGATGAGACCTAGAAAGCTCCATCTGTTTTCCCTAGGTAGTACTGCTTCCATGCCAACTACCTCTAGGAACAAACAGAAAGTATGGTGGGATTTTTAACCTCATCCCTGTCTCTGCCATGCAAGCAGCTTTGTTGCTGTGTGCGTTGTGATCGTGGGCCTGGGCCCTGCACCATCATTCCTTTGTGCACCAGGCACAGGGAGGGGTATCTCAGTGCTGTCACTAACAGTCATTGGTTCTGCTAGATTGAGACCTCACTAAAGGGCAGTTCTCAGCACTAGCTGCAGACAGTCTCAACAAAATGAAACCATGTTATCTGACAACCTCTTAAAAATCCTGAGAGAAGTGGCCAGAGCTGTGACCTCTAAAGCATCCAGTCAGGATGCTTCTCCCCACTACAGCTGTAGCAGTTCTATATTACCTGTAGGTTTTGTCCAGGTATGGTGTTTCCACAGCTGCTTTAAAGCCATTTCCTCCCACAGCTCCAAACTTGACAGAAGGGTCATTCACTGTACTCTGTCCTGGCAAACACAAAGCAGAACAAAACAGAGCTTAGAGATCCACCCAAGTGAGCCCCTTCCATCTTCAATCTTATCAAATAGTAGATGCTACATGTAAGTATTAAAAAAGTCAGAAAATGCCATCCCTACTTGTCCAGCCAAAATGTAATTCTCATTAACATTCACTTTGAGGAAGCCAGTCACCTTCCAACACAGCAGTACAAAACACCTCTTTCCTCACAGCACACTGTATATGGAAGTGCCTTGGGAAGTGGTAGTGCCCCAGACAGATTCTCAGACACTTTCCAGTGACAGTCAGCATCACACCATCAGAGGAGCTTATGCAAGACACCATGTGCTGACGCAAGACACCATGTGCTGCACTCAAGCTGAAGCTAGGCAGGGGAATATTACCAGCACAATTACATAGTCAAGTGTCAAACACTGTCTTCTTACAAAGTCAATGCACCACCAAAATGCTTCTGTGTCACTCAAACTAATAGAAATGAGATCAGAGCTTGAACTCACACTTAAACCAAGTATGTCTTGTGTAAATATTTAAGTGACCACCACCTTACTAGTCTCCCAAGGAACACAGGATTTCTTCGAATGAGGTTGCAACATGGTCTTACCATATCTGAACACAGAAATCCTGTTATCAGCATCCAGGACAGCCATATCCCCACTACGTTTGGGATCTGTGTGAAATGCAACCTGATTTACTGCCTGTTGGAGCTGGATCTCATAGGTACACATGGGTGGAGGCACCACAGCATGCTGGAAGGCTGTGACAAGCACTTTATCTGTGGAAGAAAAGAGAAAAAAATCCAAGATACACCACAATCTAAATGTTAGTGAGACTCTTTCTGGATTCTTTATTGGAAGCAGGAATAATGTTACAGAAAAATGGTTGCTGTGCTCTTAGTGGTTATCTTCATTGAACTACCCCTGAAGCATCTATCAATCATGTAATTACATGGACTCCTCCCTGAAAGCTTTGTAGAAACAATTAAAAGAAGAACTGAAGAGGCTACCCCATCTTTTCTGACCCTGGAGCTGGAAAGCTGTCCCACTGCTTACCTCCATCTATAACAGCCACATTTGCCATATCTTGACTATTCTCCCCCAGCCCATGGTCTGTGGTCCAATGCCAGTCGTAGAAGAGGTAATGCCAGCCCTGGCAGAGTATGTGTAGTCTATACAGGTTCTCTCGGTCCCACAGCAGTGACACCAACTGATTTTCCTCCAGGCTACCAAAGTGTAGACTCTGCTTCAGGTACCAGTGATAGTTCCCTGTGGTCCACAGCTGAACTGTAGAAAAACAAATAGTTACTACAGACTAGTACTTGAGACTCACCTCGAATCCTCCCCCCAACCACCACTGCATTTCTAGGGATGTGTTAAGCTCAATTAAAATAACAGTTCTAGTCTTCTGTCCACGAGCCGTCATACAACATACAGCACATGAAAACACCACACTGTGCAAAAGTGAATCCTAAAATTCACTGAGCTACCCTTCTGAGACGGTATCCTTGTTTAATGAACAGCTCAGACCTTTAGTATTTCATTTGTGTCACTTCCAGTTACAACAGCCTGGAAGATGCTTTGAACTGAGGCTGAACAACCAGTTCTTCCTCACCAGCTGTGCTGGTTTTCGTTGGGGTAGTTAATTTTCTTCGGTGTCAAGTACGGGACTGTGTTTTGGATTTGTGCTGAACACAGGGTGGATAAGTGATGTTTTAGTTATTGCTGAGCAGGGCTTACAGAGAGCCAAGGTCTTTTCTGCTTTTTGTACTGCCAAGCTGGCAAGGAAGTTGGGGATGCATAGGAGGTCAGGAGGGGACACAGCCAGGATAGGTGACCCCAGCTGACTAATGGGATATTTCAGACCATATGACATCATGTTCATACATAAAGAGGGAGGAGAAGGAGGAAGAGAGGGATATTTGGAGTGATGGCGTTTTTCTTCCCAAGTAACCATTGCACATGACAGGGCCCTGCTGGTCCTGGAGATGGCAGGCACCTGCCTGTCCATGGGGACTGATGAATTAATTCCTTTGGTTTTTATGGCATGCGTGGCTTTTGCTTTTTTATAGTAAACTGTTATTATCTCAACCTACAAGTTTTCCAGCTTTTACCCTCCTGATTCTTTCCCTGATCTTGTTGACAGGGAAGTGGGCAAGTGACTCTGTGGGGCTTGGTTGCTGTCTGCAGTTAAACCATGACACCAGCACAGTGGTGTCAAAGTCACTGGTAAGCCTCCACAGCATCTCCTACCCTGCAGGTAAGTACCCACTGTTAACGACACTTGCAGGCAAGTGTTAAGTCAGAGCCTCATGGAGTGCTCTCACCGTAAGTGTTTGGGTTTGACTTTTCCACCTTCAGGTCTTCCAGCCATAGAGCCAGGATTGTAGAATCTGCATTCCAAAGCATTTCATTAACCTGCAGAAACAAACATAGCTCTTCGTGATATTCTTGCTTCCAGACAGTTTACAAGATCAGGACGTGTTCCAACAACAAAAGGTGCACCAGTTAATATACAAACAGAGCCCTCGTGTATTGCAAAGCTCCTGACAAGGCATCCTCAGAAGACCACAGATGAAGAGGCCACAAAAATGACAGCAGCATTCTCTTTGCTTTCCTTGACACTAAGGAAGCATCTGCCAAAAGATCTCTCAGCATCCAAGTACCAACAATAGCTTCTCACTTATTTGGGATCCTGTGAGTATATAGCCTCACTGTTGCAATGGCTGACATGCTGAAAAGTACTGTTGAATCATTTTCCCAGTATAAAGAGTATAGAGCCCAGAAGTACCCCATGGCTACAATCTGCCTTCACCACTTGTCTTTGTGCTACGGGCTAGCAGAGGGCATCACATCTTCTCCCCAGGCTTCCTCATTGCTCTTTTTTCAGATCACTTCTTCCATTAGGATAAGCACAAAGTATTAGCTTAAAAACCTCTTCCTAGAATCTGGAAGAGATCTCTCATCACACTCCATTACACTCTCATCAAAGAAGCCCAGACCAAGAACTTACTTTGACCTGCCCTTTTTGGAAAGGGAGGGTGAACTCTCCGTGAAGAAGTCCATTCTTTTCCAAAAAAACCACATCATGTCTGTTAGGCTTTTCTTGCGTAGATGCTATTAGGTTTCCTGAGGGCCTTAAAAAAGAGCCAAATGAAAATTCATTCCTCACACAATCACTAACCGCCATCTTAAACCCCAATCATCTCAACATTTTTTCTAGTGACACAAAGAAAAAGACAGCAGAGAACATGTTTTCCTCAGCACTGTTCAGACAGTCATAGGTCCAGCACAGATCAGAGCTTATGATATCCACAGGTGACCAAATAAATGTCAGCACTAGGAATGGAACCTGTAATATTTCTTTTTATACAGTTGAGCTCAAATCCACTTGACACTGACTGTATACAGCGAATCCATCCCTTCTTCCCACTTATCCTGATGCAACCATTAGGATTTTCAGGGTTTAAAGGGCAACTCTTCTTCATGCTGCATCAGAAGGCAAGTTTCTTCAAGTTTTGGGAAAAATCAGTAAAACGCTGAAGGAATTAAAATGATGAATTAAGATAAAGGATTAAAATGAAAGAATTAAAACGATCAAAGACTGCAACCAGGGAATAACAAGCAACACTGCTGTCAGCATGCAGACTGTGGTACTACTCACTTCCAGGACAGTGCTTGTTCTAATCCTGAGATAGGCTCACTTGTTGACTGCAGCACAAGCTCTCTGCTCCATACCCGGACCTTCCGAGCACCTACAGGTTGAGAGAGCAATGAGATGAAGGTCTAAGAAAACACTGGGAAGAAACTTTTCTAATTTTATGAGGGTAGAAGAGCAAATTTTGGTGCACATGTGTGAAAAGATTTCTCTTGTACACCTTAAGGGCTAAGAACTTATTCTGTGTCACACAGTTCTCCCACAGTAACCAAGTGACTAAAAGAACTGTGTTAGGAATTTCAGTCTGATGTAGTTCAGTTATAATCCCTCTCCAGCTTTCACCATAGAAATGTTAAAATCTTGCCATAAATTTACAATTCTCCCTAATCTGAAGTACAAAATGTAAAAACCCAAACATGTGGAAGAGGAGTGCAGTTTGATGCAGTTCAATATGTTGACCAATACATTTAAACTTCTCAAAAAGTAGTATTTATGATGGAAAACTTCAGTTACAGTCTTAGAAGTTATGCATATGCTCATCACCTCTTTGACTTCGGGGCAAAACAAAGTATCACCAGTGTTTTAAAAAAAGTGTGCAAGACTAAACTCTAGTATGAGGGACAGTGGGTGTACGAACCCAAACAGATTCATCCCTTTGGCACTGACAGCCTATCAGGTATTGCTTAAAGCTTGAGCAGGTGAAAGAAACAGTTCAGATAGTATCTACAAAGTAGTACGCCCTCCTGGCATCTCCCTGAACTGAAAACCAAACCACAAAGAAAGTATCCAAAATATCGTATCTATAAAATGGCTCTGAGAATATCAGAGCAGAGCAAAGGGCAATCAAATAGCTGAACTCACCCTTGCTTTAAGTGGCCAACAGATCGCAAACAGTTACCTTAGGTAACTTACCTTACCTAGGCTCTGCTTAAGAAGCCCGTCATACACACTGGTATTTCAAAGAAGTTTGGTGCCATACCTGTCTCTGGACAGACGACACTGACTGCAACAAACTGCCCATCTCCTCTCCACGTCACCCGAGGCCTGCCATCATCCCAGGCTGATGTCTTTAACACTTCCTGAAGTCACACAAAAGAAAGTTGCATCAAAGCTTGGGAAGGCAACTGCTGTCTTTGTCTAAACAGACTGCTGTTTCAAGAGCCTTAGGATGAAATCCATCCATTAAAAAGTGTCAAGGCTAATAAGTTAAAAACTCATTATCCAAAATCTTGTTTTAGGAAACACTGGAATTAAAACTATTTAATTCAATCTGCTCCTCCTCAAAGTGCATACGACTGCCTCTCCACAAGATCACACACTATCCTTCCCATTCACTGGTGTCCCTACTTACAGACAGCAGCGCATAAGGTGGACACACGGTGAACTGAGATTTGTTCAGGATTGATGCTGGAATGGCTGCAAATCTTACTTTGAGCTCTGTTTGAAAAGTATGCTTTCTTGATGCTTTATTGAATTCAAAGAAAGATAAAAATGCATTATTTCAGACAACACAGAGACAGACAGAAGCAGCCTATGAAGAGAGCTACCAAAAAGGTGGTGGCACATTGGCACCACAGGAAATAACAGAAACTCTCTTTATGCATATTTTCCCTGAAAAAGCATCAGCTTGACAAAAAAAGCGCAGTGTAGTACCATCTGTTTGCGATGTGCTGCCTGTTTCCCTTCTGATCCATGGAACTGTGTCTCCTTTTTACCCCAGCCAAGAGCAACAAACTTTCCTGAAGAAGAAATAATCCTTGTAGTGGAAGATTTACAGATTATACCTTAACTACTGTGCACTACGTACACAACCACAGCCTCAAGCAATCCACACCTTCTCCCCAGATTTTATTCTAAAAACCTGCTGGGATGTTATGTAGTCTAGCAAGTACTTTGGTACATGGAACTTACTTGAATTTACGCTGACAAGCAACAATATTGACTTTACCCTTCAGCTGTCCAGCAGCATTACAGTCTAAATACAATTTCTCCTGGGGCCTCAAAGTGCTCTATTTCCCTACTTTCCACATGCTTACAACATATCAACTACATCAGCTAGGGCAACTTCACTTCAGTGTATCTCTCACCTTCTCCAAACTCATCTTGGTGGATTTGCTTCTCAGTAATTGGTTCAAAATCCCTTGTCATCATGATTAGTGTCTGCTGACCTGTAAGGCAGATATTAAATACAACATTGGTAATGGTATCTGCAGCAAATAAAAACTCAAGTGTTCTCCTGTGTGCTCCTAATGTTCTGTCATGAACCTGAATATAGAAAACATGGTACTAGAGAGAACATATCCTTCAAAACATGAAACCTCACACTGGAACAGAACACTTCCAAGTTTTTCTCCTCAAAAATATGCTTCCTGACCTAACCTTAAGCTTTTTTTCATCTTCCAAACAAGTACCTGGTTCCTTTTCTCTTGAGATACAAACGACAAGAAGGCAACTGGGAACAGTCACCAAGGATTTATGAAGAGGAAATCATACCATCCTGATAATCTCCTACAATGAGATGACCAGCTTGTGGATATGGGGACAACAGTGGATTTCATTTATCTTGACTCTAATAAAGGCTTTTGAAGCTGTGTGCCACAACATCATCACAGACAAACCCACAAAACATGGGAGAGGTAAAAGGAGAGTGAAAACCAGATGAACTGCCATGCTCAAAAGCGTGCTAGCACTGTCAGTAAGTGCAGCTCGAGGTCAGTCACTGGTGTGCCCCTGGACATTAGGGGCAATGATTAACATCTCCCTTAATGTTGAAAGCATGGGACCTCGGCAAGTTTGTAGATGATAAAGAACTGGGAGAAGCAGCAGATGCAGCAAAGGGTTGTGCTGCTGTCCACAGGGACCCTGTCATGGGCTGTCCAGAACCTCATAAAGCTCAACCAAAAAAAAGTCATGTCTTGTGCATGGAAAATAACAACCTCAGGCACTAAGTCAGACCGGGTACCAAGCGGCTGGAGAGCAGCTTGGCAAAAAAACATAAACTATGCTTCCTGAGGCACCGAGTTGAAGTAGCTAGCAGTATACCCTGCTGCACAGGTGGACTAGAGCATCCTGGCTGCATTAGGAGTGCTGTCAGCAGGTCATGGGAGGTGATCTTGCTCCTCTACTCAGTGCTACTGAGACACATGGAATGCTGACCCCATTTCTGGGCTTCCTAGTGCAAGACAAGGACATACTGGAATGAGTCTTGCAAAGGGTCAAAACAATTATTAAGGGCTTGAAAAATCTGTCGCACAAGAAGAGGCTGAGACAAGCCAGACTGCTCTGGAGAGAAGGTTCCAGGGGAATCTCATCAGTGTGTGTAAATATATTATGTGGGAGGTGAGGTACACTAAACAAGACACAGCCACATTGTTTGTGGTGCTGAGGGACAGCACAAGAGGCAAAGGGCACAAACTAAAATACAGAAAATTTAAATCCTAAAAAAAGTTTTTTTTTTTATTCTGAGGGCAGTTACAGATAGAAACAGGATGCCCACAGTGGTTGTGGGGTCTCAAACATAACTGGGCACAATCACCCAACAACTTGCTGTAGGTAACACACTTTGAGCAAGGTGGTTGCAATAGGCAATCTCCAGAGTTTCCTTTCAGTCTCAAGCACTCTATGATTCTATTTTGTCTGAGGCTAATTTTATTTTCTAGGCGAGTGGTATCTGTACATAATTAGGGCCTGTGACACATATTTCCTACCAAAGGCCAAGAAACAGTTTTTGTTAATAAGAAGTCAAATGGTGATATAAAGTCTTTATGTTTTTGAACCAAGATCAAATATACTCCCTGGGAAGATTTTAAGGACTAAAAACTCGTCCACAAAGCAGCTTTTTGGGCCTAAACAATTTCTGCTTGGATCTTTGAAGCACCTTATGAATCAGGAAATGAAATATAATGTATACGTTCTGGTAGAGTTTTTTCCATTTTAAGTCCTAGTCCCAATTTTGTAACTTTTTCTTCCTCTCACTCAGTCTTGGTTATGCTTTGGCCATAGAGAGGTCCACTGCTACAGGCAGAAAGCTTAGAGGCTGTTACTGATACCTGTTACAAGCAAAACAAGCTCTTGGTCAGGACTCCAGCTCATGACACTCAGACCGCTGTGCACACTTCCAACACATTCCACCTGCAAGATCAAAGTAAGAGCACAGGAACATGAGTGCAACACAAAAGCAAACATTCACCAAGGCAAAAGAAAACTGCCTCCTACTTAAAAAAGTCAAAAGTCTAACTTCACACTTTATGTTGAACAAAACAAAAGAAACATTTCTGACTAAAATTGGTTCGAGAATGTTTATGAATGAGAGCCCAGGTAATGTAGAGTCTAGCACACTCTACCATACATGGTTTTAGAAAGAGCTTTATGCTGCAACTCTCAGTCTTATGTCAGCACACATTGTGTCAATACTAATACGGCCTGATAGGGCCTGTGATTATATTGATAAACATTCTTTAGTAACAAAACACAGACAAAATGATTCTTACCTAGAGGATTCCAACACATAAACTTAAACTCTGACCAGCCTGTGTATGCAGAACTTGACAGCTGTATATACCTGCACCAACATCAAAGTTTATGGAAAACTGGGCTAGTTTTACTGGGCCGTCATGAGCAGGTACTAGCAGTCAGCAGAGAACTTTTGTTATGCATGGTTACCTTGATTTGCAAAATGCATGGAACAGAACAAGAAATATACCACTCGCTGCTGTGATAAACAGCAAAGATGATGCCATTCAAGGAATTAGGGTTGGGTGTGACAATTTTTTCAGGTAAGGAAAGTAAGACTGGGCACCAGTCAACAAAATGACTATCACTCATGTAGAGAGGGTTTCAGAATAAGCAGAGGAATCTTCCAGACTTCCTTCTTGGTGCCCGGACTGCAGACTTGGTGCACCAAAGGAAGACTAGAAAGTAAAGCAAAAAAATGGAAAAGTAAGCCAAAACCCCATAAAATAAAGAATCTGAAGTTAAACCAGTTCTCTGACATATCTATCACTGCAAAAAAAAAAAAAAAAGTCTCCTGCATCACAACCTCTGCTAATTTCTATTCGCCTATGACATGTTCTAAGTTGCAATACAGGACACATTTTTCAGATACAGTTAACTGCGTATTTAAGTGGTATCTCCAAATCAAGTGCAAACATGAACCAAAACAGACAGGCTGCAAATACCCACAATTTTACAGCTAACCCAGACAGACCATTATCATCTCATTCCCACTTAAACCTGCACTGTTGGACTGGTATTGTGGGAACTGATTCAGATTTCAGAGGATGCTGTTGTGTTAAGTATCTTGCTGAAAATGATACAAATCTGACGCTGAGGAAGGAACAGAAAGTATCTCAGATTCTGCTATAGCCTAAGTTAGTCAATGTATCAGCTGGTAACAGCAGCTACACTGTGAATTATGAATGGATTACTTTATTCTTTACCTAGTCTCAGCAATATCCTGTTTCTGTAAGACTCTCCAGCACATCCTTTGCTTCTGGGAGCCCATTGAGCAAACTTAGAGGACCCAAGCTGTGGACAGGCAAGGCATCATTTCAATTCCAGTTCTTTTACAGAGTATATATTTTTTCTTTAGTCATTCTCAAAGCTACCACAAAAATCAGCTTGTTGGTCCAGAGAATGGAGACTAGCCACAGCTCAGTATGCAATGAGCATACAACTGACCCCTAAAGAAATTGTATTACTCTTTCCTCTGAATTTCCTCAGTACTGTTGAGTCTTTCCTGCCATGTTACCTGTTTCGTACTCAGATTGCACAGCAGGATGTCTCCAGCTGCTGTAGCAACACACACACTCTCCTGCTCTGGAAGATCTTCGAGGCCCACGATGCAGCCACTTCCATCTTCAGGCAAGAACCCATCCACAGTCAGGGAAATTTCTCGTGATACCTTGATACAGAAAAGCCAATGGCCTACTAATTACACATCACCTCACTGGGATTTTTTGCAGAATAAAAGCCATAGGTATGTTTCTTCCTACTGCAGTTACACAAAGCATTACACAGTTAAAGCATTTAGAAAAAAGACAGCTTGCAAGTACTTATCTTCACTTATTCATAGGAAACCGTGAAGATCCTCTTATGGTAAAAGTGATAGAAGAAAACGAGAAAACACATATACGGAAGCAAAAAATACACAACTTCCAATTTGCCCTGCTAATCATCTTTCAACACCCTTTTCATACTTCACCACAGGATCAACATTAAGAGTTGCATGGGCAGCTGCTTAAAGTGCCCCACTGTTCTTAAGGGGGCACACAGACTTCTAGACACACCATAAAATAATTTCTACGGAAAATAACTTGGATGGTTAAAGTATAGCAATCTTTGGAAATTAAATCCCTGGAAAGGTCCAAAGGTCTTTTGACAGTTAATTTCGGAACTGAATATATTGATGGAATTAGATGCCTCAGAGTTGCATAGTGAGAAGA
The DNA here is from genome assembly GCA_013397395.1 of Sinosuthora webbiana. NCBI lineage: Eukaryota > Metazoa > Chordata > Aves > Passeriformes > Sylviidae > Sinosuthora > Sinosuthora webbiana. Next base: position 257,602 of record VXBN01015565.1, on the reverse strand, counting down.
AAGCAACCCAGCTTTAACCCAGGAATTAATGACTCAGTAACATTTTATTATTTTAGTGGTATGTTGGGGTTTCCCCCCCCCCCCAGTGCAAAGTTTCAAAAGCTTCCTCTCGTACTCTTCACTATCTCTTTGCCTGTTTGGTTCTGTTTTGTGAACCTGTCCAGATGCAACTGCTCGCCAGGTAGTGCTTAAGACTAAACCACGCGAATGACACGCGAATAACCACGCTCTTGAAAGGCATATTTAGTATTTTAGAAGCACAAAAAGCCTCTTCCGCCACCAAGATCACAGTGCAGCGGCTTCCACGGCACCGTCAGACAGCAGCAAGCGGCGGCAGGGAACAGCGGGAAAGTCCAAGAAGGCGCAGACACCGCCGCGAAGGGGGAACCGCACCAGGAGACTGGCGAGCTCCCGCTGGCGGAGACGCAAACGTTTCAATCCAGCTTCGCAACCAAAGCCGACCCCAACATGCCGGCGAACAGCAGAACCCTGTCCCGCAGCCGCGGTTCTTACCGAGTCCCCGGCGGGGCGCAGCTCCACCAGCCCGTACTGGGAGCCCACGAGAACCGCGCCGGGCTCGGCGCCGAGGCAGAAGCAGTGCGGAGTGCCCATGGCGGCGGCGGAGGGGCAGCCGCCGGCCCGCAGCAGCCGCAGGTTCCTCATGGTGGAGGGAGGCCGGGCAGCGATGGAGGCCGGGCAGCGATGGAGGCCGGGCAGCGCCAGCGCCTCACAGCACCACCATGTCGCGCCGCGCGGGCGGGCGCAGGCGCCGTGCGCGGTGTCGCTCTCGCAGGGCGGAGCGCGACCTCTCCTTCCCCTCCTTGGCCGTGCAGGAGCGCAGCGCCGGAAGGTGCGAGCCGCTGAGGCTGAGAGTTGTCAGCAGCTCAGCTCCCAGAGAGCCTGCCCAAATAACAGTCACCGAGTCTGAAGGAGATTTGCGGTCACCCAGTCCAACCGTCTACCCAGCACTGCCACTGTAACCCTTAAACCACATCTCCAGATCGAGATGCTTAAACACAAGGGATGGGAGACTCCACCGCCTCCTTGGGAAACCTATTCAGTGCCTGAGCACCGTGACAGTGATAACTTTTCTTCTAATATCTGACCTGAATCTCTCGTGTCTCAGATTAAGGCCATACCCTCTTGTCTCACTGCAGGCATGGCAGAAGAGACTGACCCCTGATAGAGTTCTGCCTGCTTTATCTCGGCTTAGGTCAGGATGGAAGACACAGGAAACATAGAGTCGATTTTGGTCTTGGTTGTTTATTGTATCTTACCTATTTACAGTATTTACAGTCTCACGAAGCATAAGCTCCAACTTGCCAGTTAAGGAAACGAGACAAAATGGAGAGCTTCTAACTCTTACCAAGGTTATTTCAGAGATAGTTACTCAATTCCAAACTGACACCTATATTATTTATGTTTTTGACCCAATAATGACCATTTGAGGTCCGCAATGCAGACATCTTTCACCCAATTAGAGAAAAGCACCCAAATCTGTGAAGAAGAAGGAAGAAGAAGGTGAAGAAGAAGAACCCAGACTACACTGTAAATCCTCCATCTTGGCCCACACACATTACTGTATACCAAACCCCTAAACCTAAGTCTTCACCCTGTGAGATCACACAACACCACTCTAATTACACACCCACAAGCCCTATGCCATCTCACAATCTGGGAAGCCTGTTCCAAGGCCTCAGGTCAAATGTGATGCCTGCCTGAGGGTCAGCACCCCTCAGCTCAGAAAGCCTGAAATTTTCAGCCTCCAGGGTTCCAGCATCTCCCCCTCTTGTTTGAACCATGAAGACCACTTTGACTGCTTCGTTTGTCTTGACTTACCCCTCCCTAGAGTGGTAGAAAGAAATGTCCTTGACCAAAGATTGATCTTTTTTTGTATAGCTAAATTTGGCATGAAAAAATTATGTTTACAGAATTAGTGATGTCCAATTCCTGAGGTTCAAAAGATGCCTTGGGAAGATGAGAAATTCACTAGTCTCATGTATCTATTGGCATGTTAATTAAACAAGTGGAAAGTGTCTTTTCTAAGATTGTACAGGAAAGACATATGATATCTAAATCTGATGCACTAGCTAAGTCTCCTAGATATTGTTTTAGATTGTCTAACTAGCAAATTTGCACTACTAAAAGCAAGGAAGCAAAAAGCATAAACATAACATTGGATAGGACCACATATTTCCCTTTAACTATCATCTAAGAAAGGAATTCTACAATGTTACTGATCCCCAAATTTTTCTTTGGTTGATTGACAGGTAAGGTTGCATTGCTAAAAGCAAACAAAACAAGATATGAACATGATATCTGATTTACCNCCAAATTTGTTCTGGCACTAAATTGTTTGTTTGCATTCTACTCTGCATATTTGAATCACTTTTGATTCTCTCAAAAATTCTCTTCTACATTCCTCCCTAAGAGCAGGAAGACGAGGACTGTCTTATTTGTGACCCACTATAACTAAAAATTCAATGGCTTTGTACTTTGTTTGGGCTTCTAAATCATACCATGATGTACGCCACGCCTGTGCCAATAGAGCTGTATGATACCAATGACTCCCAGACTTTGAGCATTGACACAAATCCCAAGGTTCACAGCTCTTGCATGTGGGACAAGAGTTGTATGCCATCAGCCACAGTCTCTGCGCAGTCCATGTCTGCGTGCTTGCTTCTCCGCTCTTGGAATTGTCAGAGTTTCTGTGTTGATGACTTCACATTTGTTGCAGGAATTCACTTGGGTTCTGTATCTGCAGAAACACAAGCAAGCTCTTTGCCACAGGTTGATAGAGAGAGTGTGCCTTGATGGAAAAAATGCATAACTCTTGCTAAAACTGAAAACAATTAGGAAAAAATTCAAATACAACAACTAAGAATATTTCAGGTGACAAACAGAATTAATGACTGTTAACAATAACACATGTGAAGTTGCCAATTTGCACTGCACCCCTTGGGGAAGCAATTCTGGGTTGCTGGGGAAGCAGTAGATGGTCTTGCATAGTGAGTCTGATTGTGGTTCCCGACATATTGTGTGCCTTGAGAGGTCTCATGATTATGAGTCATCACCACTACTTGTGTTGTAGCGTTGGTGTGCTGTGCTCTTCTTGGAGTTTCCCGGGTGAGGTAGAGGTCTTCCTTCTACATCCACTTTGGAATAACACTGATTTGCAAAGTGTTTTCCTTTCCTGCATCTTGGGCAAAGACTCAGTGCTTCTGGATTTCCTGCAGTTTGTAGGCAATACTTTTTAGTATGTCCAAATTTCCCACACTTGAAACATGGTCTTTTGGTGAGTTCTGCTGCCATCACTCCCATAGAGTTGTCTTGTTGATCTGCAGCTTCTTGATGTTTTCTGAATTGTTCTCACATGATGTTTTCTTGGATCACTGCTACATGTGCAGAAGTACCTATTTTGCTACAAGCTTCTATCGTTTGTGACTAAGTTGGTTGTGCACCAGGTAAGGCATGAATAACATGCTTGCATTCTTCATTGGCATTCACAGAAGCTAGGCTTCAAATTAAATGTGGTTGTGCTACTTCATCACTGTACTGCCTCTCAACTGCTTGAGTGAGGCGATCTATGAATGAGGTGAATGGCTCATTTACTCCTTGCCCTACTTTGGTGTAACTGCCCTCTGGAGCTCCTGCAGGTCGAACTTGCACTTTTTGATCTGTTTCTTTGATATGTGTGAGCACGTCTCGAGGCAAACCCACAGCTTGATCTTTGGGTTTATCATGATGTGGATCGCCTGCTTGTTGAGCTAATGAAAGGGCTGCATTTGGGCCTCTAGCATAAGATTCTCGCAACATGATGAGAGCTCTCCTCCATTTGACTTCCCATAATATGTATTGAGAGTCTGTTAAGATTGTAGTGACAAAATATTTGCAATCATAAGGCACTAACTCGTAAGTACCAAAGATGCCTTTCAATAGTTGTTTAAAGTACAAAGAACTCAAGCCACTCTCTGTAAGTGCTTGTCTTAGGTCTTTAATTTTATCGTGTGTCAGTGGTATCCATCTGGGATTTGTATTTTGTGGACCAAATCTCACTGGCATGGCCATTATCTGTGTTGATGCCACATTTGAGATTTCCTTTTGCATTATTATTTGAAATGGCTCCTGTAACAGGATGGTATGGAAATAATTGTTTGTATTTTGTAGATTTGTATCTTGCAGAAATGCTCCTCTTTCAAACTTCATTGTTGTTTGCCTGCCTTCTCCTCCTGCTGTGTGGGGAGCGGTTGGTTGCATGTGCTGTATATTTTACGTATTAGAAGGTGTAATAATAGAAGTGGCTAGTGGTGGCGCTGTAGAGGGAGGTTCAACGCCTTGTGATAATAAAATGGCGCTGGCGGAAATACATAAGCGTTGTTCACGGAAGTACCTAGTGCGCCGCCATCTTGCTGCACGGCGAATGTACATGTGACACTGCCATCTTGTTGTACGGCAAAGGGGTGCAGCATGCCGCCATTTTCTGGAGCATAAGGTTCCTGCACACAGTCCCTGCGCTGGACTGGCGGGTCCCGTAGGAACTCTTGCGGAATTGTGCTATGGTACGTGACTGAATGCCCAAAGGGAGAATTATCGGAATTGCCGAAACTCCTGGGGGAACCCAGAGCCCTGGTAACCCCTGCGCCA
>VXBN01015565.1:221568-252941 GCA_013397395.1 Sinosuthora webbiana | reverse complement strand
CCGCGCATAGCCCCACGCCGCGGCTCTCGGCACTAGAGAGTTGCCGCCTGCACGTCCCGACTCTGAGTTTAAAACCTCTGTTTCGTGCGATCCCTGTCTTCCCGCAAGCCGCTCCTGCTCCGGACTTGTCCCTGCCTGGGCCTGAGGGGTAGCTAAAGCCGTAGCTGTGTTTTGTGTTTTTAAATCTGACCGCGGATCCTCCAGAGCAGCTGCGCCCACTTCCTGGCTTGCCGCTACGCCGCTTCCGTACTGCGCTGCTTGCAGTACCTGCGGGGGGATTTGCCCGCCCGCTCTGCCCAAACCGTGCTTCCGAGCCGCTCCGGCCACCTCGGGCTGCGAGGCTGTTCCGCCCAGTTCATGTTGTGCTGCCTCGCCGGGCTCGGTGAGGGGGCTGCACCGCCCGTCCCATCCGCTTTGCTTTGTTCATTAGCACGGGTCCTGTCGCCCTGTGCTGCGGAGATGATCCGTTCACCGCAGGCTGCGGAACTTGGCGCTATTCGCGGCGATGTTTGCGCTGTGTGCGTAACTGCGGTAGTATGTCCAGACAGCGGCTGCGCAGTTTGCGTAAGTTGCGAGATTTGCATTATAGCCGCTTTTTGCGTACGGAGGCATTCACCTGGTCCCGTACTGTTCCCCGGATCGTTCTCTGGAATTTCATGGGGCCCTCTGTCTACGGGCAAAGCCTCCAGAAGTTTAGGGGATCCCTTAACATCTGAGATACCTCTGGCTAGGTATCCATTAGTGATCTTGTAAGTGGCAGTGACTCTGCTGACACTGAGGGGACAGAGGGAGCCGCCCCTAACGGGACGGAGGGAGCGCCTCTCTTTCCTCTCTCTGTCGCGCGGACTCACTGTAACTGGAGTGGTTCTGTGCTTCACTTCTGTTGCTAATGGCTTCATAGATAACTCTACAGACAGAAGTTTTGCAGCCTTACCCTTCATAAGGGTGGCTTAATTATGAAGCCTTAGGCTGACAGATCCCACAGAAATGCATTAAAAAAACACGGGTGATTTTTAATCATGGACTCTAGCTTGTCCATTGCTTCTTTCTGTGTCTTGGACATTATGTTTCCCATATTTACACTCCGGATTAACTCCGAAAGTGTATTTGAAGAAAAAAAGGAGTTCCTACCTGACTTTACTGCCAGTTTCTTTTCCTTGGCTTCCAGTGTTCTTGTAGCCAACCCACAGATATGAGTTCCTGGATCTGAGCTATTTCTTTTCCCCGGGGATGATTTTTCTCCTTTTTTTTTTCCCTCTCAGTTTTTCCGCTGCCAGCCTTTCTGCTGTTTTTTCTTCAGGGAGGTCCCGACCTGGCACTAGGAGGTGTTTTTCCTCACATGGGAGACACCAGTTGTTTCAGTTCTGCCTGCTTTATCTCGGCCGAGGTCAGGATGGAAGACACAGGAAACATAGAGTCGATTTTGGTCTTGGTTGTTTATTGTATCTTATCTATTTACAGGCTCACGAAGCATGAGCTCCAACTTGCCAGTTAAGGAAACGAGACAAAATGGAGAGCTTCTAACTCTTACCAAGGCTATTTCAGAGATTGTTACTCAATTCCAAACTGACACCTATATTATTTATGTTTTTGACCCAATAATGACCATTTGAGGTCCGCAATGCAGACATCTTTCACCCAATTAGAGAAAAGCACCCAAATCTGTGAAGAAGAAGGAAGAAGAAGGTGAAGAAGAAGAACCCAGACTACACTGTAAATCCTCCATCTTGGCCCACACACATTACTGTATACCAAACCCCTAAACCTAAGTCTTCACCCTGTGAGATCACACAACACCACTCTAATTACACACCCACAAGCCCTATGCCATCTCACAATCTGGGAAGCCTGTTCCAAGGCCTCAGGTCAAATGTGATGCCTGCCTGAGGGTCAGCACCCCTCAGCTCAGAAAGCCTGAAATTTTCAGCCTCCAGGGTTCCAACAGACCCCGACATCCTTTCAGACTGACCCCCCACCCTCATTTCAGGGAGTTTTAGAGGGCGATGGAGTCACCCCCTGAGCCTCCTCTTCTGGAGACTTAACAACCCTAGCTCCCTCAGCCATTTCTCATAAGATGTGTTTTCTGGTCATTGTTCCCTTCTCTGGACACACTCCAGCATATCAATGTCCTTTTTAAAGTGAGGAGCCCAGAACTGGACACAGCATTTGATGTGTAGCCTTGCCAGTGCCAGTGTATAAGGTGACCGTGGAGCAGGATGATTCTTTTGGAGCCATTTGGGCACTAACCAGCTGAAGAGCTCCAGCTGAGACTTCTAAGGCACTTACAGGCCAGTCTTCACATAGGTTAGTACTGCCCTGATGGCACTGCTTCTGTCACACTCTGCCACCTCCGTCCAGGTGTGGCTGAGGGGGAGAAGATAGTTACTTCAGTCTTCAGGGGGAAGGACTTCATGCAATCACATACCCCTCATACTTCCCCCTTTTCCTAGTGGAGCTAGACTGCCATCAGTCAGTACTGATGATGTTTAAGAAAGACGAGCTATTGGAGAAGATCCAGTGGAGTAGACAAAGATGATTTGGGGCCTGGAGCTTCTCTCTTATGAGGAGAGACTGTGGGACCTGGGCCTTTTTAGTTCAGAGAACACTGAGAGGTGATCTCATTAATACATAAAAATATTTCGAAGGCAGGTGCCAAGAGGATGGTGCCAGATTCTTTTCAGTGGTGCCCAGTGACAGGATGAGGAGCAATGGCCATAAACTAAAATACAAGAACTTTCACCTCAGCACGAGGAAGAACCTCTTGATGTTGAAGTTGGCAGAGCATTGGAACAGGCTGCCCAGGGAGGTTGTGGAGTTTCCCTTTCTGGAGACATTAAAATCCTACCTCAACACATTCTGGTTCAGGTGACACTGCCTTGGCAGAGAGGGTCTCCAGAGATTCCTTCCGACCCTAACAATTCGGTGATTCTGTGATCCAGTCTAATGGCCGAATACAAAGAAAAGACAATTTTGAGACAAATTGGTTTTGCCTATGGCAATCTGTAAATTTAGCATGCTGTAATCATCTTAATGTGCTCTACAGTTTGGCAGTTTAGGCCAGTGGAAAGATGGGCCATTAGACACCTGGACAGGTTTGCATTTTGCTGTTCTGGTACTAAACGTGGCTAAACTCAGCAATAAAACTCAGTAAGACTTGCTGAACTCAGAGAGGGCTTTTTTGCGACCAGTGGAAAAGGCACAGCTGTCACTTCACTGCACACGAGGAAAATCAATGCCATTCAGATGCCTTATTCTTGGGATAAGGCATAAGAAATGCCTTCCCAGGCCAATACAGCACCTGCCAAGGCCAGCACTACCTGGCTGCACTGGTAGGCAAAAAGGCAGCTGTCAGAGAGCATGTGAACCTGGCTGTGCTGTGCACCTTGTCCCGTGTCCCCAGGACCTGCATAGCTTCATTAGGGTGGTCTGACACCCCTGTTTCTCGCAGTATCTTTTCCAGAGGCTTTTTCCTTTGGCATAGCTTGATGCTATCAGCCTCCAGTGTCCCAAGTCACCAATTTACCACTGTTCTTACCCTGTGAAATGTGTTTGACTGAGCTGAGTTGCCCCAGCTGACTACACAACCGTGGCTGTCGCAGGACGTCTGCATCCACCACCCTCTGGTTCTGCAGCTCGGGAGAGGAGTCCCCTCATGGCAGATGGCACCTGATGGTCCCGTCTAGCCCACGTGCTGTCCCCCTCTGCTTGCTTGCTTTCCGTAGGTCGCATCGCCCCGATGAATCACTTTCTTCCCGAAACCCGTCTAAAATGTTCTACATTATTGTTGTTATTTTCCCGCGGCCGCAGCTGACATCCCCCGCCCCGTTGCCCTCTTGCTCCGCTGCCCCGTCCCCGCCGCTGTCCGGGCCGCCCGGGCCCCGCCCCGCCGGCACCGCCGCAGACCGGCCCGGCAGGAAGCGCGGGGCGGTGGCCACCGCAGGTATTCCCGGCGGGGCCTGTGGGTTCCCGCGCCGCTACTCCGCCGCCCTTCCAAAATCCCCGACCGGCGAGAGGCTCGGATGCCCCCCGCCCCAGCCGGGCGCTGGTACAAGCGGTGCCAGGCTCAGGCCTGCCCCGTGCCAGGCTCCGGCCGCCGTCGCTGATACCCGCGCCGCGCAGCTGGGCTGGGAGGCGCTTCTGCGGCGCTGCGGGAGGCACGGGGAGGGGCGGTGGGGGCTGCCTTGTGCTGATCGCACCAGCAGCTCCGGAAAGGTTTATGCAGGGTCCACCCCGATCCGTTTTCATTGGTGAGTCAGTGTCAGGGCAGCTTTCTGCTAAATATATCTTTCAGGCAACTCCCTGGCAGCGACTGGACCCAAGAAAACCTGACACGCTGCTATTCTGTTGCTTCTGGATTTATTGGAGGCTGTGGGTACCTGCTTGGTGGTGCTTGCAGCAATAGCTCTATGCCAGGAGACGGTGACTTCCAGGAGCTCCTCTCTACTTCCCTTAAGGAGGTGAGGTCTTATCTAGAGGTCTTTGAATGCTCTGACATGATTCCTTATATCGTGGTTCTTGGACCTAATGCTTACTAAATTACCTAAATTAAATCACCTAAAATGCTTGCTTGGTACTGTTCGTGGTGTGGACCCATGGATCGTCACACTGGCAAGAAGTAGAGGTGTGATGGAATCTTCAGAGGGTACAGAAGATACTTATACTGGTACTGGCATAAAAGCCCCAGTGTCTTGTTTGGGAAAGATGAAAGTGTTTGTTCCTCCTGATGATATTTCCTTTGTGACAAGCAAAATTAACTTGGAAATGAAGTTTTTTCTGTGTTTCAGAAGCTTAGTTGAGGCAACACCTTTTCCAAGAGTGCCTGTTGTTGGCATTTGTGAATGTGTTCAGCACCATGGTCCACAGTGTCAAGGGAGTGAACTAAAAGAATTTAAGTAGCTTTTCACAAAGAGTGAACATTATTGATAGTTGTCTGTAAAGCTAATGTGGAAACAGGAGGGGGCAGCAATAAACATGATGGGGCTTAGCCAGTGCTTGGATGGATAAACGTTTCAGTCGTGAGGACAAGTTGTTCCTAAGAGCAGAAGAAAAAGATCAGCTTGGAAAACATCTCAGTGTGCTCCATTGTATTATCTCATTGACATGTTGTCATACAGCTGGATGTTGTGTTGAATAGTTTTGTGTCTGCAGGTGGATTCACACTAACTTAACACCGCAGCAATTTATTTGCTCACATACTTGCTTCAGCTGTGTTAGTGTCTGGAACTGAAGTTTCAAAAAATGCAAGAAGTTATTTACAGATACTTTTTCTAGATGTTGTTAGCTTTCTTAATACAGGAGCTGTGAGTATCTGCAGCTCTGAGCAAAAAATCACACCTCTCATATGGTTAAGCACTTGAAAAAGTTCTTGGAAATGTGGCAAAATTGCCATCCTTGCATAAGGAGAAATTTACCTGAATGTGGGCCTGTGTAGCTGGCTACAATTTTTACATCTGAGAGGGAAGATGAACTTGAGATTTACAAAGATCCCTTCCAGCTTGAGTTTCATCTTTTCCTTTTATATTTCTGGGACCCAGGTGGTTACTTTGGTCACTGAGGCAACCAAGTCTTTTGCAACAACCACAGAATTACTTTCTCTGGTGCATAATCCATCATATGAATCCATCCTACTGGGTGAAGAACTAACACGTAACATGCAGGCATTTTAGCAACTATAGTCAGCTGACACATATTATTCATAAGGATGCTGAATAATGCTGGATTTTTCTCCAGATGCCATGGTTTAAAATATTAGTTGAACATTCAGTGCAAATACCAGGACACACTTACTGCAATTCCTTGACCTATGTGCCTATCCCCAGAGCTTGTTATCTTGCTATGATCTGCAGCTGTTCCTTACCATGAATTACGGAATGTCCTGGTTATTGCTATTGAGTTGGTATGCCCACAGGTTGCACTTATTTTTCACACAAGAGATTATAGTACTGTTTCTTTCTTGGCTGCTAGTCCAGCAGCCAAGATTGAGGAATCAAAAAGGGAGAGAACAGGTACTGGAGGTCATCTGAGCAGAGGAGAGCAGGGAGCAATGACCAAAAGTAGAGTTGGAGACCTTGGCTGGGTAGTTTGAAAGCTAGGAAGTATTTTTTTGTCACGTGGCAGACCTGATCTTATTCCTTCCTTTTTTTTGTGTCTGCAGGTTCTGTAACAGCGATGATATAATTGGGATTGGCTTGTTTACCTAAAGAATTTCCTGTTTCAATCTGTTTCCTTAAAGAGATGAAGAAAGGACCAGAAAGTGGAGCATGTACCCTTGCTGCTCTAGGCAATTTAGTGGTGCCAGATCCAGACACTAGCAGCAGCAATGGACCCTTAGCAAGAGAGAAAGACAGGCTTCCTTCTCCTGGAGAACTGGAAAATGTACCACTGAAAACCAGCACAGAAACATCCAGAAAAAAACTCTGTGGCTATTTAAATAAGCTGGGGATCAAGGGGCCAATCAAGACTTGGAAGTCTCGCTGGTTCTTTTATGATGAAAACAAATGTCGCTTACTATACTACAGAACTGCCCAGGACATTAATCCTTTGGGGTCTATTGATCTCTCCAGCGCCAGCTTTGACTGCAAAATGGAAAATGGGGAAGGAGTTTTTGAGATCAGAACACCAAGCAGAGCTTTTACTTTGAAGGTAATGAAAAATTCCCAGTCAGGACAGACACATTTGTACTAAGGTAGCTTGAGTTTCATTTAAGTCCTCCTAGCTTGGATTGCTACCACTTGGACCTAAACTACTTGCATTGCTTTGGCAAGCATTGCTCACTGCTTACCTGTGAGATGGCTGTTGTTTAATAGAGTAGGAATAAAAACCGAACTCTGTGCCAAATTAAAGTGATCGAGGAGTCCTGCAGTCCACCTGTAATTTACTGAACAGAAATGAACTCCCCTGTTTAAAATGGTTGCTCCAGCAGGATTCTTTGCTAGACTTTTATTTCTGTATAAGTCATTGTAAAAAGATCTGGGGATGCTTCCTGTCTAAAACAATTGTGACATTTCTGCTTAGTCTTGGACCATAATAAACCAAAACACATTTAAAATTAGGTCAGTGGTCCACTGAGAGTCTACCCCTTAAGGCCATACTAAAGATTTCCTTTGTCCTCCCAAATCAGTGTTAGGACCAGAGGATAGAGCTACAGCATAAACTGCATACAGCTGACTGTTTTTTCTGCTTACTTGTGCAGGAGAGTGGTGGTCATCTCCTCAGGACATGTCTTATGTTGATGAGATGATTCCCCTCCCTTTCCTGTTTTGTCTTATGTTAGGCAATCAGCAAACAGGCAATGATGTACTGGCTGCAGCAGCTGCAAATGAGACGTTGGGAATTTTGCAACACTCAGAGCAGATTTCCTGTGGGCAGCTCCCAGCTTGTGAATGAACCTCTGGCTGGAAAAACAAGTAGGTGTTGGACATGTCAGCCTTTTTTTTTGCTTTTAGCTCCCTGGCGATGAACGGTATTCCTCATCTGGAAGTGGGTAGAAATTTTGGCCAGGCTTTTAAATGCAGGTGCCAGTTCTCAGTGCTTGGCCAGTGTTTGACACTTCTGCCTTACTATTTATGAAAGTGGGTAAGCTGCATCCTAATTCACAGCATGTGTTTGCAGATTTTCAGGTACCCTGTGATCATCTTGACTTTCCTCACACATGTGAAATGTGCACATTTGGTATATCACTCTTGTAAGGCCTCTGAAATTTAGAGCAAGTATGGGTTTTTTCAGCAATGGGCTTAAGATATCTGTTCCTAGAAGTGGTAGTAGACATGTCAGTGGATCGGGGAGGGCACAACCAGGCTATCTACCTGTTTAGTAATGACTAGATGCACATTTTGTTTGAAACAAATAATCCCCTCCCTAGTAAGTGTCTGCTCTAAAAGGTTCTGGTGTCTTGCTACAGCACACAAAAAATTTGTAACAAACTGTGCTTACAGTGTGTTATCCATGCATTAAAACTACCAAATGTGGTTGGAATGTGGGAAGAGAACAGCAAAATTCTCCTTCCTTATATCTTTGGGCAGTTAAAGTTTGTTTTAAGATCGTTTAAGGTTAGTCATGCTCATATATATGTGTGAAATCACTTGATTGTCCTTGATTCTGTTTGCACATGGAAACTTACATAATTTGACCTAAAATTATGGAACCCTACTCTACTGTCCTTGTTCCACCTGACCACTTGGACATGTAATGTATACCTGTAGTAAACTGTTGGTTGTGGCTGTCAGATTCAGTCCAATGGAATTCTGTCTTGCTTATTTGCTTTTTTGTCCTATTTTGTTTTGACATTTGCAGATGTAGTTGACAATGAAGACTTTCTGCCTCTTGTGAAAACACCAACAGAAGCAGTGGGTTTAAAGGCAGCATCTTTGCCTGCACCCCAAACATCTACTGCTCTGCATAACATCTCCCTTAAGCACCCTTGGACAGAGATACAGTAAGTGCATGAAGAGAACTGCAGTGCAGTTGATATGCTGGCCTGCCACTGTGTGCCTTTCTTGGCGTCATGTATTGTGTGGAATGGGACTCTTGCCTAGGTGGGAGGACTTTTTTGGAGGCTGGTCCAGGCCAAAGTACACTTCCTGCAGGTGGGTCTTTCACAACCTCCTGTTCTGATGCATTTCACATAATCTAACTCTCTTAGCAAAGATCCTGGTAGCAGACCTAGGACTTGGTTAAGGTCTCTTCAGTGTAGTCAGTGCTCTGCATACCTAGTGTGATGCATCTGCACAGGCAGTCTTGGAAGAGCACATGGTCAGGTTCAGCTGTACTCAGTAGGTACTCATAGAAGCCCATTAGCTCTTTCCCGTGGTTTCAAAGGACCTTGAGGGTAGTCTATTCTCCAAAGCAGGAACTCCAGGGGAAAGGAGCTGAGTCTGTAATGTGGCCTGACTGCACAGCTCGCTCTTGCTTGCTGAGTTTCGAGGATGTTAATATTCCTACTGCCTGCTTCTGTCTGCTGTTGCAATGGGTAGCCCCATCAGGTTAAAAGTTACAAGTCTTGGGCAGTTACAGTTTCACAAAGACAACCTCATCCCTGTCTCTGTGTTTCCTAGTCACTTACACATAATGAAAAACGAGTAAGTGGCCATAGGTGTGGTAGGCACCTGCCAAATATTGTTGGTGTGGAAGTTGCCACCACTGTTTTTTTACCACCACTACTGCAGCTACAGTCTGATGCTTATATGAAGAAAGATTCCCCATGAGACCTGCTAACAGAGTTTCATGTTAGCAGCTTCATTTACAGTTAAGAAAGCAGTAGACACTGAGTCTTTTATAGACCTCAAAACAAGGGACTTATTTTGTTTTAGCTGATGGACAGCACAGGAGGAGAATGAAAAGACCTGTATGCATTCTTTCTGGTATAGGTTTTACACAAACTACTTGTACATTTGTAGTTCCTCAAAGTCAGCTGCTCTATTTTTCAGGCTATGCATTCTGTTTTACTCACATTGATTAAAAATAACACAAACATGGCTTTGGCCCCTGCTCCCATGCTTTCCTTTTGTGAGCTTGAGTAACAATTGTCTTTTTCAAGTTGTGTTGCTCCCCTTGTTCAGTAAACATTTCTTCAAGCTCTATCATGGTCCGGCTGGGTCTTCATGAGTGTAGCACATCCAGATCCCTGAGCTGCTACAGTCTCACGGGGAAAACAGTGCAGCATTAGGGAGAGAAAAGTAGGAAAATTGCATTGGATGAGTACTAACTGCAGACTACAGGGACGAGGTTTGCTAGTCTTACACACCAGTATGTTCTCCAAGGTCAGCAATGTCTGCTCTTCTGCTCTGGAGCCTTACAGTAGCAAGGCAAAAGGATAATAGTATCTAAATGGCAGCTTCATTTACAGTCAGGAAAGCAGCAAACACTGAGTCTTTTATAGATTTCAAAACAAGGGACTTGTTTTATTTCAGCTGAAGGACAGCACAGGAGGAGAAGAAAAAGATTTGTATGCATACTTTCTGGTACAGGTTTCACACAAACTACTTGTATATTTGTAGTTCCCCATGGTTCTATAAAGTCATCTCTTGGTGCTTCTGGCAATAGCAGCAGTTGTAACAAACTGTTCCTGGGTCTGACTGCCGTTTTGTTCCTGAAACTCTTTACTACTTTTTGGTTTATGACTTTGTAAATAATCTTGGGCAAGTTTATTTAATAAATGTTTCAGAGCACAGGACCTGTGGCTGCTTCAAATGTGATAATTTGTCCCAGTTTTGGCTGTGTTGTAGGTAACTGAGCTTCTCTTGGCAGCTTTTCTTGGCATCTGGGGATTTTTGCAGTGAACTAAGAATAGGGATGGATGAAGGAAACTGAGAGGGAAGGAGGAGGAGAGGGAAGGATGTGGTTGGTATACTGTTATCTTTCATCTCTCTCTTTGATCTGATGTGTTCATGTATAAGGCTCAAGCACATGGGGAAAGATCATGTGATTTTACATTTCTGTACTGATTTTTTGGCATCTTCCTGGTTTACATCAGGTACAGCTTGCTCTCCTCAAACCCACCAATTCTGTAAAGAGTTCATTTTCTCAGCACGTGAAAGAGATAAGTTTTGGGAGGAGGGGTGGGAAGGAAGGGGAGGTAAGGCATTGAATAGTTTGAATATGCATTGGCTGGCTGCAGTGATCATGACTTCTGTTCACTAGGCTGTCTTGATCTCTTGTTTCAGAAACACTGTCTACAATATTTGTGGCTCCAAGCAGCTGTGGGGGAACGATGGGAATGTCTTTAGCTTTGATGAATTCCAAGAGCATCCTGAGAATGTGGATGAGGAGCAAGAGGCAGAAGTGGAGGCAGGATGTGCAGGTGATTGTTACTACTGTGAGCAGAGTAGGATGCCTTCTAGCAGGGATTAGCTGGAAGGGAAAGGAGATGGTGGCAAGTTTTCAAAGGGTATGAAAAATGTGTTACATTGTCTCAAGTATCTTCCTGTGTTGTTGCCACCAGACTGACTCCTTTGGCTCTGCTTCAGGCTCCATCTGTGTCTGTCTTCTGCCTCTGGAACCTTCTGCAGAGGCAAAAAAAAAAAAANAAAAAAAAAATCCACCAGATTTATTTCTTTGAGGTTAAAGCATAATTGCTGCACAGTCACAGGCCAAGTGTGGCAGTTCCACTGCATGCATACCTTTCCATGGTGTGGTGGTAACTTCCATTTGCTGTGGTCCAGACTGATGAGCAGGGTCCAAGGTGGGTTAACAGGTACCATAAACCATCACAACTTTGTTTATTGTGGGCATATCAGTGTCTGATCCCTACTGTTTTGGCTCCAATCCTGTGGGTCAATTTTCCACATCCTGTATGTCAGCCTTCTCTGTGGAACAGTTGTGAGTCCCCTTAGCAAGACTTGAGTCCATAGTAGCAAAGCAATTCTGTGTAAATTAAATCTATCTCCCCTCAGTTAAGGAGGGGACCCTGGAAGATGGGAGGATGGGGCCCAGGCTGAACTGGATTAGGAAAGCCAGGTGGATGAACAGTGGCTTCCCAGGCTCTGAAGAATTGTCGAGAGAAAAGAACTCAGTGGATAAAGTGACTGTCCTTCAGCAACAGATTCTGACACTCACAGAGGAAGTCAAGTCACAGAAGGTGAGTGTGTTTAGCAGTCACAGAAGAGACTGCTATTTCTACGGGTCAGGGTCCTGAGGCTGGTCACAGGGACTCTCTTACACACTGGTGTGATAGAAGCACTGAGAAGTGCTCAGCAGGCAGTAACTGGAGACCACTTGAAGCTCCTGGTGTTACTACCTTGTGTGTGCCTGAGTATGCCCACCACAAAAGAAGACCTTCAGCCATTTCTAGGAAGTGCAGTAAGAGGGAGATAAACCAAATCCAAGTGTACTCTGCTGTTGTCTTGCTTGTGCACCTCTGTTGCTCACTAAGTACAGTCCTGAATAGATACTGTGACTCTGGTGAGAACTGCCAGGTGGAGTCATGGTGTTAACAGCAGGTCATTCTTTTTGAACAGTGACCCACCTTTAAGGTGTGATTTGACTGTAGAAGTCAGGGCGTGGGTCACTGCAAGGGCTGTCTCTCAGGAATGATACTGTTCTTCAAAGCATGGAACAATGCCAGGTTCTCTACTAATGATGCTGGTAGCTCTTCCAGCAGAAGAGGCAGGAGAGCCAAGTCCCATGCTGGGCAGTCAGTTTCGTCCTTAATTTGCTTTCTTAAGTGTCTGAGATGCTGGAGCCTGAATTAGCAGTGTGTTGTGGGGCAAGGTTCCACGCCTTCATGCAGGATAGAGTGAGGGAGGACTCTGGCGGACGAAAGGTTAAAATGGATATACAGTTTCCTTCTGGTAGCACAGGTAGTTGCAGACTGCATTATTTCCCTCTCATTTTACCACACTCCTGGCCAGATCTCCATGTTCTCTGCTGAACTTCCCAAGAATGATTGTAGGAAAGCTGGAGTTCAGACAGGGTGGGCAGCAGCTTTTCTGCTAGCAATCCATGTCAATCCAGTCTGTGAACTGCTGCAGAGACCTTTTGGACCCAGCTCTGAGAGCAGAACTTCTCACTGTGATGTCATTGTGGTTTCAAGATTTCTGCATTGTTTTTCTTCTGAAAGGAGTCAATTTCAAGGTATTTCACTGTTGGGTTTCTGCTGTCCATGCAACCATTGCCCTGGACAGCACAGTGATGTGATGGCTTTGCATTCCCTTTCCAGGAACTGGTCAAGCTTCTCCACAAAGCTCTGGAGGCAGCCCAGCAGGAGAAGCGAGTATCTAGCATGTATCTCACTGCAGCAGAAGACAAGGACAGGCTGGAGCTGGTGCGCCACAAAGTGAGACAAATTGCAGATCTGACAAGTCGACTGGAAGCTCTTGAACAAGAAAAGAAGGAACTGGAGCAGATACTGATTTTGAGAGACAGCCATATCCAGGAGCTCAAAGAACATGTGCAGCTTCTGATGGAGAAGAACCATGCCAAACAGGAAGTCATCATGACCTTGACAGAGCAGATGGCCCGAGAGCTCTCTGACCCCCTGCAAGAAGCCAACACTATCACTGTAGAGACATTATATAAGCAGCAAGAGGAGATTGAGCATCTGAAGGTGTGTGACATGGCGCAGGTCTTTTGGGCCCATTTTTATGTCCTCAGGTTCAGTGGGAGGGTGCTCTTTGCAGTAAGCACAGCATATAGTTCTGCTGGTTCCTTCACCTGTCTCCAAATGAGAGGAAGGCTGGAAGGGGCTCACCTGATGCCAACAGGGTACTGAAATGCATCTGGGTCAGCTTCAGCTTAGAGCCTGTTCTGTTTGACTTCCTGTCATCATTCAGTGCCTGCCACTTTCTTTTCTTCCTTTTGTTTCACAGCTGCAGCCTGACTTGCTGCCTTCACTTATTTTGTTGCTCTCTGTTTCTCTCTTGCAAACGGTTTCCCTAGACGTCCTGGTTCTTTCAGATGCAGGCTGTTGTATGTGTGTAGCTCACACGGGTTAGTGTGAGGTGGAGAATTGCAAAAGAGCCACTTTCTGTGGAGAGTGTTCATTTTTCCTGCCAGCCATTTTTTAATTATTTGTTTCATTAAAAAAAAAAAAGAAAAACAACAACAACTACAAAAAAACCCAACAAAACTAAACAAATCAACTAAACAAAACCCAAACAAAATGCATATATTCTTACTCTTATTTATGTGTATCTCTGGCTTTATATGATCTGTATCTCTCTGTGTGTTTAAGTATATATATATACATTCAGCATTTTCAAATGTTTTGTTGATACATGACAATACTGTGCCTTGATTTCCTTTGTGGGCAGTATTTGCACTGGGGAGTCCTGTCTGCTCCTCAGAACACAGAATTTTTGAACTATTTTATTGTCCTTAACATAATATGATGTCTCTGAAATGGAAGGGATTTCAAGCACCTTAAGAACTCTCTTTGTGTCACTGTTTTGCTTCATGGCAGGATGATATTGATGCATACAAAACCCAGAACCAGTTTCTCAATTCAGAGATCCACCAGGTTACTCGACTCTGGACAAGTGTTGCTGAGAATGAAAAAGCCCTTCTGATGAAGGTAAGGCCAAATGACATTTTTTCCTTGGTGTGAACTGTTACTAATTTATTTTCAAAGTTGGCACCGGAATAGATTTTGATCCACAAGGAATAAGCTTGCTTGTGGTTTTTTTTTAGTGTGACCTCTTTGCTGCTTTGTGTTGTTCCTAGATTAGACGTGGTCATTTTAGTTCTTCAACAAAAGTAAAATACTCGCGAAGATAGTCTTAAAGGTGCTGAAACTTTAACCAGATTTCTGCATTTCAGCTATCCAAATAAAAAAGCAATACTGTGTACTCAATCAGAAAATTTCCTGAGAGCTGACAGACTGAGTCCTGGCTCCACCTAGTCATGGTTTCTCTGCTGGGCTTGGCATTGCCAGGCAGCAGGACTCTTGAGGTACTGCAGTTAGATCAGAGTTCTTATGTTTTGCTAAGTTGTATTTTTATCTATCTGTGTAGGTGTGAAAAACCTGGTTACTCTCAGGCTTGTCTAATCCTATTTTCTGGTTGGAAACCACTTTCAAGGCTGGGGGTATGTCCTGGCATTTGTTCTGTGGGTTTTGCCTAGGATTTACTTCCCTGGGGTTTAAGGTATTGTTGTGAATGAGTGTCTTAGGTTGCTTAAGGAATCACTAGCAAAGGTTAGGCAAAGCAGGTTCAATATTGAAGTGAAAGCGTTGGAAAGCTCATTGCCAAGGTTCACTCTACTACCTATTAGATGGTTAAAGCACACAAAGATAAAATATACTAAAACCTATAATCAGTCAATCTAAAAGTAAAATCAGTTAAAAATCTACATGGAAGCTGGGGATGGAAAAGGGTAAGGATGGGAAAGCTTTAGCATAAAAGAAATAAGGGAGGCCCTCCCATAGAGCCATAAGGTTCATTGTGAACTCCTGTGCAAAACTTAGCTCTGGACTTGAACAATAATTTTTACCACCACTTAAACTTAACAGCACTTAAATAATGGCTGAATTTAAACAATTTACAAAAGATTCTATGGAATTTACTGCAATCACAACAGTAACTCACTTATAGGCCTAACTTACTTACCAACATAAAATACTTAAGAATATAAGATTCCAGGTACATTTTCTGTAGCACATTCACACAAACCTAGGGTATGTACAAGGTACCTGTGAAAATTCTCCCTCAAGCTCAGTGAAGTGGTCATGTCAGGTGTCTGCATCTTCTCAACAGGCAAAGGTTTGAGCCTTGAGGAGTGGGGGTATTGGCCCAGGCTTTGTCACCATTGTTTGGAAGTGGCTCCTCAAGTACAGCAAATCTGAGTTCTCTGGCTCTGAGAGGCCCCAGTGAAAGGGAGATGGCTGGTTGCAGCCCACTGTGGTCCAGGAGAGCTCAAAGGGTCTCACTTAGGACCACTGTTTATAGGCTCACCAGAGAATTGCCTTTAGTCATAGTAATTTGCCATCTTGGCTGCAATTGGTAACTTTCTTTGAAAATTTGGTGACAAAAATGTTCTTCCACTTGGGTTTGCAAGAAAAATAAGTTTCTAACTGTGTTTGTTAAAAACAGAAGCTCATTTAGATCAATTAGCACCAATTCCTGATTGAATAGTGTTTCTGATGAGCACAAGACGTTAGCCCAGATGTTGTTCATCAAGACTGAGGCCTAAAAAGCATTTCTGATGGGGGAATCTGATGGCCTTAGGCGAGGGAATGCACCAGCACAGGTATATGTTCACAGTCATGGATTCTTGTACAGGGCAAAAAGCTGCTTCTGGGGTGTTATTGCCATTCTTACATCTGTTTGCTTTCTAGTTCTTTGAAACCCTGCCTTCCTCCTAACTGCCCTCTCATCCTGAAGCTTCCATAACCTTCAAAAAGGAAGTAATCACACGAGCCCAGCATGCTCAGTGTGAGGCAAAATGCTGGTTAAAGTGGTAGTGTGAAAGAAACCTTTCTGCTCCTTTCTGTCCCCTCTATATGTAACCTAATTCTCTCTGTGGTTTCTTTTTCAACTTCTGCTTCCCACTGAACAGGAGTCTTCACTGAGCTTCCTGTGAGACTGAGTGAGTTGTCACCTGTGTGACCTTAGTCCTCCACTTGTGGCGTGCACTAAATAATCCTCATTCATTTTTTCTGCTTTCTGTGCCCAGGACCAAGGTGGTGGCAGGTACTGTCCTGCTGTTTGATCTCAGCTGGGCTTTCTGTGCATGAGAAATTATGTGTACCAGTGCCATGGGACTGGGGATGCTGAGGGGCATGTGGTCACCTAGTCCATGGTGCTACCATGTATCCTGAAAATGGTGTACTTATAGCTCAGTCTCTGGAGTGGTATGTTTTATCAGGATACAGCTCAATGTGGTGTCGAGAACTTGTCTGAGGATGAGGGAAAAAGACTGCAGAGAACTCAGATGCAGTGCTGGCTCTTTGACTATGTCCTTAGTTGGGCTGGTAGGGTGTGGCCATCCACTGATGCAATGCAGTAGTTAAAGTAGGTGATCATGTAGTAGGTCTCCCACTCAACAAGCAACTTCTGTTGCATGCTAGCTACTGCCGCTTGTGTTTGTTCATAGACTGTGGTGATTCATTTCATGGCTGCAATTCCACTGACTGGGAAACTACTAAATGTGTTTCCTAGGGCTTTGCTCTTCAGATTTTTTTACTTTATATGCAGACCGGGCCAGTAGAGAGCAGTGGCAGTACAGGAAGGACTACCACTGAGTGAGCTCTTTCCTTCTTGTTTCCCCATCAGTGTGCCTGCCTACAAGCAAGAAACTGCCAGATGGAGAGCAAATACCTGACTGTCTTGAGAAAGCTGCAGGAGGCTGTGCCTGACCTGCCCAGCTCGCATGCTGAATTGGTGAAGAACCTCATCCAGGAAGCTCTCCAGTGGGATGTGAAGGAAGAAGCAGAAGAAGGTTTTAACTTGAACCCTGTCAGGTAAGAGTTGAGAGCATGGGGATATTCACAGCTTTGTAGAAGCCTGTCTGCAAAGCGAAGTGTGCAGGCAAGATACATCTAGGAATATTTTATAGCAGGAGCCTACATTTGTGTTTATGCCTTCCTGCATAGTCAGGAACCCTGTTGTGTAGCAATTCCCATTTTATCTGTTTCGTCAGTCTTGCAGGTTCTCCAGGTAGCTTTGGAGATGAGACCCCTGAGGCTAGGCTTGGTCTCTTTGCCAAGAATATGATGATATCTTACAAGTTTCCCACCCTGTGGACAGAAGGTGCACAAACCCTTGACAGGCTGTACTGTCTGTACTCTTGGTGTGTTCTGATCAGTAAGAGATTTGCATTGTGTACAAGAAGACATCAGAAGGGAGTGTGGATGTTTGTTCTTTGATCGGATGCCCGAAAGCCTTTCCAGTCCACTCCCACACAACTGTCTCTGCACTGGGACAGGGTAGTGAGAAGGTACAGAGGACGAGCTCAGTATTTCTTTGGGTAGGTCTGATGAGGTTGGTCTGCAGCTCAGAGCAAAGTTACACTTGAGTTGGTGTGTGTATGCCCATGCTGTACACATGTCTTCAGGGCTCTGAGGCAGGCTGTCACATGCAACTGCCAGAGAAGTGAAGGAGGAGTACTGTTACCAACGAGTGTTTGAGATAATTTTAAAAAAATCACTAGCAAGGGTATCAGCAAAAAACAGATTTACTATTAAGCAACAACACAACAAAGTGAAATTGAGGCCTAACGAGCATTTCTCAGCTCGCAGTGCAGCCTGGAAAGGGAGGGGGGTGGGGTGTGCATGCTCAAAAGTACTTGTGCTCTGGTATGGGTGATGTGAGCCTGGCAGGCTGTAGCTGGCATGATCCCAAGCAGTAAGTGTCCTTGACACAGGTACCAGCACTGTCTTGTACTAAACACTGCCTTGTATCCCTCCAGCGAGTATGATGAGTATGGGTTTATGACTGTACCTGACTATGAAATTGAGGACTGGAAACTCCTGGCCAAAATCCAAGCCCTTGAGATAAAGTCCAACAAACTGCGGAGCCAGGAAATAGTGGAGAAGCCCCTCCGTGACAGATGGAACAGCATTGCAGAGCTGAACCCCTCTGCAGAGCTGAAGAGTCTGATTCGAAGCGGCATTCCCGTGGAGCATCGGCAGCGGGTGTGGAGGTGGATGGTCAGCCAGCACTGCTGCCTTGTGCCTGGCCACTACCAGCGACTGCTGGAGCAGAGCAGGAGCACCGAGCACCCTGCCTGCCGGCAGATTGAGCTTGACCTGCCCCGCACACTGACCAGCAACAAGCATTTTTCCTCTCCCACCTCCCAGCTCATCCCCAAGCTCCGGAGGGTGTTATTGGCATTCTCCTGGCACAATCCTGCCATTGGATATTGCCAGGGATTGAACAGGTAAGGAGCCAGGTATGCTCATTCTTCATGAGATGGCATTGAAAAGGTATGCACACATACTCTAGGCTGTGATTCAAGCAGCCTCAGGCTCTTGCCTCTCTACAGTTCTGTCCTAGCTCTAGGTATTTACCTGCAGAATTCTGCATTTGGTGACTTACTTTTCATCCAGTGTTATTACTGGGATCCAGCAAGCAGCAGGATGCACTTGTGTGGCATCTCTCTAGTTACAGAATAGGAAAGAACAGCTATAGGAGGAAGAGTGAAGCAGTCCCAGAATAACACAACAAGGCTGGGGCTGAATTTTTAAGTAGTAATGTGAAGTAGCAAAGAAGAATAACACCCTGGTGATTCCCGTTTTTGCTGAGAACAGTTGGAGGAAATGTTGGGAAGTATTAATATGTGAGGGAGTTGCAGCAAATGACACAAAGAGAGACTGAGGAAACCATGGTTGTTCTGTCTGGAAAAGAGAAGATTCAGGGAATATAAAAGCTTCTTTCGCTTCCCAAAGAAGCCTATAGGAAAGACAAACCTAAATTTCTTAGAAACATAAATTTCTTAGAATTGTGCTGGCAAGTAGAAAAGGCACTAGGCATTAGCTGTAAGAAGGGAATTTTTGGTTGGACCTTTTCACATGAGGAAGGTCTGTGTAAGCTATTTATTTCTGGTGATCTTTGGATGTTCTTCAGAAAGATGATAGAAGCTTTCCTCCAGAGAGCCCTTAATATAAGGTATCTTCTTTCTAGTCTAAAAGGCGGTAAGTCAGAGCTGAAGGAGGTCGGGGCTGTGAAAGAATGTGTGGAGAGGTGAACTATATCACATAGTATGGAGTACCTCTGTGTGACCTTTCCTGTATTGAAACAGCGCAAATCAGTACACTATTAACTTCAGCAGATCTACAGAACTTTCCATTAGCTGGGACACCTGGCTTTGTCACACCAGTTCCACATGTTCTGACAGAGCCACATGGGAAAGAAAATCACATCCCTGTGGTTCCTTCAGAAACAGATAACTTGCCTCTGTCTGGCTATCCTGCGACATTTGATATTTTGGATGCCGATGGAGCTGGAGACATGCAAAAAGAAGTCTTGCATTCTTCAGTTCCTGTGTTGATGACTCCTCCCGCAGTATTGTATTCTCTTGCCATGTCTTGTCCATCACAGATTGGCAGCTGTTGCTCTCCTGGTCCTAGAAGATGAGGAAAGTGCCTTCTGGTGTCTAGTCTATATTGTGGAGAACCTAATGCCAGCAGACTACTACAGTGACACACTAATAACATCACAGGTGAGCTGAGCACCCTCACATCTGCTTGGACTCTCATACAGTGAATTACAGTAAAGATTAAAAATGACTAGTCAACCTGCTGTGTGTTTGATTTCTCACAGGATAGTGATACCATCTTGCAATGCCTTCCATTGCAGAGGTACTGGAGACTTGAGAGTACAAAATAGTTACACTCACAGGATCAGGACACACAGAGCAGCAAAACTGGTCACCAGCTCTACATTTCCTAATGGGGTACCACTCCTGAGTAATAACATGGAAGTCAGGTTAGTCAGAAGGAAAGTGCATATTAATTGCACAGTTACTTATTATAAAGAAGTCTTAAAAGAGGCAAAGCAGCAATTGTGGTACGTGTACACTGAGTATGAGGAAGGCACCATTTTGCAGCCCTTCAGTTGATGTTTTTGAAGCTGCACTCTCTTCGGAATGCCATGTACATGTGGATGAAAATGCTGAGATTTTTATATTCACTGTATTTGCCTCAGTTAATGATTAAGCATGGTATTCTCACTCTGGGGCTCTCTGCACATCAGAAAAAAATTCTGGCCTTTTGATGTCAAATGTTGTGCTGTGAATAACTTACTCACTTGATTGAAAATCACTGCATTTCAAGGTTTTCAGTGTGTCTTGTGTCAGATATATTATGTCCTCCCGGGCAGACAAAGAGATAAGCCAACTCCCATACACTTTAATGAAATTGTAATTGTGTGCCCATACCACCCACACCCATCAGTGCTCAGTCTGGTAAGCCTGGCTGTGACCTTGGTGTGTCTGTTACGTGTGGTTCTTTCAGAGAAAAGAGGGTTGGTTTTATCAGTGGGCCCACAATAGAGGAGGCTTCAAGGGTCACTGATGATGCCATTGAATTTGTTGACTAACATTTACTGAGACAGTGGTGTGGTGGTGGAGAGGCCAACTCACAGACTGGGGAAACAGTCAAATCACTTTGAAGATGGCAAAATGTCTATTCAGAGGAGGTTGTCTTAGCTGTGGGATTTAATAGACATCACTCAATACTCAACAAGTAGAGACTGACAGGGAAAATACGACAGACTGAAGAGGCTCGCCTACATTTGGTGAGAAAACACTGTCAGCTGGAAGTCTTCTTTAGAAAGAATTTCTGACCTCATGGTTGGTATCTGAAAGTCTAGTCAAGATGCATGTAAAGAAGAACATCTAAAGTGATGCTTTGTGGGTTGGCTTGATAGAGTGAGTTGGCTGGAAAACTTAAAATTGCAAATTTTAAAGACAAAGCATATTACCTGCATGGTTTATACCCCTGTGCCTATACAGCTAAGTGGGCTGACACAGCTGGGGCATTAATATGATACGGCAGGGGGAAGCCCTTAAAATGATCCTGCTCTTTAGCACTTACCCTCCAGAAAGCACAGCTCTGCTGAGATGAAACCTCTATAAACATGGATCAATGATCTGACTGACTGTATTTCTGTGTTTTGCCTCATACAACCAGAAGCAAAGCACAGAAGTACTCAGACCACAAAGAAAACCTTAAGTGAGAAGATCAGGTTCCACTTGCAAGTCAG
The DNA here is from genome assembly GCA_013397395.1 of Sinosuthora webbiana. Taxonomy (NCBI): domain Eukaryota; kingdom Metazoa; phylum Chordata; class Aves; order Passeriformes; family Sylviidae; genus Sinosuthora; species Sinosuthora webbiana. The sequence goes on along the minus strand of VXBN01015565.1, from coordinate 231,804 downwards.
AGGTATTTGAGGTGTTCAGTCTGTTGGGCGATGTGGAGTCATTCAGACGTGGGCAGGTATCACAGAAAATCCTGATAAGACCAATACAGGAAGAAGTGTTAGATTTTCCCTCTTGACTTTGAGATTGGGAAGGAACATGATGCTTTGAGTGAGAAGAATGTATGTTTTGCTGCGTGTATCTTGACCTTGTTTCAGCTCCATGCCTTGCACTGGATGCCACATACAAGTTCACTGCTCAGTGAGTTTGAAGGGTTGGGAGACAAAGAATGCTCTGCTCTTCCTAGGGTGTGGTTCACCAGAAGGCAACACTACTGATGACCCTGAAATGCAAGGGCCATTGTCCTGTTGCATCACTCCTCTCCTCCAACAACAGGACTGCTCTTCACTTCATTGTTTTCTTTTTTGTCAACTTTAGGTAGATCAGAGAGTCTTCAAAGACTTCCTGTCTGAGAAGCTGCCTCGCCTTATGGCTCATTTTGAACAGTATCGGATTGATGTCTCACTCATCACCTTCAACTGGTTTCTGGTGGCCTTTGTGGACAGCCTGGTCAGCGACATCCTCCTGCGAGTGTGGGATGCCTTCTTGTATGAGGGAACTAAGGTGCAACTCTCAGTCTAGGCCTCCCTCCCATCCTTACCACCTCTGTGGCATAGTGACAGGGTGATGGGCATACACATCTACCAAAGATACATGAGGTTGTCCTACCCTACCTGTTCGGTATCCAAGTCCCTGTTTTCTATGTACTTGCTGCTAGTAGGCTAACCTTAGTCCCTGATTCTGTGCACTTGGTACTTTTTAGCGGGTAGCTGTGCTATAAAACACAGATAGGCCATGATGTCTCCTGCTCGGTGACACAATGGAGAGTATTAGAGATAAAGGGAGCATAAGATAGGCAGTATCTGAAAACGTGAGTCCTGCATTGTCCCTGTGCATAGGGAGAACTGGAAAACCCATGTGAAATTCTTTGGGGTCCTTTTGTATTCTCTGGGGTTGCAAATTGGTCCTGGTATTCTCTGGGGTTGCAAATTAGCTAATGGATGGTCATTCTCTTGGGATTAGCTCTGTACTCCTTTAGGCCTGCCCTAGTACAGACTATTGAGAACAGGAGTAACCCTGGATCTAGTCTGTACTGCTGTGTTGTAGGCCTGACACCATCTTTTATGCCAGGATTGCCTGAACCTTAAGTTCCTTAAAACTTTATTCGCTCAAATATCTTTCGACTCTCCAGGTCATTTTTCGCTATGCTCTTGCGATTTTTAAATACAACGAGGAGGAAATCCTAAGAATTCATGACAGTGTGGAGATCTACCAGTACCTACGCTTTTTCACAAGGATGATCATGGATGGCAGGTAGGACTCTGAGTTGTAGACAAGCTTCTTTGTGTATTTGTACTTGCTTGTCTGTTAGGTCAGCATAACAACAGTTGCGACTAGTTTATTAAGAGAGATGCATATGCATTGATAGGTCTGTGAGACATGAATACATTTGTCTCTTTTTGACTTTCTCTTCATGGCATTACTTAAAATCTTCTTGGCTTGGGCAAAGGCATGCTACAGCAGAGCAAGCCATAAAGTCACCCTCCTTGTAGCAGCTGGTACTTGTACCACTGACTGCTGAGTGTCTCTCAGCTGTAGTTGGGGTGTTTGGGAACACAGCACAGTCCATGACCTTGAATGGCAACATGTGTCTGAGATGAAGATTTCTGTGATCAAAAGAGCTCAACATCAAGAATATTCCTCCCTGACAGGCCATCAGAATTGGCATCTGATCCATTGTCTCCTAAATGATGGCTGCAAACTGGTACCTTAAAAGGTGGGATGTATAAGTGTATGTGAAGTATTTCTTGGATTGCTGTTTGTGTGGGAAAGAATTCTTTTAAGACTCTGCTGTTTGGTGCCTTCTAAGCTCAGAGAGTTGAAGTCTGAGGCCCTACTCATTAATATCCCAGAATGCTCTTGGTGTATCTGCTACCATGTGTTACTAGCCCACTTACTAGCAAGTTGACCAGAGCTGTCCTTTCTGTCATAGGAAGCTGATGAACATTGCCTTCAATGACTTAAACCCCTTCCCCATGAAACTGCTGAGGAACCGTCGGTCAACGCACAGGGAAGAGCTGGAGGCAGAGTTGTGTGAACTTGAACAGATCAAGGCAGCCTATGTGAAAGAGAGAGCAGAGCAGGGACCTCAGGACCTGAAGGAGGTAGTTAGTGAGGAGGAAGAAGAGAGCTAAAAAAAGAGAGTTTGTCATCACTTCCCTCCCATCTTGTAGAAGGTCATCAGTAGCGACTGTCAGTAAGAAATGGACCAGAGAGGGAAGTGTGGTCACAGGAGTTCATCTGCCCCAGTAAGCAAGGCTGTAGTTGTGGGACCATTTGGAGACCAAGTCAGACTTTATAATGGATTGGAAGGTGTCAGACGAGTTTCATCCTTTTCTGTACTTCTCCCCATTTAGCCCATCCTGTCCTGTGCAGTTCAGGATTACAGCTGAGGGTGCAGAGTGATGACAGGAACTGACATGGTGCAAAAGACCCAACCAAGCAGTGGTTTTATGCATTTTCTGATGGAGACTTGAATGAGATCTTTATCTACAAGTAAAATCTCCAGAAATAATGAACCAAGAACACTCCTTCATTGTTGCCTAAAGTTTTTTAATTGGTCAGGAAAAACCTTCTCTTAGAGGGCATGGTGCCTTCACTGTCTAGTCTGCCAGGAGAGAGTGTTTAACATTGTTACTGATCAAGACCTGTCTCCAGATGAGTGTTAGGTCTGTGGAGGTTCTGAAAGCTGGAGGACATCACCCCAGGGACTCAAGCTGGGACAAGGAAACAGATTGTGGGAGAGTAGAGCTGCTTCTACAGTTTAGTTCCTGTAGGAAGTTCATGGGAGCACAAGGTATGTCTCCTGCTTGGCTGGGAAATGCTGGAGCTTTCTCTTTCATCATCATTTAGCTTTGAGGCCCTGTCATCATTCTGTGCTGGTGAGTTTGCTCCATAGAGGAACTCTCATCTCTGTATGAAACCAACCACAGCCTGCTTGCAGGCAGGGCCTAGTGTTATGTGGACTTTTCCTGGGGATGACTGGATTTTCTGATGGCCTCACTCTCTGCCCTACAATTAGAGTCCTCCTGTGCTGGGTTTTTACACTGATATCTCTGTCTCTGACTCCCATTCATTATGGGAGGTACAAGAGCTTTTCTTTAGGAGTTCATGATAATTAAGGTGTTTTATCTGTGGCATATGGCTGATAGTGAACCTGAAAACTCTGGGAACAAAGTCACAAAAGAAGACTTGATATTCTTTAGAAAAACAAACAAACAAACAAAAAAACATTAATGTCCCCTGAACTAAGGAGCTGGCCTCCATGGGTCTAGCACACACAAATGCCCTATCTGCCTCTGGAAATGGGGTCTGATAGCCTTCTGCCTGCCTCCCAGGCTTGCCCATCCCCTGGACCAGATACCCTGCCTGTGTGCTCAGCCCTTCACAGACCCAGGATGAGTCAAGTATATAGGTAAATACAACTTATTTCCTTATGCCAGGTCCTGCTGCCCCGCTTTCCTGCTGACCAGTGCATTAGTCCAGGTGTGCCTGCAGTGCTGGCACTGACAGCATGCAGCAGACCCTGCTATAATGGGGGCTCTTCTCTCTTTTCTTTAAACATCTTGTGGTTGATAACCCAACCCTTCAAGTTGTCAGTGCTTGCAGAAGAAGGAAAGAGAGGCATTCATAGCCCACAGTGTTCTCAGCCCCGTGGGCTGTAGCCAAGATGACAGACTCTAGTGACATTCACCTGAGACATATGGTCTGCCTCACTGGACAAGTCAGCCGGTTTGAATGAATTATAGAAGACTGAGATGGGAGAGGCCTGTGGAGGCCAATCACACAGCAAAGAAGTAATCAAAATGGAAGTGAAGTTTTGGGAAGAGTGGATAGATCCTCTGAATGTCACTGGGAGCTGCACACATTGAAAGTTTGGGATGAGAAGAAAATGTTACTGGAAGCCCACTACAATATCTCTAAAAAATGAACTAATTTTCAACTATGCCACTTAGACAGGGAAGTCTAAAAGGCAGAAGGTTTTTCTTCACAGATGATATTGCTAATCTAATTTATTTATACTCTTATGGTCATGGGTGCACACAGAGGTTTGCTGTTGTTACAGGTATTATCTTCTAAATCAAGACCATGAAAATTAGAAGTTTACTTACAATTTTATTTTCTAGAGCTTTCTGCAAAAGCTTAAAAATCTTTCCTCCTGACTTGCCCTTATGTTTATTAATAAAGGCATTTGAAACACATATTATTAGACTAAACATATGTCTACAGTATATAATAAATATTGGTCTATGTACATAAACTCTTCTGAAGTAGGCATAAGGATCAAGGTGTTGACTCTGATGGGGAATTCTGAAAATAATTTTTAGTTGAAATTGGAAGGGAAGGACATGTGAGGATTGTTACAAGTTTCTTTTCTTTTGTGTCTTCCTCAGCTCTTGGTTTTGGTCCACATGTATTTACTAAGGACTATTTCCTCTGGTCATATTGATAACCAATCACATGTGGTCATTCTTTATTAAACTGTAGTGGATGCAGGGATATCTGCAAGGCCTATACAGACCTGCACCTTGGAGCCAAGCTCACATGTCCTCATGGGCCCTCATCTACTTTCCTTCTGCTTCACAAATATCAGTGGTACTGAAAAGTGCTGAATTCAGGTCACAAAAGAGCAGTTGGACCAGATGCAAATCCCTCAGGCCCCTGTAAGACCTGCAATGACTATCAGTCAGTGCCACGGGTGTTTTGAACCTCTTGGTTACCTCTGCCTGAAGTGCTCAAGAGTGATTTGTGCTCCACTGCCAACTGTTGTGGCTGGGAAACAATTTGACCTGGTTATGCAGCCCAGTAGCTCCTTCTGTGTGTGCTTTCTACCCAAAGCCAGTCTTTGCTGAGCTTTCCTGTATGCATAACATTATTGTGAAATTAAGCTTTCTGTCTCTTTTCTGTACCTAAACCTTGGATACCAGCTCCCACCCTAAAAAGGATGGTTTTGATTTCCACACCCACCCTCTTCCCTAGGAGGTACCCTTAACTTGTAGTTCAGTTTGTTGCAGGATCTTGTGGCCACCAAAAGTTCACAGGGTTTGAGAGGATAAACACACAGTGTGTGGAGTGGTGCCAAACACAAATAAAGCCACTGCTGGCTCAGTAAGCCCCTGAGCTGCCAACAAGAAGAGGCCATGAAGCTTCCCTTCTTTTCCCCTTTTTGGCCTGGGTAGTGTTGGGCTGCCAGGATCTGTACCTTCATATGCTGTGGCTAAGCCCTGTGTTCTGGCATGCTGCTGTGGTAAGAGGCACTAGTGGGAAGGTTGTTTCTGGGTTAATGTTTAGTCTGCACTTGAGCTTCTCATCCAGGGTGAAGGTGAGAGCTAAGGGGCAAGGCATTTGCCATGGGTGGATAGCAACTACACTCTGTAGCAGGAGCTATATCACAGTGCTGAGTTTCTCTTCTAGTCTGCAGGCTGGGCAACGTCCTGCCACCATCACAGACACAAGGCCTGGGGCTTGCTCTCTTCCCATTTCAGAGCTCACCTCTGGCCTGAGAAAATGCTGAGACTTCTCCAGCCGTCTCCCAGTGCTAAGAGCTCCTTAACGAAACATTACCTCTGTTTTGTCTAGGGGCATGCCAAGTCCAAGAAGACAAACCACTTTCCCATGACCAAGCCACGGTGCTGGACCTGATATAATATAATACAATATCATCTGAGATAATTTACCCTCTTTCCTAGAGTTCAGTGAGAGGGTGTGACCTGCACAGAGATGCTAAATCATGAGATTATCTGTGTGCTTTCTGTTCAACCTCAGGAGCTCTCCAGAGGGGAAAACAGCACACCAGGTTAGTCAGTGGAAGAGAAGATATCCCTAACCATGACACATTTGGGGTGAAAGGTCCCCTGCTCTACTGCAGCCAGATGTTTGCTTTGGTCCACTACCTTTGAGATGAAGTCCCTATTTCTCCTTGTAATTAAATGACAACTTCCTGTGAAGTGCGAAGTCTGCCTTTGAGACTCCAGCTGTTGGATCAGTATCTGCTCTGGTTTTGAGCTTAATTTTCATGCCAGAGAACCTCTGGCACATTCTGGGGTCAAGCTGTTGGAAGCTTGGAGACTTGGAGCAATATCCAGGGTAAGTAGAATTAAATTTCAAGCCCCCTTGTAATACCAAAATAGGCCAGATAAAAACTTTCTAACACAGTTTTGAGTATTAGAAAGCAGCATTCTTCATTGCAGTGTGCTGGTCACTTGGAGAATCCTTCCTCTAACTGAGTGCTTTAAATATTGGGTAAATGCTCAAAACTGAGTTTTTATCTTACACATTGATGACATACTTACTGACTATCCCTGCTTACTTGATGTATGTGTTTTAGTTCATTTTACATAGTTGCAACCCTTATTGGAAGTCCTTGTATGGTTCTTTGGGGGTTGTCTTCAATGTCCAGGGTCCTTTTTAGGTGTTTGTTCCTCAACCCCCATTCTGAGTAAACGCAGTATCATTGCTTTGCATAACTTCTGCTTTGTCAGCCTTGCAAAACTAAGCTGGCATCCTGTTGTGTTTTGCATGACTTGTTTTTCATAATTCTCCAAAACTACATTGTTTACTTTATTTGATAAGAGTAAAATTTTGTTCTGTTCTGTTGTCCTTATCATTTGGGGAAAAAAAGTACTCAGCCAAACATCACAATTCCAATCTGAAAATAATGCCTATATTTTTTTCTTTTACAATGTAATTTTGTTACTAGAAAAGTATTGTCTATGGGCAGCTTTTTGCAGGGAGGAAAAGTTCCAAAGCTTTTTTGATTTTTTTTTTTTCTGCATCTTCCAATAACATTTTTCAACATCATAAAAAAGCACTTGCACATTGATGGGAAATGCTAATGCCATGAACTCTGAAAAGGCTTCCAATTTTGACACTACCAATGTCAATGGTGCTTTAAAATCAGTCCCAAAGGTGGTGAGTGTTGTGCCCTCCATGCCACCCACCCCCATACACGTGGCAAATTTAGTGATACTGAACTGCATGGGGCTGGAAATAATTACAGTAGGAAAAACGGGAACCAGTGAAGTTTTTGTTAAAGATGAAGCTAAGTTGTCATAACTAATTAGCAGTTTTCTCCACATATCTCCATGCAGAACTACCAGAGACATGTCAGTCCCCTTGTCCTCTGCAGGCAGAGATAAAGCAGAGTTCAGTGCTTGCTGCAGGGTCTCCTCTTCAGTGCAGATGCACTGGGCTGTATGCTGGTAGAACTTAGCCTTGAACTAAATATACCTGAGGATATCGTCTGCAAACTGGTAAGGCCTTTCCTGGGGTTGCAAGGTGTATCACCGTGCAGAAAGCTGGTTTCCTTCTTATCCACTTCTGCAAACACTCCATGCCAGTCAGGGCCCTGCTCCCAGGGAGCTGTGCCCAGCTGGGTGAAGTGCTTCATCATTGCTGCACAGACACCATGAATGTGGCCATGCTGATGTAGCTCCTGCAATGCAGACCAGCCACAACAGGTGCCAGCTCTGCTCTTCAGTGGCTTGCCACAGGTTGAGATGCTGCACATGGTCTCTGGCTAACAGTGGTGGTGTTCTGTCAGGCTCCCCTTCATAACCAACTCTGCTGAAGTGGTAGTTTTCCACTTCTCATTATTTCGCATGGGCCAGAAAGAGATGGGGGGACACCGGCCTGCCTCTTGTCCTGATTTCTGGCACCTAATGGTGTGGGATGGCAGAGAGTTACAGAACATGCTGCTCCAACTTCTGCTGCTGGATCTCAACAGAAATGTTGCACTTTGGGACACGAAAGAATGATGCAGGCAGCAAGAAGGTCAGCAGGAAAGTTCTATCTTTAATTTTCTGACTCCATCTTATATACAGTTCTTTCAGAAGACAAAAGATTGGCTACATAGGGTGCCACCTCTTTGACCTCATTGGTGAAGACCACTATCAATCACATTTCTCCTCCCAGAGGAGAAATATGTAAACAAAAAGATAAATTCTAAAAATAAACATTGTTTTCTTGAAGCTCTGTGAGAACAAAATGCAAACACTGAAAGGCACAAAAAGGGCGACACAGAAAGCACTAACATGTTGGCTACTGGAGGCCCTTTACACAGTGTGGGAGTGCTCTTTCCCACAAGCCACTTGGCTTTTTCCCACAAGGACACAGGCTGTCAGCGGTTGCTCAGCCAGGCTCTTGCTGCTGGATGACCAGTTGAGATATTTTAGGGAAGAAGACAAAGAGTAGTATTCATTCCAATTGCCAAGGACACCCCAACAACCCAGTTTAAGACTGCAAAGGGGATTGGGGAGCAAAACCATTCACTTTGTCAGCACCTAAAACATCTCTCAGGAATGAGTTGCACAGCCAGGTGCCTACTGTGGACAGGGCTGTAGGTAGAAGAAATCTTTCCCCCCAGTAACCCTAAACAAAGACATCTTTATTTCCCTGTCAGTCCTGAATGTTCTACAGCTTAACACAGTGTGTTAAAGGGACCACTGGAAATCATCTGTGCATCATCAATACCTGTCATGTACTTCTCCATAGGGAATGTGTGAGCACACACTGTGAGGATCCTGAGGAGTACAGAAGTCATCTCAATTCCTGTAGGCAGAACAGCTGCTGCACTAGCGTCCACAATTTGTGTCCACAGGAATTCCATCCTGTGCTCCATCCATGGACATTGGTTCTCAGCAGTTGTCTGGTGGTGTATCTGCTGAAGTGCCTCAGTCTCCTGGGATGTCCTGGGCTGGCACCTGGTAGCAAAGGATGAAGATCACTCTTAGGAGTAGCTGGCTGGTTCTGAAATTCTGCTCAACACTCTTGAAGAATTCAGTGGATCTGGTCTTTTCACAGGCATAATTCTTCTTCTCCAAAAGGACATGAGGTGTGCTAATGATGCCACACGTGCAGTCTCCTCTTTTACTTGAGGTGGGGTCTGTAGTGAGGAAGTGGTCACTGTGTTGGTTGTGATCTTCCCTTTCAGCTAAGGACACACTTCCTGCCTCCCTCTCTTGGCACTGCCAGCAGTTCTTACTGTTCTAGTGATTTCAATCCCTGCTATATTGCCTGTTGTTGCTTTAGTTGGACGTGTTTGAGACATTTTTTTGGAAGGGTTCATGGGGCCTCTACCCCTTCTGTCTTTGCCTCTGTCTGCTAAGGTTGATACATCGCTTCTTGATAAATAGTACTTTGCCTTGAAGAGTTAATAATTGGTAACAGCATCCAAGCTATCGTTTGAGCATGTTTTTCTCTTTGGTCCTTTACAATGATCTGCAGCATCTCACTTGTGAAGGAGTCTCACAGTCTTGTCACAGCTGCTAGCTCAGCACAGAGCTGTCTCTGCTACCCAGTGAGTGATGAGACTAAGGTCTATAGATGTGCTAGCTGTCTCAGACTCTGATTAATCAGACAGGACCAAAGCGGTGTTAGCTGAGGGGGTGACCTGGCCGAAGAAACCTCTGCTATTTCATCTTGGGTACTGCTGTCTACTTACCAAGTTCCTCATTCAGGGCACCAAGGAGGTTTGTAGTGCTGCCAAGGTACCAGCTGACCCCAAAGTCTGAGTGTGAGCTCTGTGAGAAGCTTTCTAAAGCCATATGCCATCAATAAAGGGCCTGCAGCTTTGGGCCAGTGGCCCTCTATCTGCCAGGGACTGCCACAGGCTGCCAGCTGAGTCTGGCACATTAAAACGTGTTGCAGGGGTGCGTGCAGTATTCAGGATGAGCGGTACCTGGGGGTCACACTGAGGATATGGCACAGTGCGCCTGTCTCCTCAGAAGCTCTCTGAGCTAATACAAGGCCTGTGGTAATCTCTCTTGAAGTGACGGCAAAATCCTGACGCGGTCAGATCGATCTCGTAGGAGAATCACGCACTCACCTTTCACCATGTGCCTCCGGGCACGGAGTCGGGGACCCACCTGCAGAGGCGGTGGTGACGGTGAATGGCGCACGTCGGCCCGGGTGGGCTGTCTCCCAAGCCCAGGGTAGCGGAGAGGCGCTTGAGAACCTTGCTGTGGCTGCGGAGGGGCTCTCTCCGGCACAGCACCAGCAGAAGCCCTCGCTGGCCACGGGAGGTTGCGCCCAGGGGCGGGCACAGCCGCGGGCCTGATGGCCCCGGGCAGGCTCTTCGGGGCTCCACGGGGACAGCGGCAGCCCCGGTGCCCGCCAGCACCTCCCGGCTGCGGGGCGCG
>VXBN01015565.1:175745-213525 GCA_013397395.1 Sinosuthora webbiana | reverse complement strand
TTTTTTTTTTTTTTTTCCCAATTTTTTTTTTCTCCTTCCTACTGCATTGATTAAAAAAACAAAACCCAAACTATCTGGATACATCTGTAGTGCAACTGAGTCTTCAATGCCTCATGCAAAACTAGCTTTCTGCAGCTCATTGAGGACCTGGTGGTGCAGAAGGGAATGCAGAGAAGGACAACTGTTTAGCTTGGAAAAGGTATGTCTGAAAAGGGATATGACATATGGCTTTCCACATATGGTGGTATGATGGGATGGAAAGTTCAGATAGGGAGTGATTGTTCCTCTGTTTATCATTGCCCAGGAACTGCAGGATACATATAAACAGTGGAACGCATTGACACAGGATGTTGGGGATGTGGTTCAAGAAAGGCCATTAGATGAATCTGCAGGCAGAAAATCCATTAGGGCTGGCTAAACAGACAGATAAGCCTTTGGCTCAAAAAGCCAGTGAGGCACAGATGCCCAGAGCTGACTCAAAGGCATAGAAAAGATTTGTTGGTGTGAATATCAGCTTTGCTGGAGAAATAGGCTGGCATGGGAAGCAGCAATGGCAGAAGGAGAGAGAGCCTGTAGCAGGGAGGTCTGTTGGGATGTGGAGGCACTTCCAGGGGTACTCTCTTGCTGGAAGGGTTGAAGAGAAGGCTGATGTGGTGGGACAAAGCTGGAAGATGATCAAAACTCATATCAAAACTCATACTGGAGGAGATACATGAAGAGGCTGGCAGGAATGAAGTATACAGTAATTAAACTACTACTATGTGGGAGGAGAGGCTGATCTTCATTGCTGGGAGGTGTGAAGATGGAGAGGTGTGAAGAATGAGACTGGTCACAGAGGAGAGCAGTGGTGCTGAATCAAATGATCAGAGATTGAGGAACACCTAAAAGCAATATAAGAGTGCAGTATTTGGAAGAGAGGAGGTAAAGAAAATAGTCTATATGAAGACAGGTAAGGCTGAAGGTCAAACAGAGAGGGATGTCTATGCACAGTGACTCATCTCTCTGCTAGCTGTAATATTTATAGTTCAAGAAAAGTAGATTTGTAGAGTGAAAGAGGTAGTACCAGGGCTTTTTATATCCACAGGCATTTTGGATGTTTTAATTTGACTCAGCTGGTTCCATTAGCAGATGGAGCATACTGGGTCCTGATCCTGGAATGATTTTAATTTCAGCTGGAGGGAATCCTCTCTGCGTGTTCCAAGATGTCTTTGCAATGCACACTGGATTGCAGTGAATGGTGGCAATAAAGAGATTGGCTCCAAACCCATGCTCCAAGTCTGAACGAAACAATACTTTTGTACTTGGACTGATGGAATCATTTCAGAGTGATGGCAGTGGTTTCCAGAAACTGTATATTTGTGAAGCCCAGCAGGTGAATGAATTGGCACAGAATCTCATTTCCCTAGCAGGGAAAGCATGGGTAGTCTTCCCACTTAGTCAGCACCAATCAAAGCCAGACTAAAAACCAAAAAGCAAAACTCAAGTTGCTACTGCTGTTCTAAATTATGAATTTTAAAATTTATGATGTATAGGGCACCATACTCACAATGGGATGGCATCAAACTGGAGACCTAGTGGGCTTCCACAGGGCTCCATCCTTGGCCCTGTGCTCTTAAACATCGTCAGTAACAACTTGGATGCAGGACTGAAAGGGATACTAAGCAAGTTTGCCAATGACACTAAATTGGCAGGAGCTGTCGACTCCCTTGAGGACAGAGAGGCCCTGTGGAGAAACTCTGATAAAACAGAGGGCTGGGCAACCACCAACAGTGTGAAGTTTAACAAGGGGAAGTGCTGGATTCTGCACCTGGGATGGGGCAAACCTGGATGTGTGTATAGACTGAGGAACAAGAGACTGGAGAGCAGCTCCATGGAATGGGACCTGGGGGTCCTGGTCAATGGCAAGTTGAACATGAGTCAGCAGTGCCCTGTAAGCCAGGAGAGGCCACCCATGTCCTCAGGTGCATCAGGCACAGCATCACAGCCAGGCAAGGGAGGGGATTGTCCCTCTCTGCTCTGCACTGGGGCAGCCTCACCTTGAATACTGGGGGCATTTTTGGGTGACACAATGGAAAAAAAATTAAACTGCTGGAGAGTGTCCAAAGGAGGCCAATGAAGATGGTGAAGGGCCTTGAGGGGAAGCCATATGGGGAGCAACTGAAATCACTTGGTCTGCTCAGCCTGGAGGAGGCTGAGTGGAGACCTCATTGCAGTTACCACTTCCTTGTGAGGGAAGAGGAGGGTCAGACACTGACATCTAGGGTCTTGTGATCAGTGATAGGACTTGAGGAAAGGACCTGAAACTGACTTAGGGAAGGTTTAGGTTGGATATCAGGAAAAGGTTCTTTACCCTGAGGGTGGTTGTGCACTGGAACAGGCTCCCAGGGAAGTGGTCACAGCACCAAGCCTTACAGAGTTCAAGAAATGTTTGGACAGTACTTTCACATGGAGTGACTCTTGGGGATATCCTTTGCAGGAACAGGAGTTACAGTTCAATGATCTTGATGGGTCCCTTCCATCTCAGCATATTCTATGATTCTATGGTGTGGTGGAAGAAAGCATTGGCTGTTGTGGCTGTGACATCTGCCTTTGCCACACTCTCTTGCTGGATCATGCTTCAGATAAGTGGCACCTGCTGTTAAAGAGCTCAGAAGGAGTTTTCTGGAGAACAGAGAGATGTCAATTCTGACTTAATCAGCCACTCAAAGAGAAAAGCCTCAACTGGAATCATAATTCCACAGGCACTGCATGGGTGTGGGAGAGTTTCCCACACTTCTCTTTTGTGTGGGTCCCTCACTATTCTTTGCATGCAAATGGTGCTGTAAGGGAGGTGGAACAACTCTGTAGCTATGGGTTTCAGAGAATACCTCTGATGCTGCCTGCTGCCTTTCAAGGAGCAAAGTCCTGATCTCATTTCCCCCAGAAGGACAGGGACCATTTCCCTCTAATTCTGGCTCACAACTGGGAAACTCTCAGGTGGTTCTTCTCTGGTCTATGGAGAGTAGGTACCTGTGTCCTTTGCTGCCAAATCCATTTGCTAAAAGAAGGATACAACTTCTGGGAGGGCAGTTAGAGAGCCAGACTCTCGTTGGCACTGACAATGTAATATGGAGACCAAGAATGCAGTCTGTAGCTGGAGGGAAATAGGTCAGACATTAGAGGAAATGGCATCCCCAGGAGGGCAGTGGGACCAGGCAGGTGGAGGCCATCATCCTTAGGGATTTTGAAGGCTCCACATCTGTCCTGATTTAGAGCTATGGGTAGATTGACTGCGAGACTTAACTGGAGACCACAGAGGCAGAGTGTCTTACACTGTGCCCTTGCATATGTGGTTGTGCTTTCCTTCCCAAACAAGTATGAGCAGGGTTAGTGCTTCCCCCCAGCTCTTTAGCAGTTCTCATTTCCCTAGGCAGTTTCAGAGATGAGGTACAGATTTGGGGTCACTGGCCAGGATCTCATCACATTCAAGCCTGTGTACAGAGCTTTAGCCTTGGGGGAGTGCAGTGACATCACATTCAATGTAAGGGCTGTATATTGAGACATTCAAGTGAAGTGTGTAACCTCCAAACCTTGACAGAACTCAGGAGAAACATCTGCACTTGGTGTATTTCCATTTCCTCACCATCCCGCTGGGCACTTCAGGTTTTCTCATGTATCTGTGTTCAGGTGGTAGCCACAACTGCTCAGGTAGGCAGAAGAAGTTTGAGAAGAAATCTGGCTAGCCCAGTGGATCCCACTTGGACTCCTGTGGGCAAGCGACCAAGATATTGGGATTCCCTGAAGGTGAGCAATCTTAAACCCTTGAACCAGTGATGCTGAAGGAAAGCCCTTGCTGCAAGGAGAGCCTTCTGTATGGTAGCCTTTAGAAGAGATACCCACTCTGCCAGATGTCTGCAGGCATGGTTAGACCTCACAACAAAGATGGGGACCAAGTGTCCTTGTGTTCCCAAAGAACATGGCAGGTTACTGAGACCCAGCTGCATCATTTTGTTGGGGATCTGAACCTTGGTTTCTGAAACCCAGAAGCCAGCTTGGCCTTGAATAGCAGGAAACTTCTTTTTGTGAAACAGGAGAGTGAAAGCATGATGTTCTAGTTTCAGGAGAAACTGCTGAGCTTGCAGAATGTTGGATGATGAGTTTTTCAAGGCTGCCTTTCTGACAAGAAATGTGGCAAAGTCCCTAAAAGTTTATAACTTCCTTTTTAAGCTGAGTTTTTGCAGGTGGGGGCGGGGGGAGAAGAGGCTTTCAGTTTTTATTGTTCTTTGAACCAAGATTGTTTTATTTGCTTTTCTTTTGTAGTGAAGCAGGCTCTTGCCAGCATGTAAAAGGTCTCTAAGGTGGAATTTGCCCTCTTGTTGAATTCAGGAGCACATTAGTACTCACAAGGAAGTTGATAAGCAATAATATTTTCTTTGCTGCCCAGGTAACCAGCAAAGTGAAAGAGAGTATTGTGTCTGGAGAATGCTGCAAGTTAGCTTTATCTTTCTGTACACAGGCTATCTTGGAAAGCCAGAGGTGAATCAGAGAAAGGTGGGGCTTACCCTCCAAAGAGGCTGGCATTGCCCCATCCTCTGCTTTGGTAATACTGCCTTCTGCCCTTCCTGAGAGCTCTGATAAGTCTAATGAAATTGAGCTATGTTGGGGTTATTTTGGGTTTTGCTAGTCTTCACAATCCCCTGATTCTCTATGTATCACTGTATTTACTGGTATCTTGTAAAGGCCATGTCAACTGAAGACATTTATGTCCTCAGCTCACCATGTTTCTTTCTGTTGGAGCTTGCAGAGTGTGGCACCGCATGAGGCAGAAAACGGAGTGGTGAAGGGACAGGTTGAACTGCCAAAAAAACGTGTTACCACTGACTGTGGAATCATCCCTGGAGTATTCCCCTGTGCCTCCTGGGATGCACGAACTGACTTTGCACTGACTGAGCACAAGTGTCTTCACATGCTCTGAAAGGTGGTCCTTGCACTTCAGCTTGATTTCTAGCTGATGTTGGCTTAAAAATAAAGAAGAAACTTCTCTTGTGACCAGGGGTGATTCATGGTGTTTTATTCCCTGTGCCTCAGTGAGTGGTGTGAGCTTTCAAGAAGCAGAGCTCCAGGTGCTGTTGGCAGCGGAGTAAGAGTGATGGTGCCTCAGGCTCCCTTGCTCCAGGGTGAACCACTTTGGTAGCTTATGGAAAGAATGATGCTTGTCAGGCCAGTGCAGGGAAGTCCAGTGTCTGGCAACAGACCCTCCATGGGCACTTCCCAGCTCCTGGGCTTTCTAAGCAAGCTGGAGGCTCCAGTCTGCTTTATGCCTATAACGAGGGTAAAACCATCCCATCATGACATTCAAAGAAAATAAAAGCCAACTTCTGCCCCTTATGTGCAGCCCCTCCCTGCAGTGAAAGGAGCAGTTCTTGTGCTGTGAGGGTCCTGGTGTGCAGCAAGTTTGACCAGAGTCATCTGTGTAACTCTGCAGGGCAACTGCAGCCTGAGCTTCTCCACAAGACTCCAGATAGGCACATTTCCCAAGGAGGCCAGTGGGATCTCTGTCTTTGTCAGTCTTTAAAACAGCTGGACAGTCTAAGTAATCTGCCTTGCTGTGGGCTGAGGACAGGACAGACTCAGGATCTCTGGAAGTGCCTTCTGGCACGTTTTCATAGGATTATGTGTGCTTTACTGTTGTGATTTCTCTTTGCTTCTCTCACTTGTCCCAGGGAGGCTCAAGTACATATTTGGCGTCAAGATTGGAAGTGACCACAGCAATAAAATAAAAAACAGGTGACAATTCAGCCAGTATTTCATGATGTGCACTCTTCAGAGCTGCCTGAGGCTGTGGTCTCTGCCAGTTTTTCTCTTTGCTCTCTTCGCTGCTCCTCAAAATTGTTGCTGACTGTGCTGGGATGAGTTAAAAATAACCTGGCTGAGCTATTTTTATGAGGCACATGTGCTCCCTTGTCCATCTCCCTGCTTTTCTAGCATGGCAGAAGAGCACAGAAGAGAAATACTGGGCAGTGGGGATGTGCCAATAACATGGGCAGGTGTCATCATGAGCTTGTTATGCTGGATGGCATTTGGCATTGCTACCTGCCTTGGGGAGTGCATTGTGGTTTAAACTTGTGACTGACCACAAGTGCAGCTGGAAGACTCATCAAGGAAGGCCACAGGATTTTTGCTGTCTCAGCCTTGTCTTGTGAAGAGTGGTCTTATTTCACTCACTCCTGGCAGCCCTTGCCTGTCCCTGGACATATGTGCTTAATATTATCTTGAGGTTCACAATACTTGGTGTATCTTCTAAAGTAAAAAAAATCTGCACGATGTGTATTTTGCCAGCCTTGGGACCTTGTCATGAATTTGGCCTCAGTTGGGCAGCCTTGGGTTCTATCATTAGGAAGATGTTCTGAGAGAAACCATGTGGTACCAACTGGTGAGGATGTTTGTGGGGTGCATGGTTGCAGTGGGTTTCTGGAGCCTTTCTTTTCAGTACAGGCTGGGTCTCTATGCAATGTTTGCCTTCCCTGGCCTAAGCCAATAACGGGGGGATGCCAAAGTACTGAAATATCCTTCTGCTTGTGGTGTGAGCAGAAGATGCCTGTGTCAGTGGAGGAGCCACTGTCGCACCGCTCCTGAGGCTGTGTCCACGTGGTACCCTCTGTGTAAGCTTTGACCTACTGCCAGCATGGGGGTAAGGCTGGCATGTTTTCTTGCAAGGACTCATGTGAGACCTCATGCCCTGCCCCGGCCAGTGTGCACCAAAAATGAGGGGCAAGAGGGGCTGCTGTGCACTCAGAGAAAGCTATTGACCTTCCTGTTTTGTGGATGAGGAAATCGACTCATTATTTTAGTTTTGAGTGACTTCTTCACCTTCCTACTTCATGTCCTCTCTACTTGTGCAATGTTTATTCTACAGGCAGAGCTGTTTGTTTTCCCCAACCAGCTTACCAGGGCACCATATTTAAGTATCTGTGCCATCCTGGAGAGCTGCAAATATTTTTATTTGTGTTATTTAGAGTTGGGTTTTCTGATGAAAGACAGCCTCACTAGAATATGTTGTTCTTTGAGATCTTGCTTGCTGCTGTCATTTTATCCCCCAGCACTGCTGTGGATCCTGGTCCTTCTGCAGTGGTGGCATGCCCTTCCTCAGGCAGCCAGTAGCCTGCATGATGTGCTGCTGCCTGTGGTGACAGAAGCAGTTCCCACAACTCCTGGTGGGCTGCCTGGGAGAAGGGACCTTTATGCTTCTGCAGAGGAGCAATGCTTAGACCAGCATTGGTGATGGACATGGACAAAGTGCCTCTTTCCGTCACCTCTTCTGCTTCTGAAAATACAGATTGGAGCATCTGTCTGATGCTTGGATTGGTGAAGCCCATACTTCATTATGAGGCTGCTTTATAGTGCAGGGAAAGGATGTGGTGTATGCTGGTGGATGCTGTATGTCTGGTGAGGCCACCATGACCGTCTTGGGAAGGGCTGGCTGCAGGCTCTGAGCTGCTTTTGGGAAGAGACACGTGTCTGTTTCTGAAAGCTGACTGAAACCTTAGGCTGGGCTCCCTTAATCTGAGCCCCGGAACGGTGGGTGTGGATTCTTATGGAACAAAAGACAAAGAAAGGCAATTGATAAAATCGAGGCCCATCGAAGGATGGCTGATTTAAAAGGCTGGCTCCCAGCTGGCCGATTTAAAAGCTTCCAGCTTTGGTCGCAGATCGGGTTGTTTTTCCAAGGATATGCCTCTGAGCAGCTGTAAAAAGGTCCTGCTGCCTGATAGAAAGGCGTGCGTGCTGAAAGGTTTTTATTTGCTACTGTGGATTGATTGGAGTACAGATGCTCTGGAAGACGTGCTGCATTATTCATGTGGTAGATACCGTTGCTAAAAGCTAATGTACAGCCTGGAGGTTGTGAGGAGTGGTACGGTCCTTTGTGTGGTTTCCTTGATTCACTAGAGAGCCTGGACTGCTCTTAAGCTTTTTTTCTGAATACTGAGATTGATAAAGCAAATCGAGGAATGTGAGATCACTTAGCTAATAATGGCTCTCCTCCTCCTTTCTTGTTTACAAAAACTATTTGCAGCTTTTTTTTTTTTTTTTTTTTTTTATGCATTATTCATACAAAACTGCTTGCTAGGCTAGCCCTGTTCGCAAGACTTCATCAGTAACTCAGTTTTTTTGGGGCACCACCTTAAACTGCTTCCCTATCCCGGCTCAAGTGTCTGCAGTAAGTGTCCCACTTTGGATGCTCCGTTAATGCATATTCAGTGGCTTACCCATGAGGTTCCCACTGCTGTACACAGTTGCTGGGGCACCCAGCAGCAGCAGGGCTAAGGGACACAGGTCCTGTATTTCTGCACACTGGCTGCAGCGGTTGGAACTTCATACAGGGCTCAGCATGCAGTGCTGTGATACATGGGCCTTGTTTTCATGTGAAGAGGAGAAACTGCAGCATGCGGGGGCAAAACTACGGTGTATGTGCTTGTGACTGGACTGGCTGAGATCCTGTTCTGGAAACTGAATACACAGAAGCCAGCCTAGGAACATGTCTTTTTCTGTAGCTCTCTTTGCTGACAGTTAGCAGGTGGCTGTCAAGTGACATGGTCAAGACCATGGTCTGGTGGTTAGTTTCCCCATCTGGGAACTCTGAACTGATAAATCTCACCTCCAAGGCAACGTTTGCTTCTCAAGGCTTTTCATTCTCAGACCACAGTTTACTTCTCAGTTGTGGAAGAGACATGGATGCATGTCTCCCCCTGCCCTGCATTAGATGCAACCAAGTCATGAACCAAGAGGTGAAAGCCACCATATCAGTGTTGTTTATTTCCCTTGTAACAATAAACCTGTAGCCTCTGAGCTTGTAGTATTGTTTGAGATGACACGTGTAGATAGTATTTAAAGCTCTGGGTTGCTGTATAATTATATGGTCTGGTTGACTTTGGTTCCAAAGGGATTTATTACTGGTAATTTCCCCTTGATAGTGTTGTGGCACAGAAGTGGAATTTGGATGGCAAGGTGCGTCTAGGGGTGTGTCACCTACTATATTGCACATATGCCTAGGAGAGTGTCCATGGCTTTGAGGGGAACCCAGCTTAAGCTGAGAGGCCCACAAACCATTTGGTGTGATACGTTTGTGTAAAGCAAGTCCAGAAATGAAATGGTCTCTTCTTATTTGGCATCTGAGCCAGAAGGCTGGTGTCTGGTGATGAAATTCTGGGGGCTCTGATTTTGTCTTGAAGCAGCAACACATACTGTGATAAAACAGGAAACTGTTTCTCATGTGTGTGTCTTACAAATTGTAGATAACACTGACATTCCTCTGTTTGCCTTTAGGGTTGCCTTTTTAAGGGTGTACTTGTATTCTGTCTTTGAAGATGGAAGCATGTGTGGGTGGATTTTTGAGGAAAAAAAAAAAAAAGGGCGCAAACTCAAAAATGTAAACCTGAGAGCATTAAGTTAAATTAAAAATGTTGCCTGGATGAGGGTGTGAGCCAGCAAACCAGTCTGTAACATGGATATGGCAAATGGACACACCAGGGCAAGTGGATTGCCCAGCATAGCCCAGCATATGGCACAGCTCCTGTGTGCTTATGGCTGTGTTCTGACTGTGCTGCTGGGTACAGGGAAGTGACTGGCAAAGGACAACCGTCAGACATACTGGACTTAAGAGGTGATTACTTGATTACTTGCAAAGGTAATGCATAAATGTTCTGAAGAGTGAGTGTTCTCAGGGAGCAATTCCCGACCCCATTCCTGGGCAGGAAAAGACAATTTCTATTTTGAAATGAAAGAGCTATGGCTAGAATAAAATGAAGAATAGTTAGTGTTATCTGCTGAGCTGTAAGCTGTGAGCTGTAGTTGCTCTCTGGATTTCTAGAGCTGTTGCTTTTCATGTACTGCAAAGCACAGACACCTTTGATTATCCTGTTACTACCACTGGGCTTTCCAGGCCTGTTTATGTGGGAATACATTTTCAGCAGAAGCTAAAGCCTGTAATTATATTAATACAATCACACCAGTATTGCTTGTCGTCCTTGGCATGCAGAAACTAATCCAAAAGAGATACTTCTCACAGGGGGAAAGGAGATGCTTTGATCCCCATCCTGCCTTTAGAGAACCACAGCTGCACATGGATGTTTGTTGGTGTGCAGAGCAAAACCTAGTGTAGGCAGAAGTGTGAGACTGCCTGGTCTGCCGAGAGCTGCAAGGTTGCACAGTGCTGCAGGCCTGACTGTCCACAGTAGGAACAGCAAGGCTTAGTGCAGCCTGAGAAGGCAGGCTGTGACAGGAGGGGTTCTATGGCTCACTGATTCTGAATCTGGGCTCCTGGGTGTTGCTCCAGATGTCCAGTTACAGGTGAGGCAGGAAGTCTTCTCTTGCTGCAGATAAGGCTTTCTTGAGTGATCTGCTAATGATACAGATGCTTGTTGTGCTGGACATGGAGCTTAGTCTTGTGTGTTGGAAAAACCTGCTCCCAGAGCCCCAGGAGAACAAAAGCTTGGAGATCCTGATGAACTTGCACCCCTGGTAGGCTGTGAACAACAAGCACTTTAATGTCCTGCATGCAGCCCAGTCTGGGGATCCCAGTGGGTTTTTGGGATACTGGTTGCTTAGCCAGTTAGTTGCTGCCTAAGGGATGCCCTGTGATTAACTCAGCAGTGCAGTCCAGTCTGCTGAGAGTCACAGCTTCCAGCCACGCTAGATTCTTCTAGGGAGAAATGCAGAGCCCTCCCCAAGCCTGGCTAAATTCCCTGTAACATCAGGAAGGGATGAGTGGACTACACTCATGAGTGGACTACGGTGGGGCAGGTGATGTTGGACAGTGCTCATGGAAGATGTGTGGGGACCCCAGTCAATGTGAGCTGCAGCACACATGAAGAGCTGTCTGAAATTAACTCAGAGCAATTAACAGATTTTCTTTGAGGACTCTCCAGAGGATGGAGGAGATTGCTGAACTCTAGATGCAGGGAAGCTTGAGCCTCTTTATAAGGAGGACATCAGAACAAGAAGAAGAAGTGGAACACATGGGAGAAATAATGAGATGAAAATGGCAGCCATGAGCATGGTGAAACCAATCGTGTCAACACTCTGATTTCATCTTCTAGAGGGTGGTTAGCCCAGTGGATGTGGGATCATTTATCTTGACTTTAGAAAAATGTTATCCCACACAATTAAGATAAGGAATATGCACTATGTACATCTCTCTGTTGTCAGGTATATGTAAATCTGGTGAGAGAATTATGAAGGAGAGCTTACATGACAGTTTGATATCAGAATGTGAGGATTTATTGAGAAGAATTTTGCAGGGTCCTTCCTGACGTCTGATGCTTTTTGTATTTTTATTAGCAATTAGGACAAAGGAATAAACTATAAACAGGAAACTAGGAGGAGCAGGAAGCCTGCAAAATGACAGGGCTCTGGTTTGAAACTGCACTGATGAACTGAAGTAATGGCATGGGAAAATTGAGATGAGGTTCAGCAGAGAGAGGTTTGAGTCTTCAGATATTGCAGTACCATCAGACCCAGTGCAGTTCTGCAGAAAATCATCCAAAGGCTGCATTTAATTCTACCACCACCCAGTGACATGCTGTAAAAAGAAAATGATAAATATGAACTGGAGAATGTCTGGTAAATTTTACAGGAAGCCTTGGATGGTTCTGTCCATCCATGTTAGTGTAATAGATGTATTCTGCCAGTTTTAGGTGCAGCTGCTCTGGTAAAATGCAGATGAGCCAAAGAGAGTGGAAGCAAGGACAAATTCGTCAGCTGTTCAGAAAACATGGTTGACAGAAGGAGAATGAGGTAAAAACCAAGGAACACTGGGAAGCTGTGTGTAAGCTGTGGAGGAAAGCTTGCTGCAGTAAGAAGGGTAGAGTCTTTTGCTTGTGATCTGGCTAAATAGAATAAGAAGCAAGGGACGCTGATTGCACAAAAAGAGATTAAATTTTGACAGGGGAGAAAAGCTGCATAATTATAAAGGCAGCTGTCTGCTGGGTTAAGTTTAGCAGGATGATGATGGTCTCTCCATTACTTAAGAATTTTGGAAAAAGAGTCCTTAGGGGAGAATGTAGAAAAATCAATTAGAAGGACAGGAAAAAGTATGGACTCACAAGACCTGTGATGATCTGCTTTTGTTCCACGAATTTTTGCTTCCCGGAGGACATGTAGGTGCGTATACAGGGTCGTAAAAGTCTATTTTGAACTTAAGCCTGCAGCACTCAAATGTAGGTGTTTCCCATTTTTCACAAACCACTTACCCATTTAAGAACCTTCTTGCCAACCTTATGCTGTGATGAGGAACTATCATAGTAGCGGAATCTGAGTATACCATGTCATGGTGATTTTGGGTTTTGTTAGTGCAGTTTGGCTTGTGAAGCCTGGCAAGGGTTTACAAAAGCTAGGCTGACTCTTCATCTTTCTCACCTTTATCTGCGTATCTACCACATTCCACTTTTTACTACTGTGATGTAATTCTCCTTTTCCCAGCCTCCCCAGAAAACCTTCTCATCTGCCTGTTCCTCATCTACTTGGTCTTGAAGGAGAGAGTTTACACTGAGGTCCAGCTATTTTTGTTGCTTTACGTCATTTGTTTGAGTTTCTGCTTCTCCTTAGCATGGACCATATGACGAGTTTCTCGCAGGCAGTGTTGTGTCACAGGGATATCTCCCATCTTCTTCACACTGAAAGTTCTGGTCTACTTTCACTGTACCTGTTCAGGATCCTCACCTAAGAGATCAGTGCAGATTTCACAGCATGGCTGAGGGTGGAGGCAGCTCTGGAGTTCACCTAGTCCAGTTGCCATCTCAGAGCAGGTTCAGGGTATTATCTGGTTGGGTTTTGAGTGTCTCTAAGACTCCACAGCCTCTCTCAGCAACTCGTGTCTGAGACAGGCAGAGTGTGTGTCACTCTCAGAGTCCAAAAGTTCCTTTTTACATTTAACTCTGATCAAGCTCAGGCTGAACTGCCTGTGGTTCCTCAGATCCTCTGTCTTGCCCTTTTGAAGGTAAGGGTGATGCATTCTTCCAGTCCTCAGGGACAATACTCCAGTGCCATGAGCTTTCAAAGAAAACCAGGAGTGACCTTGCAACAAGAAGGGCTAGCTTCCTCAGCTCCTGTGGGTCCATTCCATCAGACCCTTGTCCATATCCAATCTGTTTAAATGGTCCCTGACCTGATCTTCCTCCAGCCAGAGTCAGCCTTCCTTCGGATTTTCTGGATCTCTCAGGGCTCCAGGGTTCCTGAAGGGTGATCTTAACAGTAAAGACTGAGGTGAAAAAGGCATTCAGTGCCCTAGTCTCAGTGCCCCTTCTGCTTTTTCTAGTGCTCCTTTGCTACAAACTTCCTCATTTGTGCTTGAACTACTTTGAGACACAACAGAGTTACACATCAGTGCAAAATAAAAGTTTCACATTTTCTTTAAGAAAGGAGCTGAAAAGCTAGAGATCTGTTGTGATATTTGCATCTTCCTAGTGCACCAGTGAGCAGCCTCCTCAGTACCAGAAAACTGGAAGGTGGTCCATGGTGTACCGTTGCCAGGTGTTGGAATAGATTATTTGTTAAATGTTTGTCTCCAAGATTAGTTCTTAGCAATATTTTCTCCATAGACACAGCGGTGTATTTCACACAGCCTTACCCAAAAGCTTTCACAACCCAAGTCAAGGAATGCTTAAAATGAGAAGGGACAGCAAGACCCTTTCAACACAAAATTTGGATAGCTGTATTGAGGGCTTGGCCTTGATTTGTTGATGTACCTTCTCATGGGAAGATCTAACAAGTTGTCACCGAGCAGGAGGGGACAAGAGAGGGAAGCATTTGCCTTTTTGATAAAGACCTTCCTCACGGGGAAGCAAGAGCTGCTAGTAGGTTGAAATGAGTGTTGTGTCAGACCAATGAAGCAAAAGGATGTCTTGTAAAAGCCTCCATCCACTCTTCTACCAGCCTGGCAGTGCAGTAATTCCCTTGGTGTTTTGAGGGGTCTCCTTTAGTTTCTTAGCAGGCTGAAAACCTGGGACTGCCTCCCCACCTGCCTGGTGGTGCACAGGACTTGGTATTATGGAGTACACACATGTAATTAGTAACTCTGTGATTGAGAGAGTCACAAGCCCAACCCCACTGGCTTCCCTCTGGGTGCTGGCGAGTCCTCTCGGGAAACAAGAGACAGTACTCCCTGCTCCTGAAGGTACTCCCTGCTCTGCTGGTTCTCCAAGTCATGCATGGAGAGTGTGGGCAGAAGTCTGTGAGGATAGGTCAACCTAGGGAAGGTGGTGCATCAGGAGAGTGAGGGAGTATTCCTTCTGGGAGTTTGGAGAGTGCAGCTGGAGAAAGCTGCGGCCATACTGGTTTCTCTTAGCCACAGAGTTAACTCTCTTGTGTGATAAAGCTGTCCCTTGCTGCTGCTTCAGATGAAAGGGAAAAGAGGAGAATGGGATCAGGATGAGGTCTGGTTAAATCACCTGGGACTGATATTGGTGTGGGGATGAACAAATGATGACTGGACTGTTCTTCGTGGGCTGACTGCTCATGCCTGGGCCTGGTCTGTGTTCACACGAGTCTGTCCTGTCTTCCAAAACCTTTTCGGGATGAGTGCATGCTACTTTAAGAAAACTACACCTTATTACAATACTTGATTTAGCAAGAGTGATGTGTTTCCCACTCTGCTGTTTCTAATGAAGCCCTTTTTGTTTCCATGATAGCTGGTGGCAAATAAGGACACATGGAATGGGAAATTGCACTGATTGCTTGTACCAAAAGGTGACACCTGCAGACTAGTACAACAGACAGACACCTTTCTCATTTCTTACTTGCTTTGTCATCACTATACTCCTATCAGGGTTGCAGCCAGCAACCCTTTCTCTGCACAAGGCCAGAAGAAAGGGTGAGGAATGCATTTGAAGCAGTGTGAGGTTGAAGGTTTTGAAGCTGTCTGGAAGCTAGAAGTACCTCTGCCCACTGTTTTTTCAATGCCTGTCTCTCTGAGTGCTCTTGCTTAACTACAGGGGCAGGGTTGCAGTACCAAGTCCTGGGGGGAGAGATCTTTGCATTGTGAAAGAAGCATTAATAGCATTATTCAGAGTAAATACAATTATGTGATGTATTTGTATTTGCCAAAACTGCCCCAGTCTAATTGTGTGGACCTGGGACTTAGTTGTCTTAGTTGATTAGTTAGCTGCTAAAAGCAGCGGTATCCCAGTGAAGGCGCTTGTATGTGAATCCTGCTAGTGTGTCCCATGCAGGTGACAGATGTCTTCTGCAGGATGTGTAAGACACATTAACTTTGCTAGTGTGAGGTATGTACTGCACTGCAATGCTTCCCTGATCAGAGCTGTGCCCTGTGCCCTGATACTGGCTAGGTAAGAGCAGAAAGTTTTGGAGCAGCCTGCTTAGCAGATGTTCCTCTGCCAAGATTCATCAGGAAGCAAGATGCAGCAAGAATCACACCTCTCTGATCAGGAGAGGGGACAAGATTCTGCTTAAAGCAGAGAGACACTGAAACCAGGACCCTGTGCCTGTAAAGAATGTAGAAATGTGCAAAGAATGCAGAAGTTTGGTTTGGGAGCAAGTAGCATGTCTTCCTGCTTCAATATAAATCTGTTGAGGGGAAAGCAGAGTGAGGAGAGGGGAAGTACTTTTTACGAAGCACTCTGGTAGAGTTTGCTCCTTATGGAGCCACTCATGTAATTTACAGTGTGTGTAGCTGGCTCTCAGGCAGAAAATCAGCAGTATTTCATGTTATAATAATTGCCTTATTTAAAATGATGTGTTTAACTGTTTCTTTTCTGCAAGTCCTGGTACTTGCAGTCCTGGGGTACTGGGAATGGGGATGTATCCCCTGTTTCCAGTGCGTAGCTTGGTGTTTAGTGTGAGGCAGTATTGAAGCTGACTTCATGTACATCTTGTCATCTGGATGTAAGCATTGTCTAATTGTCATTGGCAGAGACAAGATAGCTGAAAGGGTTTTTTCAGTCTCCCAGAGTGACTCTTCTTACCTTCTGGCATCAAGTTACCTTACTTATTTTTGGATGGGGAGGAATGGATTTTGAGAGAATAAGTGGTGTGGAAGAAAAGTGGAGGGGAAGAGAGAGAGATTTTAGCAGAACAGGAGAAGGATAAGATGATTTCAAGAAAGAAGGAGAGAAGGGGCCAGAGAAAATAATGGATCTAGGCAGATTCTGGGAATGACAGTGATTTTTACTTCTGTTTGATTTTATTACTTGGAGCTGAGTGCAGGTAAAGATTTTATTTCATGGACTGGTGGTACAGAACTGAGAAGAGGATGTGTGTCTTCTCAGGAGTTTTCTAGCCATATATCCTTGTGCCGCTTCCCATCTGCTTTTTTTGCATGAGGTTGGAAGTTTGAATCTCTGTGTCTTCTCCTTGCTTGCTTGCAGACAGTTCTCTCAAAAGACTTTGAAGGCTGTCCCTGTGGGTTTTTTGGCCATAGAAATATCACTTAAAAATGGTTAGACTGAAAGGGAAGGGTCATTACCAATGCAAGTTTAGCATTCCAAAGGAGAAGGTAAAAAGGGAAATGAAGTTTTAATGACATTTGATATTGAAATGCTCATTGTAACTTTCAAAATCCCCCTTATTAGCATTTGCATTCCTTCTTTTCTCCCCTTTTTATCTCTTTTGACCCTGCATACAAGAGAAGGAATGAGGGCAAAGTGTATTTTTTCTCTGTTGGTCTCTCTGCTTTTCAAATTACCTCTAACTTTCAAGGGATTGAGACCTCTGAAAAGTCTTTCAGAACTTTAAATTCTCTTGATTCCCTGGCAGTAAGGACACAGAAGAGTCCACCTTGTCAGGCTAGATCACCTGAATGTCTGAAGTGCTTTTCAGATGGCAAGTAAGAGGTGTAGGTAAAGTCTAGAAACCGGCCTATGAACCGTATAAATCAGTGCTTAAAAGATTTTTTTTGGTAGACTGTCATGTGTATGTGCTTTCCCCTGGAGCGCACTGGGACTAGGTCTCCAGAGGTTTGGCTGGATTTCAGCTTGCATCTCCTGATGCCAGGGCAGCTTTCATGCAGGAATACAACACCAGACATGTGGAGAACAGGTCTTGAGGAGAAGGGAGACTTCTTGCATGAAGCTGGGGAGCGTGAAGCAAACATAACCATTATTAATTCATTGGCACATGTTTCTACTCTACTCAGAGGTGTGCTGCACAAGAGAACAGAAAACAATTATTTGGCATGGGGCATGTACCATGCAGATGATGGATCTGTGCAATGGAACCATTGTGTGCTATGTACTGGAAGGCTCTGAGCCCAGGTGTTCTGAGGAGTGTGAGCATATTATTGTGGGTTTGGATGGGGAAAGGGTACAAGTTTGTCTCTTCAGGAGATAATGTGCCAGATTCTGGTCTCTTGAAGACCTCTGTCTGTTCTTTGATTGCTGCAATGGTGTTTCACAGATTTCACAGAATATTCTGAGTTGCAAGGCACCCACAACAGTCATCAAATTCAACTCCTCAGTGAATGGCCCATATGATCCAGAGATCAAGAGCGGAGACAAGCAGTCTGTCCCTCTGTTGCTTACCTGAAGGCAGACAGAGCTGGAGAGCTTTCTGTTAGAATTTACAAACTGTTACTTGGACTAAAAATACTTCATTGGCTTGAGTGCTGCTTCTGCAATCCACACAGCCTTTATGTACCCTGCTTCCATGCCAAGATAGTCTTGTGGGAGACTCAAAAGACTCATCTATGTGATGCTCTACAGGCAGTGATCTTGTGGTTGCACAGGCTTAGTTTGTATGAAACTTGTAAAAAGGGTTTGAATATCTTACAGGTGGTGGAGTAAAAGGCCTGTTTGTGTCACTGGAGTCAGCTGTGAGCCTCCTCCCTTCACAGCCTTGCATCAGTGAAACAGTGACAAGTGTTGGTGAGAGGGATGGAAGAGGTCAAGGACTTGTGCCTTGATGAATGCATGTTGGGGATGCATACTGGGTGCCGCCAGAACTCTTCTATGCAAGGGGTGTGGAGAGGGTGCTGTTTGTGTCTGGAGCCAGCATGCTCCCACAGGAGATGGGTGCTGGGATGGGCCATGGGCAGCTCTGGGCACGGAGAACAGCTCTCTGCAAACAGGGAGACGATTTCCAGCCTGGTTAGCTTGAAAACCTTTTTGGTGCCAGACACCTCAGACACCTTCCTGAAGGAGCTCCACGTGGCCTTGCCAAGAGCAAAAATTTCTTGAGCCCACTGGACTTGTTCAGCTCCTGTGAGTTCTCCAGGTGGTGTTTTGTACCACTTTGAATGCTTTAATGTATCAATTTCCTTCCTTTACCATGATGTCATGTGATCTCTGGTTTTGAAAGTGCTGCCTCTTTTGCTCACCATTATCTTCAGATCTATATCGGGGTGAGGTGGTCTTGTCCCTCTACAAGTCCTTTTTGCAGTCGCACGAAGTTGCTGAGATTAACCTCAAGGAAATAGGGTCTACTTGTTTTTACAGTGCAGTGGAAAAGGTTTCAGCTCAAACTCTGCATCAAACAAACAAACTGACTTTAAACTTCTGGCTTTCATCTACTGTTATATTGGCTTTCATCTACCATTATACCACTCTTAATAGTAACCCTAAAGTATGGTATCTCTAAAAGGAGCTACTCTGGCCAGTTAATGGTTGGAATCATGGCCATTGCTAAACAGCTTTAATTGCCACTCAGCTCTTGGTACCATAATGAACAGATTATTCTCAAGTACCTACTGAGTAGCCAAAATTTCCATTTTTCTCAAGTAGCCAAAATTTCAATTTTTAACGTCCAGGGATGTTAAAAATTGAAATTTTGGCATTAAGTACTGCAACTGAAAATTGCTTAAAATGGAGATACTGGGTGCACTTCTGAGTGGGTTAGCGCAGCCAGGATGAGTGGGTGGGTGTACAGCCCTGCCACACTCCGGACATTGCAGACTTATTGCACATATAATTAAAATTATTATCTGATTTCTCTTCCATCTCTGTGAGTCTGTTTTCTGTCCAAATCAGGAGCAGCTGTAGCTCTGTTGTCATTGCTAGGCTTTTATTGAATCTGCCTGGGAAATGCCAGGAGAGATTAATGCCATTCTCTCTCCCACTCCTATGACTGATAAAAGTTTTGCTGCTGCCTAATTAGAAACTTCTTTGATGCAGTTAAAACTTTTGACTCTCTTGTCTTCCCTAGACTTTGAAAGCAGATGATTTATATCCTCCTTGTACCAACTTATTCTGTGTTTGAAGCCTACTGTCATGGCTTCCCTCCTTCATCTCCACCCCAAAGTTTTTAGGATTTCTTAGCAGATCTCACAGCTCTGATCACTGATCTATACAGCTCTGCTCTGAATTCTCCTCTAACTGTCTGGCACTTCCTCAAGAGCAGTGCCCAGAGCTGAGGTCGTTTGTCTAGTGTTCATGTTGCTGGTGATTGAAGCACAAGCTGAACAGAAATCCCAGTGCAGGCCAGTGGAGTGGAGCATGAGCACACAGTATACAGCATGCTCGTGTCTGCACACTTGTTACATGTCGTTTTTCTCCTGGAAGTACAGACAACTCATGCCATGACTTGGTACTTCAGCACAAAGCCAGTCTACCTCATTTCTTGCTTGCATTTTCAGAATAGGGAATATGCCTGGAAGGAAAGAAAATACTTGGACAACATCAAGGTTGGTAAATGGTGGGGTTGTTCAGCGTTTTCCCTTGTATAAAGTCAGTGAAAAATTGTCGCCAACATTAAGGTCATTGTTGAATTGGGATGGGTGGCAGCAGACACTCTTGGCTCCAAAAGAGTCATGATGCTAAGCTCTTGGGATCCGTTTGGCAGGTTGGGGCCCAGTACCTGACAGTCCTGTTCTGTGCACCTGGGAAATAGAAAATGTGTCATCTTCCTGGCAATCAGCAGCAGAATGTATGGAAGTCCTGGCTCCTGAGTCTGCTGGTGCCATCATAGCTGCAGATGTGCATGTCTATTCACAGGGGAATGAGGCAAGCTGTGCTTCATAGCTGTGTCTTTCCTGGGGTGACATGGTCACACTGCCCAGCTGTAGTTCCCTGGGTGAGCAGAATGAGAGATCTCATTGCTGCCAAAACACTCCAATTCCCCTCATTTCACATTGTGACCCCTACCATTTGTGCTCTTTTTAACCCACACAGATACTTTCTATGATCTGATCTGCTCAAGTGCCTTGTTCTGGTTTTTGGATGGGTTTTGCCATTGTTGTTGTCTTTTGCTTGTTTGTTTGCTTGCTTTTTCACAATACCTATCCTCCCCCGACACTAATTTTCTGCTCAGAGTAAGAGAAATCATCTTGTGGATAGGGCTGAAGGTGCCAGACCACAAACAGTTCAGGATTGTGTCACCTCCTAGCAGTGTTTGGAGCCGCACCCAAGAACTGGTATTTGTAGGAGATAAGGTGCCCATCAATCTTCTTTCAAGCCTTTCCCAGGATGTAAGGAAAATAATTTCCTGGTGTGCTCCTGGCACTGCCAGGAATATAAAAAACACTAAGGATATCAAAGATGAGAAATAGTAGAATAAAGTGTTGACAAAGATTTGAGTTTTTACACTATTGGAGCTGACTCTGCTGCTGTGAGTCTTTCACAAAATACTGTGGCGCCAGAGTAGAGGGTACTCTGAGTTTGATCTGGTTTAAGCTACCGTATGTCTGGGTTTCCTCAAACATATTTCACTTTTTCCATGTCATTATTTTGTCCAGGACCAAGATAAATTCATCCAGAATTCACAAATGTCATGCATGTTTGTAGTGGGTTGACCCAGGCCAGATGCCAGGCACCCATTAAAGCTCCTTTCTGCAGCTGGATGGGAAAGAAAATTTAATGAAGGGTTCCCGGATGGAGATTAAGGAAGGGGGAGTGGTCATTCATCAAATAGCATCAGGGGCAAAACAGGCTTAACTTAGAGATACAAAGTGAATTTGTTGCTAACAAAATCAGAGCAGGATAATGAGAAGTAAAGTAAACCTTAAAAACACCCTTCCCCATCCCTCCCTTTTTCCAGCTCTACCTCCTACCCTAGCAGTGCAAGGAGACAGGGAGTGGAGGTTATGGTCAGTTCATCACCTTAGGATGCTCCCACTGCTCAGGGAGAAGAGATCTTCACCTGCTGCACCCTGGGGTCCCTCCCACAGGAGACAGTTCTCCATGAACTTCTCTGATGTGGCTCCATCTCACCAGTCCTCCTCAAACTGCTGCAGTGTGGGTCACTCTTCTACGGGGTGCAGTCTTTCAAGGACAGGCTGCTCCAGCCTGGGAGCAGGGCCCTTCTCTCCACAGGTTTCCCTTGGGGTCACAGCCTCCTCCAGGCACCCACGTGCTCCAGCATGGATGGGCACGTCCATGGGCTGCATGTGGATCTCTGCATCCCCCATGGATCCCCATGGGCTGCAGGGGTACAGCTGCTGCACCATGGGCTGCACCACGGGCTGCAGGGGAATCTCAGCACCAGTGCCTGGAGCACCTCCTGCCCCTCCTCCACGGGCCTTGGTGTTTGCAGACTTGTTCTTCTCCCATGTTCTCTCTCTGCTCTTCTCTGGTTGCAATTACAACTGTGCAACCCCTTTTTCTTTTGAATTCTTCTTAAATATGTTATCACAGAGGAGTTACCATAATCTCTAATTGGCCCAGCCTTGGCCAGCAGCACATCCATCTTTGGAGCAACCAGGGATTGGCTCTGCTGGGCATGGAAGAAGATTCAAGCAGCTTATCACAGAAGCCACCCCTCTAGCCCATTGCTACCAGGCCATGCAAAACCAATACAACGGTGCCAGCAAATCTGTAATCCTAGGGTAAGTGGGATGTAATAGGAAAACTGAGAAGATGCTGGCCTTTGGTGAAGCACATGTTCAGTCAGTTGTACAGGCATGTGCCTGTTTGTTTTGTTCGACATTTCCTCAGGAGTAGTAAATATGCCACAGCGTGGCTCTCCTAAGAACACATTGAGGTGCTGCAGACATCCCTAGGCTTCACAACCCTTCTAGGAGGTCACTCCTTTGGCAAGAGCTAAGACATTTGCAGTCATGTTTCGCAGGTGAGTCATGAAAAGCTAACTTTTCATAAACAGCCATGTAAAAGAGTAAGAGCTAAAGCAAAACAAAGTCCCTTCAGTGCTACAGCATTGTATTTCTAAAGACAAGTGGTGGAACCATAGTCTCAGTCTTTAACTGCCTGTTCTCTAGAGGTCACACAACCATTTTAATGGTCATGTTTGGTAAGCACCAAAGAACTGAATATGTTGTGCTTGAGGGTATCAGAATACCTCAGTGTTTATCTAGGCACTCTTTCAGGTGCCAGAAAGAAAATTCCCACCTGTTCTGAGCACTGGGCTGAGATTCGCTATGGCTTTGTATTTTGATCTCCTAATTTCACACCCAAATGCTGAGCTCTGTCTTAAAAAATAAAAAAAAGATAACCAAGCAACAGATTCTTACTTGACTTCTTTCTGCTCTTCCCTCCATGACCTGTTGCTGACTGCACTTGCTGCATCAAGCTTTCATGAAGTTTCCTCTGCTCTGTAGTTGAGACTCTCCTCACAATCAGATCTCCTCTCAGAGTAGACCATGTTACATCATTCTTTCAGAGTCAAGACCCAGGAATACCTACAGTGAGAAGCTACAGAAATAATTTAAAACTGTGTGTCCTTGCCATATTTCCTATAGTTGCATTATCCTGTTTACAGATACAGAGGAGCTACTTCCTCTCTTTATGCCAGCAGTGATGAATTCCAAAGCAAATGAATGTGTTTTACTCTATTTTGTCTGAAGTACTACATATTCTTTCATGAAATAGGGTTTCCAGTGCTAGGGTTGCACATCTTAATAGGCAGAAGCTGTCTGGAAACACTGTCCATCCTGAAAAGGCTGGTATCCAACCTGGTAAGCAGAGATCTGAGAAGAGCTTGTAGGGATCTTTGTATACTCCTTCAGGAACTCTTGACAACTTCAGGAAAAGATCTACTTAAAGTTCTTTGCTGGGAGAGGTGGTACCGAAAACCACAAGATCCCAGGGTTTGGTTCCTGAGAGCTGAGTGAGAGGACATTGCTAAGCACAGTCTTTACATCAGCTGTATGGCTAGGAATACATGAACAGTAGTATAATCTGCACTATCTCCCTCCATCCCAGTTCTCCTCTCCCCCACAGGAAGGCTGGAAATACTGGGAATTAAGTCAGGATGATGAGGAGGGAAGGCAGGAGGCTGATTCCTGGATTGCAAAGGTTATGCTGCCTTCCTTCTTTCTCCAGGATGCAAAGGACTCTGTGCTACCCTGGCAGAGGGTCAGTGATCTCTTCATCAGTCACTTTTATCCTTTTGTCAGTTCAGGATC
Organism: Sinosuthora webbiana; assembly: GCA_013397395.1. Taxonomy (NCBI): domain Eukaryota; kingdom Metazoa; phylum Chordata; class Aves; order Passeriformes; family Sylviidae; genus Sinosuthora; species Sinosuthora webbiana. The sequence goes on along the minus strand of VXBN01015565.1, from coordinate 190,244 downwards.
AGTCTATGTGGTGGCATCAGGGGCCTGAGCAGCAAGTGAGGGAGGCCTTCTGCCTCTTTGACCAGAGAGAGGACCCAGATGTCAGTTCCAGCAGCCTCTCAAACTATGCTGCCCATGTGTGCTGCCTGATGTGCATGGGTGATCTGCATGCCCCTGCTGTGGGCACCCTGGCATCTTGCTGTCCACAAGCAGTGAGGTGAGCTGGAGGTCCCTCAGCTCTGGCTTCAGGCCTTACCTAGGATTTTCGGGTCCTTGGGCTCTGCCCATACAGGCTTATACAGCTCAAAGATGGCTGTGCAAGGAAAGACCCTCTGCACTGGGGCCAACCCTCCAGTGCAGGGAGAAAGCTAATGCTGTTAGTCCAGAAAAAAATTCAGGGAAAGCATATTGTTTCATGCTTTCATGCAAAACATTTAATTTTCAGACATTATGAAATGCACAAATATGCCCTTTAATTATTTGGAGATGATAGTTCCAGTTCTTGTAATGTAAAAGCAATTGGGTCTTACTGACAAAATATTGGTATATTTTTCATCATTTTCTTCCCCCTCCTCCCCATTCCTTATACCAGTTGCTCTTTGCACTTTTTTGAAAATGGTTACTGTCCAAACAGCAGTTTTTATGAATGAGGAAGAAATGTGTTGTCATCACTTCCTGTCCGAGGAACAGGTGAGAAAGCTGAGCCTGCAAGGCATACTTCAGGTTTATTGGGTTGAAAGTCTGCCTATATGGGTGTGCATCTTGGTACGTTGGCAGTGGCATTTTTAGGGCAGTACAATATACACATGGCTGAGATCCAGAGGCCCTAAAATCACAGGATCACAGAACAGTTGATCCCTTGAGATCATCTAGTACAATTCTTTTCAAAGCAGGGTCAACTAGAGAAGTTGCCCAGGACCATAGCTCCAAGGATGGGGACTCTATAATGTTTTGGGCAACCTGTGCCAGTGTTGGAAAACCTTCATAGAGAAAAAGTGTTTCATTGCATATAAGTGGAGTTTTCTGAGTTTCAGTTTGTACCCATTGTTTCTTGTCCAGTTGCTGGGCGCTGCTGAGGAGAGTCTGAGTCTGTCTTCTCTACTACCTCTTCTGAGGTATTGGTGTGCATTGATAAGATCCTTCTGAGCTTCTCTACATGAAGAGTCCTGGCTTTCTCAATAATTTCTCTTGTGTGCTTGGTGACTCCTTTCTCCAGAAGAGGCTTGAAACTTCAGACCACACATTCTCCCAGCTGAAGAGCAGTATAGCTAGAATTTCCTTGCAGCCAGGCAATTTAGTTCCTTTTGAAAGATAATAGTCCTGCTGTTAGAAGGAACTACTGCATACTGCTGCATCTGGACAATACAGTGATTTTCTGCCTGCACTCCCCCCACCCTGTGTGACTAAACCACTAAAAGTGTAATGAGCATGAAATTGTTTGAGAACACTGCACCTCTAGGGCTGTTTGGGGAGCTAGCCAGTTGCATATAACCTCAGCTTGCCTTCTGCCTGTGAACATCCCTTCTTCCAAGATCAGCTTTCAGGATTGCTGCTTTCTTTGTCAAATAACTTTCATTTCTCCATTTTTGTTTGGCACAGGTAGCTCTCACTGTATAAAAGATCCTTTGCACCTAATGTTTTCTGTGGAAGAGATTTATTCAGCTAAAAATATGGACAAATCAGAGTTAACATATGTAAAACATGCTAAGGTAAAAGAGTAACAAAGATGATTATGAAAGCAACTGGTGATCTGCCAGGACTCTTACAGGCATGTGTATTTGTCCAAGGTGTGGTTGGCTCTGAGCTGCATCAGTAGAATTGGGAGGAGGCAGGAAATAGGATAGAACTTGTGTCCTAGTAGTATTCACAGCCCAAATCTTCTAGTGAGACCCCACTTGGAACAGTGCCTACAGTTTTGGTGCCCCCAGCATAATAATGACATGGAACTGCTGGAGCAAGTCCAGAGGAGGCCACAAAATTGAAAAGAGGACTGAAGCACCTCCCCTATGAAGACAGGCTGAGAAAGTTGGGGCTGTTCAGCTTGCAGAAGAGAAGGCTGTGGGGAAACGTCACAGCAGCCTTCTAATATCTGAAGGGTTCTACAGGGAAGACTGCAGGAGAATGGCTTCATCAGGAAGCGTAGTGGTAGGACAAGGATTAATGCATACAAACTGAAAGAGGGGAAACTTAGATTAGATATTAGGAAGAAAATCTTTACTGTGAGGATGGTGAGATACTGGAACAGGTTGCTGCATCCCTGACAGTGTTTGAGGCTGGTTTGGATAAGGCCTTGAGAAATGTGGTCTAGTGGGAAGTGTCCCTGTCCATGTCAGGGGGGTAGGAACTAGATGGTCTTCAGGGTCCCTTCCAACCCAAACCATTCTATCTATGACTGTCATTCTGTGATTTTATGAGATCAGTTACGTCAGTTCCATTAAGCCTCACTGCTCTCTGTGAGAGGGGATTCTTGTGTTTAGCACACTTTATGTGTCATTTAAACACCATTTAAAATGCTGTCTGAGGGCTGTAGTGCAGTTATAAACCAGACAAGCATAATATAATTGTCTGTGTAAAAAACATCAATAGGTGACTGTAGCTATTCCTATGATCTGTCAGACTTCTTTTTTTCCATTCATTGGAGCAAAATTTAGAGTAAGTTTTGGTCCTGAACCACCGGAGGGCTAAACAAAACATGCATCCAGACTGGCGTGTTCACTCGTTGTCTTTCATGCCTTCCTTACCCAAGATGTTATATTTTCATTCTTTCTGAACTCTGTTGTACCAGAATTCATCTCCTCTTAAACTTGCTGCAATGTGGCCCTGCCCCAGCGGTAGGGACTGGCTGGCACATGCACAGCCCAGCTGGCTGGTGATGCTGAGAACTGTCATTTCTTCCCCACACTCTCCTCTCTCCATCAGAGATCTGCAACAAGGTTATGGCAAAGGGGTGAACACCAGAGAAAACTGTGTCTACACCTTGCTCTGGCTGAGGCTTGGTGTGAGCAGCTCAAGTGGGGAGGGTGAGCCTGTGGTGGGGAGAGGGGAGTGGGGCTCTGCAAGCCTTGCCAGGATGGCCTATCATTATGCCTTGGGATGTTGCGTTTCTCTCCTTGCAGATGTCGTGGCACCCGCAGTACCGCAGCTCCAAGTTCCGGCATGTATATGGCAAAGCTGCCAGCAAGGATAAGTGCTACGACTGCGTGCCCATCACCCGCAACGTGCATGACAACCACTTCTGTGCCGTGAACCCCAGCTTCATCGCCGTGGTCACCGAGTGCGCGGGCGGCGGCGCCTTCCTCGTCATTCCCATCAAGCAGGTGAGCTCCCCAGCCTGAGCTGGCTTTTGAGAGAGTGTCCAGAGGCTGGAGGAGGGACAGGCTTTCTAGGGAGCTAGCTCGCAGAGGATATTCTGTTAATTTTGTGGCCCAAATGGCAAAATGATGGAAGAGGCCCCAGTTGCCCTAGCAGGTGACTCCTGACATGTGTGTATTTATATGTCTTGCATTGCTACTTGGAGATTTTTAACACCTTGCTTCATTTTACAACTCATTTGCCTTTCTAGTATAATCAGCGTAATGTGCTGTTCAGATGTTTGTCTCCTGGGAGAAGCTGCAAATTAAAAAGTATTTAGTGGATACAGAGGGCAAGAAAGATGCTTTAGTGACATGGATTCAGCTGTGACCAAAGGGGAGTATGTTTGGTTCTACCGTCTCCTTTGTGAAAGAATGGAGACACAGTTATCAGGCAATTAAGCTCTTAAACTTCAAGCACTGATGCTGTGAAGTCTTCCCTTTCAGAAACAAATCCCATGTATATGAGTTTTGATGACTAAGGTTCTGATGAGAGGGAGAAGCTGGCCATCTGATGTTTATTGCTTCAGTAAAATTAGGCATGCACTGATGTGGATTAACTTCAGTATGAGATTACCATCTCTCTGGAATCAGGACAGAACAGATGAAAGGCAAAAGTTCAGCCTTTAATTAAAAGTTAATTGATGGTGTTATTGCAATGCCACTTTTTCAATATATATTTGCTAAGGATGAAAGTGAACTGGTTCTGCTTGAAGAACCTAGCACAGTTTCCGGCCCTTCTGGACTTTGTTAATTCATTCCTTCAATTCTGGTGCTGTTTAGAGACTGTCCTTCTAAAATTAACCACTACCCTGTTTCTCTTGACTGAGTCACTTCTGCCCTTGCAGTGATGGTCTGTTGAGGCTCAACAACTTGTCTTTATCACAAAACTGCATCTGTAGGCGGACAGCTGTTGACTATGGGGTGTGGTGTGAGACCAAGCTCTCAAAGTGGTGGCAAAAGTAGCTGAAGGTGCTTGCACTGCTTACTATTAATTTTTCTGTCTTCTCACCTCTTCTCAGCTTGGCTAGTCTTTGTAGTAATTTTTCCTTCTTACACCTGCTCAGATACTCCACCCAGTTCTGAAATATTGCATGCAGAAATCAAAGGCGTGGTAGAACTAAAAAGAGACAGAAAAGCATAATTAAAGTTTGTCAGTGAAAATATGAAAGTGCTTTCATGTGAGGAAAGACTTTGCAGTTCAGGCCTCAGTCAGTCTGGGAAAAAAAAGGCAAATGAGCAAGATATATAAAGGTGTGAGGAGAAGAAGTTTAAGGAGCAACTCTTCTTGATTTGATTGGTGAAGAGAATTCTGGAGACCAGGGAGCAGACCGTTAGCAGCTGATGTAAGTGCTGCTGCAGTTCAGATGTGGGGCTCAGTGTTCTGGATGCTGATAAGTGTGGAAAAATTAACAACTTCAAAATGGAGCTATGGAGAGGAGTTGGTCCCTGTAGGGTTAACCTTTGGTTGTGGATCAGGGAAATTAGGTGCTTCACACAGCTGTTCTCTGAATACCAATTCCTAACCCATGCTGGGGGTGAAGCAGCCTCAGCCACCCAAAGAAAGGGATTCCCTGAGTCAGGACCTTTGATACCAATTACTTTGTTTTGTTTGATACACTTCCCAAGTGGTACCATGTGGTGCAGAGCAGAAACTTTTAACTGGTGCTTCTGATGGCATGTTTTTTTGTGACTGCCATCTCCCCCTGCGAAGGTGAGCTATGGCAGACAGTGTACTAGACACTTGGCTTGTGCCCTCTGCTGCCAGGGCATCAATGGCAACCTGTTCTGGAGATGTGTCTGGGACAGTATAACAATGAGCTGACTGTGGTTACTTTTGACTGGATTCACGGGAAGCAGACACATCCTGAGTGTGATAAAGTGTGGAGGTAGAGCCCAAGAGCCAGGATGTCACTTATTGGTACAAAGCAAGAGATAGTAGTCAGGACAGGGAGGGCTGCACTTGCTGAAGAGGCTGAACAACCTGTTCAGGGAGCTGTTCTTGTCCCTCCCTCCAATGCTTTCTTTAGCTCATTCTCCATGTGTTGCTACTGGAGAGGCTGTCTGTCTAAGGAATGAAGCCTCAGCTTTGCTCTGTTCAGCTGCACCTCCTTGCTTGTTTGTTGTACCTCGTCTCCTGCTGAGTCATAGACACCGAGCTCTCTCATCTCTCCTTGAATAAATACCGCTTCTTTCCTTCTGCATCAGTCTTCTTCTCTGAGAGCCTGGGGGTGAAGTAGGGCTGGGGACACTGGAGGTTATGTAGAGAATGCCCTAGATAACCATCCTTTCAGCAGGCCTTTGCATTCAACCTTTTAAGAAATTAGGTGAATATTTGCCATCACTTTGGAAATGGTCTGTTGCCGGGTGTGTGTGTGATGTCCTGGTGAATATGTGCTACTGAAACCAGTTGGATGGAATGACAGCACATCTGAGCAGAAACGGAAGGGGCTGTAGCCACGGGGGCTGCCTGGTGCTCAGAACAGACAGGCTGACTGTAAATCTTGCAAGTTTGAGGAGACATGAGCTCAGTAACTGTAACTGAGAGACCAACTGCTTTCCCACAGTGTGGCCTGGGTGTGGATGTGCTGGGGAAGTGCATGCACAGCATGCCAAGGAAAGATCTTGACTGGGAGCAAAATTTTGTGGCCCTCCTTTGAGAGATGAAGTCCTGCCTTTTTCCTTCTCGGTTGAGAAGTCTCGGTTGAGACTGCATCTCTCTCTTCCTCTGCAGCAAAAGGAAAGTGAGAACAAGGTCCCAAGAGACAGGAGATTATTTGTGCCCAGGTGTGCAATCTCCAGTCTTTCAATGTGTCAGCACCAGGTGTGAAAGGGAGGACATCTATGGCTGTGCAAACCTCCTAGACACAAACTCCCCTCCCTTCTCTCTGGGAACATGGACTGTAAAATGAAACCGATGCTGACCCCCTGGCCTAATGTAACTGACTCACACGTGAGCGCTGTGCCGGTGCCCTTTAGGTGCAGAGGTGGGGCTGACCTACCTCACCTTAATCTGCCCTGAACAAATCTGCTGGGGAAGTTTTGACAAATGTTCCACTACAAGTGATTTTTGTCAGTGAGCTCCAAGCTTTTCAAAATGCTAGAATTTTAGAAAGGGAGTGGTTGAAAAACTGCTCATTTTCAAGCTCTACAGGCGACTGTGGAAGTCATTTACCATTTCATGGAATGACAAAACATCTAGTTACTGAAATAGCTTTTAATCTGTAGAATGAAATTTCCTCCAGCAATGAAGTTCTTCACTTCCACGTGCAGATGTGCATCTGAGACCAGCAGCTCTAGCTTTATGTCATGTATGTTTGTTGGCTCTTGGGGGGTTCATGTGTGGTGAGTCCTGCTCTGTCCCAGGGCTTGCAGTGGGGCAGGTGAGACTGGTGGCCGGGAGAACAAGGGCTCCTTTTCCAAAGCCTGTTGGGGAAGTGGGGTGAGAGAGCTTTGAGGGATGGGTTAGGCAAAGTGGGCTTAGGACAGCCTGGGAGTCTCCCAAAATGGAGTGGGGAGCAGACAGGCAACAAGCTCTGGGTGGAGAGAGAGTTCCCTTAGGGATCAAGGGATCCCTGTGGATCCAGCAGTCCACCTCTTTTAGTTGTCATCTTGAAGCCAAGCTCTGAAGCCTACAAAAGGACACTGTGAGTAGAGAAGTGCTTCTTATTAAAGAACTTTTTTCTCTCTTCTGCCTTCCCAAATCTCTTTGCATTGTTGCTGTTATAAAAGGAAATTGTTTTAGACTGTAGTTTTAAAAAACACAGTATTTTACATTTCAAAGCCCCTTGGATGTTCCATTTAAAGCAGGTTAGTCCCAGTTTATGCAACAAACTTTCCAGTGAAGCCAGAATAGTTACACACTGGTGTCCTGTTCTGTATTCAAAACGGCAAAAAACCTCCCAAAATTTAAAAGCTGGGAAAATTATAGGGGCAGCAGTGATTCCCCTCAGCTCTGCTCTCCTAAGGCCCACCTCTGGAGAGGTGTAGGGAGCAGTACACCTACAGAAGTGTCTGCTTTCTAGGAGAGCACACATTTCCAATCATTTTGGTCCACAATTCTTCCAAGTAGGAAGCAATAAGCTAGTAAGCACCACCAGCTTGCCATCATGTCTCTCTTCTTAGGTGACTCACTTTTGCTCTTGAACTGATGCCTGGGGTGGGTCAGGGGGCTCTCCATACTTCTCCTGCTTCTTACAGAGGGAAGCAAGTGTTGCTTCAATGTTAATAAAATCACCACCGCCCTTTCTGCCATTTAAATATTCAGACTTGACTCTCACAGCAGAGACCATGCCGGCAGTGTGGGTTTATTCGATGCAATACAGCCCCCATGTGGCACAAGGCTATCAATACACTTCAGGGCACTTCGTGTAGGATTTGTATCAGTGCAGATGGCAACCACAGATAAACATGTGGGTAGGGGTTTTTTTGTTTCTTTCTTTGTTTGGTTTGTTTTTTTGAGAGTCGAGAATGCTGATTGAATGTGGTGAATGGCTGGATTTGAACACCATCAGAGAGAAATAGATAGCTTGCTGAAAGTAAAACTTTGTAATTTGTGTCACAAATAACTTTCTGGTAAACCCTAAACATAAACCTTTTTTGTTTGTTTGTTTGTTTGTTTGTTTTTTTCTGCTTCTAGGAAATGTCTTTTGAAGGAGAGTTTGCCCTTTTTTGTCCCCCTGTCAAAAGATCTTTAAAAAAACGTTGAAGATTCATCTCATTCATAGACGTTTCTCCTCCAAGCTACATTTTGGTGTCTGAACCTAATACTGTCGTCTAATAGACATGTAGGCATGCAAGAAATTTTTTGACAGCAGCATGTATTTAGGAGGGCCTGGGCAGTCTTTCCATTCTTTATGATGGTGTCATCAAGACTTGACCTGCAGGGATGGCTAAAACCCATCCTTAACAGACAGAGAGCACCCAGGGCATTTGGAGGACAACAAGCAGAAAGAAGTTTCTTTCTGGAGCTGCCTTGAAAATGTCCTGTAATTCCATGGCTCACCTTAGGTTTGATTGTATTTTTTTTCCAGACAGGCAAACTTGACCCACATTATCCCAAAGTATGTGGGCACAAAGGAAATGTTCTGGACATCAAATGGAACCCATTCAATGACTTTGTAATAGCTTCATGTTCAGAAGATGCCACAGTAAGTTCACCACCTTGTACTCTGTGTTAGTACCTGGCTAATTGCTTTTTGGAGAATGAAGTTAAAAGAAACCAAAAGCTCATGGATGTGATGTGAAAGCATGCATATACTTATTTAAGAAGTCAGGTGAGAGTAAGATTCCTTTCTTTCTCCTGAGTTCAGACCTTGTGTGAAGCCTTCCAGATGATATACCAAACCAGTGTAATGAGGAAGATCTGTTTTGTGGGGGCTTGTGCCTTTTTTTGGTGTGTTTGTGTGATAAAAACAAAATATGAGTTTAAAATAGAATGGCTATTCAAGTCTAATCTCTTTGAAACTCTGTCTTTACTTTAGAATAAAAGCTTCAATGCAACATAATCTGGACCAGCTCTTTCAGATTAATTCCCTGCAGAGCAAGTTTGAGCTTGTTCCTGCAGTCATTTGCTCTGTAAAGTCATGCTGGATCAGTTGTGGTGAGGAATATATGCATCATATTGCATACAGTTCTGCAGTGGGTGCTTTGGCTGAAGTAGTATGGTTGAGATGCAGACACTATAGCAATTGAAAGATTCAAGTCATGTTTGTAAGGGACAATTAGCTCGTATCTACCTACTGAAAGGTCACTTTCAAAGTGTCTTGCAATATGTTGACATTTTTGATGGTGAGGACATCTAACTACCATGTTTTTTTCCGGACATCCCATATGAGATCCCACAGGGTTTATTCTCACTCTGCCATACAGCATCAAGGAGGTTTTTCCTGTAATTTTCTCTGTCCCTGGCTTGGTTCACATGCTCTGCCATTTAATGTCACTCATATTTATAAGCTTTTTTGATTGTCTTTCCTGTTTACTGACTTGTCTTCGCTTGTTTGGATACTCCTCTGGCTTTTTTTTTTTTTTTTTTTTTAAATAAAGGTTTTTTTTTTTAAATAAAGGCTTCTTTCAGTTTCTGAACTGATGGTAAAGATTTTATTTTATCTTCCAACCTGTATGCCGGATTATTATCTTCCAACCTTTATGCTGTCTCAGGAAGTATGACAGCATGGCTTACTTGGCAAAGGCCACCATGGTGGAGACCGCTGCCTTGGTCACTGTTTTGAGCCTCATATGAGAAATGAACACAATCTTCAAAACATCCCACTGCAGTTACAGTTGAAGGGAAAGTTGGGTGGTTTCTTTCACCACCTCTCTAGGCAACCTGTTCCTCTTCTTCACTCCTCCCATGGGCAATTTTTTTCCTTCCAATGTAGTTGATGACTGCTGTATCCTACCCTGAATTTCAAGACAACCTGGCTCTATTTTCTCAGCAGTCTTATAAATACTGAAGGCTTTTATCAATTCACCCAGAAGCCGTCTCTTCTCCAAACTGAGCAAGCCCATCTCCCCCAGCTTCTACTCACAGGGTAAAGTGCTGCAGACTCCTGAGCATCCTGGTGGCCTCTGCTGGACTCACAAGTTTATCAGCATCTTTCTTGCACTGGGGGTACAAAACTGGATGTACTATCCCCAGATTTCCTTTCCAGTTTTCTCCAGAAATTTCACACTGGATGATTCCTCAGACTAAAGAATGGAAACATGGAGCATGGCACTGGTCTCAGTACCAAAAGCTGTTCCAAGAAGTCTGTCTGTGACTGTACTCTCTTTGTACTACTCTCCCATCCTCATCTTAGCACCAGGTATCTTAGGGGTCCTCTGCACTGTGACATGGTGTAGAGACATCTCCTCCCTGCCTGCTAAATAGCAAGGACAGCAGACTGTTTCTTGGTGTGACTATCTTTTCTTATACCTCGTAGCTAGACCTTGGAAGTCACTTCATCCAAGCCCTACTCAAAAGAACTGGGTTGCTCCAAGCCTTGTTTGGAAGAGCTGGGAATATCTCTAAGGCTGCAGATGCTGTGGCCTCACTAGGTCCTTCTTCCAAGTGTTGAGTGTCCTTCCAGGGAAAATGGGATGCCTTTGATCTCCAGGCATGCATTCCCATATTGTCATATAGATCCTTTACCTTTGATGCTCTCCTGTGTACCTTCAAAGAGTTTAGCCCCATCTTCTTTGTGCCTTCATGCTATGTAGTTGAAAGGCAGCCAGAGACTGAACAAATTGTTTTCTTTCCAGTTCTCCTCAGATTCACTGTGCTACTGCCTCCTTCTCATCTCATATTTGCTGTTGGACTCATTCTGTGGGGTCAGCATCTTAACCTGGCCTGTTCTGTAGAGCTCAGATTGGACATACTGTTGAGACATCTTCATAGCAGTACTTCCTCTGTTTTAAGAGGAGATTGAGAAAGGTTTTTTGGGGATCACAGAGGTCTCTACTACTTACACTGGGCTGGACATAAGAGGAAAAGCCTTCCTTCCAGCCTGTTGTTAAAAGACTGGTGCTCTATTCCATTTCTGAGCATTAGTAAGCCACTGTGCAGGTAAGACTTGGTGTGCAAGGATGCATCTAATTTCCTTACTGGGTTGGGCCTCCCTTTGAGGAAGGCTACGAGCTTCTGAGTAGATGATGGAAATTTCACTTCTCCCATATTTCTCAGAGGTTTCTTGACCATTAACCAGCCTTTCTGGAAATTGGTAAAAGTAAAAACTCCTTAACACTAACGTAGCATTAAGAAGCAGACATTCTTTATTCAGCTGAATGCATGAGGGGATATTTCTTCTGAAATATCGTGCATGCTGACTACAGAAGAAACTCCTGTTTATATACTGTATTTTATGTAAATAGTCACTGATTTTTCCCTGAATAAACATACATACATACAATAATCATTTCCCTCAAATCAGTAACATATTTTCTCTCCCTTTTACACATGTATTCTTCTGTCCTGGGGATCTCTTTGGTTGTCCCTGGTGGTCGGTGACTCTCGAAGTCATACTTGACTGCCTGATCAAATGGTAAAAGTTGGCACAACTGGGTTGGTTTCTTTCCAGTTCTTCTTCTTACAGAATGGGCATTGTGCAGTTCCACAGGCCAGTGGTTTTTGAAGAATAGGCATTGTGTTAGCCCACCAGGTGCAGACAATTTTTCATCTGGCAGCACTACAGCTATCTTTTGTGGTGCATAGCTGGAGCTAATGTAGAATGGTACTCTTGGGTATGGGAAGGATTGTATGTTCTCTGTGAACACCGAGTTCAACTTCCCACTGCTGTTTCAGGCAGGTGTAAGACTGAGGCCAGTGCAAATGCCTAGGGACTGAGAGTTTGAGCTTACCCTCTTACCCCTTCTTTTTTTCTTGGCAAATCATCAGGCATGAAGAGTTTAGCTTGTTGAAGATCTGCTGCCCTCTGGTTAGAGGGGAAACTCTGTGCCTTTTACTTGATTTTATCAGGCCTCCTTCAAGACATAGCAGGGTAGACAGCTTGTTTGTGCTTGGATTGTCCATGCTTGCCCTGCAGGCCTGTGTCCAAGACCTGCTGGTTCCGCACACTGAAGAACTGGCAATTTCTGCCATTTAATGCAGTCTGACATTCCAGCCAAGTGCTTTTCTGTGCTTTTATCACCAACCATTTCACAGCATGAAGAGCGGATGGTTCATTCTAGACAGTTCTTGTCAGCATGAACAAAACCTATTTTTCCCTTTTCTAGTCTCTCAGCCCCATTCCTTTTGTGACAGCTATTGAAACTGTGAAGTCTGATTGTAGAGTGATGTTTTTTCTAACTGTTGCAGAAGTTCATGTGGATACTGCTGGACTTTACAGTCCTTATGCTTCTGGTGGGCTTGATTCCTTATTGGGATAAATACTGCTGAGAAAGTGCTTATGATGTTTTCCAGGCAGTCCCAGAATTTCAGTTCGCTTCTTACTTGTCTTAGAAAGGAGTGATCCTCATCAACCAAACTGTAGGAGACTTCGGCAGCTGTCAATGGAACTGTTCCAAAGAGCATTTCACTTTTGCTTCAGGCTAAGAACTGGAAAAATTATGACACAAGCATAGTAATTTTCATTGAGCCAAAGGATTAATCATCTGTTGGCATCCTAAATACATGTGTTTCCAGGGTTAATGCGAGAAAGACTCCATTTATACCCACATAGGTTCAGCCCCTCTTGCTGGTTTCCTCTATTGTTTTCTTCCACCACAGGAGGACAGAGAATTTTTGTCTTCATGCAGCATCCTTCTGGAAGGACCCAGAGCTGTAGGTGGGCCTGTTACAAGACAGCACACTCCCAGTGCTGAGTGGCTTCAGTGTGATGCTGCCCAGTGTCTCTGCTCAGGATGTCTGCTTTGAGGCCACCTGTGTGGTGTTCTGTGAACCTTGGCAAATGGCTGTGTCATTTGCAAAAGTGTTCAGCACCAGCACAGCTTTCTGTGTATAGCTGTTGCCTGACCAGAGGAGTTCTCAGTTCTTCTGCCAGATGACATTGAATGGATCCTCAGGACCAGGATGAAGAGGGCCAGCAGGACAGGATTGAGCTTGGATCAATCACTGCTATAATATCACAGAATCATAGAATTATAATATCTTTTGGGACACAGATTTTCTGGCTCCTGCTCAAAGTTTCTTGAGAGGCAAGATCTGCAAGATCAGTGGTTTACTTCTTCCCCTTGGGAATAACTTTTCATAATTGTGCTGACTGGTCTAAGGGTTGGATTGCCAAATTTAAAGAAACCCTGGTAGGACTGCTGTCTAAAGATAGAACATAAAGAGGAGTTTTCAGGTCCACAGAAAAGTAAAGATACAAATGATAAGGACAGGCATTCAAAAAAGCCAAGTGCATTCCTATTCACTACAAAGAGAATAATAATTCCAAGGCAGTTTATAGCTGTTGGTAAATTCCAAATTAGCTCCTTCTCAGGAATCTGACGAAGACCCATCCTGTGCCATTCAGGTTAAAATCTGGGACATCCCTAATCAGTTGCTAAAAAGAAATATTACCACTCCGAAGAAAGAACTTCTTGGGCATGCTCGAAGAGTCGGTCTGATTGAATGGCATCCCACGGCTGATAACATCCTCTTCAGCTCTGGCTATGACTACAAGGTAGGTCTGTGGTCCTAGGACACCCTGTTTGGCTGGGTATTTTGAATTTTTTTTAATTTCAAGCTATAAGATGGTACTAAAGAGTTTGGAAGCTTTCTTCAGGGGGAAATTCCATGGTGACTGAAAGGCAAAAGGATATTGCTATAAATTCAAAAGGACTGTCTAATTTTCCAGTCTTCTGATGAACTTCAGTCTACTCTGCATTTGTCATTCACTGAATTGGATACAGCATGCAATGCCATCCACTTTTCTTTGTGTTAGTGCATGTATCTGCACTGATGTTGTTATTTTTATGTATAAAATGTGGTTGCAAAGGAAATTAAAATATTGGGCATTCTTAGCTGACACTGATACCTATACATGTAGAGAAAAGAAGAAGAAGTAAACAGAGTACACAAAGTCCCTGGTATGTGAGGCAGCAAAGGGCTGATTTGTTTTTTATTATTTTTGTTCCAGATAATGATCTGGAACCTTGATGTTGAGGATGCTGTTCTTTCAAAGCCAATGAAGATTCTTGACACTCACAAAGATGTGGTCCTCTCCATGTCATTCAACACAGATGGCAGTCTCCTTGCCACTGCTTGCAGGGACAGAAAGATACGTGTGATAGACCCTCGTGCTGGAACAGTCCTACAGGTAGGTTGAGTTCAGAGGTTTATGGTCCATCTGATCTCATCTCTTGAAGTTTTTCCTCTCCTGGGTAGCTTCATTGCCATAAAAGACGATGCATCTGTGCCCTGCATTGCCCAAGGCACTATATGGAATGCTTGCTGTCATTGTTGAAAACAGGGATTTTGTATCTTGATACCATATTCCTTGCTCCCTGAAACCTTACTTGGGTTGTATTATTTTCATAGGTACCTCCTGCAGCCCTCTGAGGGACATCATGGGAGGGAAAGTAGAGATCAGGTGGGCAGGTGGATGCAAGTGTACATATGTCCCAATGATCAAGGTTGTTTTTGTTGCCTGGATTTTGTTGTCTAGTGTCTTGGTTTAGATAGACAGGTATTTGCCAGGGAGGGTTGGAGTCTCCCTTGAAATGTAAGCCCCCCCCCCCCCCCCCCCCC
>VXBN01015565.1:130805-175520 GCA_013397395.1 Sinosuthora webbiana | reverse complement strand
GCACTGTGGCTCCTTTTTTATCTAGGTTAGGATGGTTTGGTTCCTCCTCTCTGTGTAGAACAGCTTAATGGTCCACTAGCAGAAGATGTCCCCATGGAGTAGTGAAACAATGAAGAGAGATAAGTAGCACTCCACCATCTGATAAGCGACACTGACCCATTCAGGCAAAGATAAACAATTCTGCTCCACCCAGATGGAATAGAAAAACATGTTCTTTACAAAACCCAGGACAGCTAGGTCAACCTGGCTGCATTTTGTAGCTATTTGGACAGGTTTGTGTACACAGAAAGTCCTGCCTGCAACTACTAGAGACTGTTGCCTTGCAAATATGAGAATCAATAGTTAGGGAGGTGAGATTGGCTCAGCTGGTCAGAGCAGGGTGTTGATAACACCAGGATTGTGGGTTTGATCCCTGCATGGGCCATTTGTTTAGGAGTTGGACTTGATCTTTGTGTGTCCCTTTCAACTCAGAATTTTCTATGATCTGTGGTTGAGCTTTTGGGAATGATCCAGAAGAGTTTAGGCCACTTTTTTCAGATGCCTGTGAAATCCTGCTCAGGGCTGGAGCAGTAGTTCAGATGGGCTGAGCAGACCTTTCAGATAGTCATGTAACATGAAATGTAGCTATGCAACAGATGTTGTCTTACTCATGCAATGTCCTTTCTCTTCTACAGGAAGGAAGCTACAAGTCTCACAAAGTCAATAAAGTTTTATTCCTTGGAAACATGAAAAAGCTCTTTTCTACTGGAACGTCTTGCTGGAATAATAGGCAAATTGCATTATGGGATCAAGTGAGTTGGACCAAAAATCTTAATCATACCAGTTTCAGTTTTCTCTCTTTTGCTGTCACTTTAACTTTCCACTTGCCACATACACAAGAATTGATTTATGACCTGTCAGATTCCTGGAGGGTGATAGGTCTTACTGCTGTGAGACCTAACTGAGTTTCTGGAGAAGTTTTCAACATGGAACCCTAAAACAACAAAGCAAATGCTGTGCCCATGTCCTGGTTTTGGCTGGGATAGAATTAATTTTCTTAACAGTTGGCACAAGGTTGTGTTTTGGATTTAGTATTGGAAGCACACTGACATTTGGGGTGTTGCTAAGTAGTGCTAACCCTACGTTAAAGACTTTTCAGTGTCTCATGCTCTGCCAGTGTGCAGGTGCACGAGAAACCGGGAGGGAGGATATCCAGAACACCTGATCTGAACTGGCCAAAGGGATATTCTATACCATAGAACGTCATACTCAACTGGGGGGAGTTGGCCAGGAGCCATGGATTGCTACTCAGGGACTGGTTGGGCATTGGTCAGCGAGTGGTGAGTGGTTGTGTTGTCCATCACTTATTTTCCTTGAGTTTTATTCCCCTCTCTCTTCTTTTCATTACAGTTGTTATTGTTCTGTATTTTGCTTCTTTTTTCAATTACTGAACTGTTCTTATCTCAACCATTGGTTTACCTTTTTCTGATTCTCTTCCTCATCCCACCATGGGGAAGTGAGCAAATGGCTGCGTGGTACTTAGTTGCTGACTGAGGTTAAACCACAACAGCCCACTACAAAAAGAAATTGTTCAAAGGACCTCTGTGTGGTTACTGTAGCTCTGACTTAACCTGGCTCTTACTGGTCTTACTGGCAAACTGGTCCTTGCCCTGGAAAGAGAAATGAGGTCTAGACACAGCCTACTCAGATGAAGCTCTCAATGAAGAAAAGTGTGTCAAGTGTTTTTGATTTCTAATGATTCCTGACAGTAGAGTACTGAGTTAGTGCTTAATTGGTCATTTCCAACATGTGATCTCCTGTCAGAATGGCTGCTAGCCTTATGAAACCCTGCTCTCATCTACGATTTCATATGCAATGAGGTGTTTTTATTTGTCAGCATCTAAGTATGTCCCTTTGCATCAACCACCATGAAGCACAATCTTTTGTCTCTTTGTGGTACTGTCACGCTTTGTTACCACACAAAGCTGGTAGACCAGGCCTATGATTTGCTATGTTTTGGCTATGTTTGGACATAGCTTCTTTGCACACGTGAGAGGCAAAGCACTATGCTATTGTCTGAAAGCTTTCCACCATGCTAAGCAGTGCTGTGATACTTTATGGGTGTCATGTCAGGGTTTTACATGTTTGGTTTAAGAACACAGTGGGAAGATCTGTGAGGGAAGGTATGTAAAGCCTCCTTAGGAACAGGGATTGGCACAGGGCCTGCCCAGCAGGCCTCTTTCTCAGGTCCACACCCACCTTTGTGTCTAAACAGAAGCTCTGGCTTGCTGCAGTCTGCAGCTGGTCAGTTCTGCAGGACAAAATGTGTGTTAACCCTATGCTAAATACATGTTTATGTGAGAATTACCACATGAACAGCCATAGGACACCAGAGTCTGCCATGTTGGTCCTCCCAAAATCACACCCTTCAGCAGTGCAGGGATAGCTTTGTACAAAACATACCAGCTTTACATATGGAGTGGTGTGCTTTGTCCTCCTACATGGCTCACTGGCAAAAGTCCAGTGGGAGGTTCTGTCCTTGCAAAGGCACCTCCCTGCTGTGCAATGATGAGACTGCTTGGCTGATGCAGACTGCTTTTGTGGGTGGTGCATTATTGTCAAAGTATTGCCTTGACTAGAGGTTTTGAGAGAACATGAATAAAATTCAGTGTGAATTTTACACCAGCAATGCAGGTGTACCCTGAAGGCCCCTGCATCTCCCGGGGTCTGGCCATGTAGAGGCAAGCAATGTTTCTTACTGTATCTACCCTGAAATGCCATCAGATGCCTGAGGTGTTATAGTGGTAGGAATTGATGTCCTGCCCTCGGTCAAGGCCTGTGCAGAGCACCCCTTTTCCCACTCGCAGAGGTTTGCAGCAGTCTGTGCATGGCCCCCTGCTCAGGGCTGTGGGTAATTACAGAACTGTGCTCACATGCCACTGCCAGGTGGGTTCAGGTGAGGTGTCCTGGACTTGAGGTGACTGACAGGTGATTGCAGCTGACTCCTTTTCCTGTGTCCTGCCCAGAATGACCTTTCTGTGCCTTTACTGGAGGAGGATCTGGACGGCTCCTCAGGACTACTGTTTCCCATCTATGACTCTGACACACACATGCTTTACGTGGTGGGAAAGGTAAGTGCTTTCCATATCATCAAGTGCAGGCCTGTTTGATTCTGCTGTCAGCCTGTGTTGTGACAGACTGAAGTCAAAGATGTTCCTGAAGCATGTTAACCTAAGGATATGAACAGATGGGGTGGGGCCAGAGGGTGCTTCATCATCAGGCCACATTAACCACATTTACAGATGTACCATGTTTATTGTGGAGAGCTACACAGCTGGATCCTAACCTTCCCATACAGGAATTTGAGTGTAAACATTTGGTTCACTGTTGATCCTGCATGGCTTCTTGGGGCCAGGAATTCTTCTCAGACTGTCATGCTGAACAGCAGTCTGGCTGATGTTGATTTTCTTTGCCTTTAGGGTGATGGAAACATACGGTACTATGAGATAAGCCCTGAGAAACCATACCTGAACTACCTGATGGAATATCGTTCTCACTCACCACAGAAGGGAATTGGTGAGTGGCAGAATGTCTAATGTTACAGGAGGATTGTGGCTTTTTTAT
Organism: Sinosuthora webbiana; assembly: GCA_013397395.1. NCBI lineage: Eukaryota > Metazoa > Chordata > Aves > Passeriformes > Sylviidae > Sinosuthora > Sinosuthora webbiana. The sequence continues at coordinate 171,917 of VXBN01015565.1, read as the reverse complement.
TTTAGAGGCTGCCAGAGTCTAGGATCATCCAAAATACCATTTAGAAAAGAGAATGGGTCAGGTTCCTCCACACAGGTTTGCAGGCACTTACAGTCAGCTTGGCCCAGCTCACCCAAATATGACATGTAATATTAGACGGTCAGGGCTTGGAAAGGGCCCTTCTGACCAGCAGAGCATGGGCTGGGCAGTTCTACCAGTCACTGCTGCATCTCCTCTCACATAGTGGTGGAAAGGAGGATTGTCTGGATTTAAAGGTGGGGAATGCTCCTTGCCATTTGTCAGTCTGCTTCAAGATTTTTGTAATTGAAATCTATTTCCATCATTCCCACTCCGTGATTTCTGTGGTAACAGATGCTTCACAGCTTAATGCCTTCAGTCTTTATTGCTTGTATACCTTCTTTTTTACTGACATTTCCTATTTAGAAATAGATCTACTGTAATTAGGTCACCTCTCCCCTCCTTGGAGACCCTTGCTTATTAACATTTGTATTACCCACTGTTTAACTAATTCAAGTCACAGAATTTAGCTTTCAGCCCTCAGACCTTATTGGTAACCCTTTCTTGAACCTTCTCCAGTCTACTGTATGAGTCATATTCCTCTACATCTTTCTAGGATCATTAACACCCCTCCACACTATCTGTGGACACTCCTGCTCTTAGAGGACATTGGTACAGAAATTGGCAGCACTGAATTTTGTGCCTGCAGATTGCCTTAAGAAAATTAAAAGGAATATGTTATTTAAAATGCAACTGTAAGGATCTTCTCATTATTCAGTTTTTATAATCCTTCCAGTAAAACATCCTTATTTCTCATTGTCATTGTTTCTTTAAAAATCATTTCATGGAAAGGAATTGTACAAGTGTTTCTAAAAGGCCTACATGAATCATGTCTACTTTCCTAGCCTGCTTTGTTCAGCTGATCAAGCACACTGCTAAGGTTATTGTACAGAACTTCCTTTTCCATATTACCAGAACAAAATACTGTGTGAAGGAGTGGAGTTTAGATTCACTTTTAGATAAATGCATTATGTATGGAGCAACAGGCCTTCACGTGTAGAATCTACTGCTTAATCAAGTCACTGGGTATTAGTAGAAAACTAAGAGGAATAAACCAGGACCTTTTTCATGCTGTGATAATCAAGAAGTCTGTGCTTTGGCTCATTTCTACCCTCTAACAAGAGGGCTGCTGCAACAGTTTAGGTGTCGTGAAATCCCTTCTTAGTGATCCTGATACTCAAATCCTGTGGCATCACCTGCCAGTTCTGTTCTGTTCTGGTCATTCTATTTGGAGCCCTTTAGAGTGAATAAGGAACAGGAGGCTTAGCATGAAAACCACACACCCGGTATGTAACAACATAATCTGAAAGAAAAAAAAATTATTTTGGCTTGTCATTTGTGCCACTGAGCCAGTTTTGGATGCAGATGTCGAACCGTGCTGATGCTATGACTACTTGTAGTGGTTTGAAAGGAAAACAAGTGAGAGGCTCCAAGTCAGAAATACAATTTAATATGAAGAAAAGAAAGAAAAGGTAAAATAAAATAAATGCAAAGAAATACAAAAGACCACTGACAGAGTCAGAATACAACCTGACCAAGGTGATGGAAGCAGTCCAGATGAGATGGTCTTCCTGAAGCAGTGATCCAGTAGAAAGGTCTGGTAGCTCGAGTCCTCTGGGAATCCAGTGGGTAAGCTCCCCCGTATTGTCTCAAACCCTGAGCTTATATCCATGTGAGAACGCTTTGTTCCTCCCCCTGGGCGGAGCATTTCACAATAGGATGTAGGTCCTGCAGGGGGATCCTTGATGAGCCATTAAACAGAGATAACTCCAGAGGGTGTTATCTATGAGTCATGGGCAAGGCATCTGATGGGCCATTAGCAGAAGATTAGCCCTGAGGGTAGAGGTTCGGGAAAAGCACTGCTCCAACAATTGGATTCACAGTTCGTTAGGATGGTGATAGAATACTTTGTACACACCCTACATTACAACCCAGGACACTACTTTCATTGTTTGATGACCCTTTTCACATGGCTGATGACATTAACTTTCCTAAGGAGATTTATACTCCATTTATTTCATGATCTTCCCCCAGGAACGATGCCGAAGAGAGGTCTTGATGTGGCAGCTTGTGAAATTTTCCGTTTCTACAAACTGATTCCAACTAAAAGCCTTATTGAGCCTGTCTCCATGATTGTGCCTCGACGGGTAAGTCAACCTCAGGTCCTATTCATATCCCAGGAAAATATCAGTGGAAAAATGAGGGCACCCCCTCTTCTCTGTGACTCTTGGGGGCAGGAGAATAGGTAAAACAAGAAATTTTCTCTCTCCTGGCATGTGGGACATATAGCTGGCCAGTTTCTGGGGCAGCCCTGCCAACAAACCCTATCTGGGTAACTCAAGAGTTAGGTCTCTGTTTAATGTCTGACTTTCCAGGACATGCTGCCAGGCCTGCTAGCTGTCTGTAAACTTCTCCAATAGAATCTGTTTGACATTATGACAAAAGAGGGATAGGGGTTGGAGCTGATGTTGGGTGGCATAAAAATCTCCTTGTGGAAGGAAGAAGAATCACCCTGGTAAAACAGGAATTATGAATTCATGGGTCTCTACCTCTTGGGTGGAGTTGTGTTACAGACACTTGTTCTGCAGCATGTAAGGCATGACCTGTTGCACTGAGGGTGATATAGGAGTAAGTCTCAGAGCTGGTGTCATTAGAGAGAGAAACGGGCCTTGAATCTGCAGCTTGTCAAGGTAGCTTCCATGTGACCGTGTGAGCACAGGTACATGGGAAATGTCAGTAATGTGCTCGCTACTTTAAGAAAGTAGAATATGAAAAGAAGGTATGAGTTCCTTGAATTCAGAGACACAGGAGAACTAATGCTCATTGCAACTCCCAACCAGGTGTGTTCCTCCAGCTTTATCTTCTTGGCCAGTTTCTGTCAGTTGATGATTAGCTGATACTTTGTGACTTGTCCATCCTTTGTATCCATGTATTCATGCTTAGGAACATGATTTCATGGGAGCTGAGTTAGCCTATATCAACCTCCTCCAGTCTGAAGACCTTACTGGCACAATTTAAATTAGGCCTTCAGATGCAGTTCTTCTGAGTTGAGGTGAGGAACAGAGAGGTTCAGAGCAGGTGAAAAGACTTTATGTCTGAGCTTGTGAGCGGTTGTGACACTCCCTGTGCTGGAGGGGAATAAATTCATTTCTCCACCACAATCCAGTATGATCTCTCTAAGCCAAAATCTCACTGACACAGTTACTCTGGACTTTTGTTTGCTTCCAGTCGGAATCATACCAGGAAGATATCTACCCCTTGACTGCAGCAGCCCAACCGGCACTGACAGCACAAGAATGGCTCAATGGAATGAACAAAGGTGAGCACATGGAGGGCTCCCCAGCCCTTCAGCTCCCTAGGGCTTGTAATAGCTGCTGCCAGCTCTCTGGCCAATTACCTGCCAGAAAAAGAGCAAAGAAGGAAAAGGCGAGACACAGTAAATAGTAAATATGTCTGGAAGCTAAAATAACTAGGTGGCTGTAAACTCTGGAAGCTTCTCTGGTCAGGTTCCTCCATGTTTATCTCTGAATGAATTGTTTACAGCTAATTTCTGGGTGTGGTTTGTGAGTGTTCACTTGTCTCCTCCCTTCCTAGGGCCTCTCTTGGTATCCTTAAGACCAGGCTCTGAAGCTGTGAACTCCCTACCACAGTTTCTTGAGCCAGAGCCACTTGTGAAAACTACTGACTTGAGCCAGCAACAGGGAGAAAGAATGCAGGACAAGCAGAAGCCAAGAGAGATTGAAGATGGCAGAAAAAGGCTGAAAGTGGAGGAGAAACTGCCAAAAAATGAGCAAACATGCCTCTCCAATGGCTTTGGCATATTTGAGTGTCCACCACCAAAAACTGAAAATGAGGTATGAATGTTTGGGTGAAGTGTTGGGGCCACAGGGAAAGCCCAAAGCCAGATGACAAAAGGAAGCCATTCACACGGTGGCAATTCAGGGAGGGTTTATTGTGCAGACTGGTGTCAGTACAATCTCTGTTTTTTGTGGTGCAAAAAGCTCTTCCTGCTCTGAGTGCCACCTGGGTAGCAGGAATATAGCCCAGCAGCATCTCAGCTGGGGGGGACAGTCAGCGTTCTCACCTCCTAGGCATTCTTGTGGCACAGAATGGCACAGCCAGCCTGGTAGCTGGCTGGGGACAAGGAGGTCCTTGTCACTTCCAGGTTCTGGAGAAGAGAAGGGGGTTTATGCAGGATAACCCTTTGATGAGAACTGCAGTCAGCAAGCCTGTTGAGGCAGCAGGGATTTCTGTGAAAGGAGTGGGTGTAGCCCTGGTGAATCCATGTAGTCTTAACTGCCTGACAATATTGTGGACCCTGAAACAAGAAAGAGTCTGCCTCTGCAGCTCACTGCCGAGGTATACCTTGTTAGTGCAGTGCTATTGAGATTGGCTGCTGGCTGCAGCATGCACCTAGGAAAGGCTCTAGAAAAGATCCTGGCAGCTCCATGACCTGTCTTTAGTCATGGAAAACCATCTCTCTGTATAAAAATCAAAGCTGGCACAGTGGTGATTTGGTGATACATCTCTGTAGTGATTTGTCAGCCTCCCACTGTTGGCGGCTCAGGGACATTTTCAACTATGTGCAGTGTGTTTGCTTTTAGGAACCCTGAAATGATTTTCTACCCATACCTGGAGTGAGGTCACCTTTCATCTCTGCAAGATGTGCATGTGCACCTTGATAAGGCAGGAATTTCCACATCTGAATTTCCCTGTGATGTGAAAAAGGATATTTTCCCACATATTTCTGAGTTGGCACCCCAAGGTTACAGAAGCAGCCTTTGCAGAGCTGGGTATTCTGCTGCATGAGTAGTGAAAGACTATGCTAGTCCCAACTGGAAGAAGAAAAAGGACTTGTCCAAAGTCAGAGATGTGGCAGAACCAGGAATTTAGACTCCAAATACTTCCTGTGAAACACATGCAGTCATAACCCAATCTAGTGGACAACAAGAGCACTGCTGATGTTGTCTGCTCGTTGAAGGCCTTCTGTTCTAGTTTTCCTTCTTGGCTTGGCCAGCTCCGGGGCAAGCTTTGAAACTAGCTGACGTTAAGCTGCGGCCTCCCCCTCCCCCGCCAAGCAGCCGGGGGGAAAAGGGGCTCAGCTGTGGGGAAAAGTGGCTCAGCTGGCCCAGGCTGCTCCCCCGCAAGATGCAGCTCCTGGAGGCCTGGCCGGGCCCCGCTGCTGCCCATGGTGTGAGCTGGTGGCCTGCCGGAAGGAAGAGAGACTTCCTGGCCTTCCCGGGCTGATTCTATACTTGTGTGACCCAGAGGTGTATACCTATATTTAATTGGCCAGTCTGGCCATCTGTCTTGAAAGTTGGTCACTAACTGGTTTTTACCATCTGTGCTAAACCAACAATCTCCTCCTTAGCTGTTTCTCCCAGAAGTGATGTGACAGCTCTGGGGGCATTGTCAGGTTAAGCCTATGTTTTCTTAGTGTAAAGTAAATAAGATGTGTGTTTTCTTACAGCTTTTACAGATGTATTACCGGCAACAGGAAGAAATCCGTCGACTACGTGAGTTGCTAATCCAGAGAGATGTCCAAATTAAACAGCTGGAGCTGGAGCTCAGAAACCTCTGCACGGACACAGGCAATTACTGAGGTTGCTGGTCTTTGTACCACTGGACACAGGGGGAGACTCCAGTTCCTGCAGATTACTCCTCCTGGGTTTTTTACTGGGGGTGAAAATTTGATATTTCAGGCAGCATGGACTTCCCTGGCTTGTGGTGGTCACATTTCCCTAATCATCACCAGACAGTTTTTGATGGATTTGCTGCGCTTCTTCAGGCTCCCCTTGCTTGTCTGCTCACCAATGTCAGAAGCTTGTGTGTTAATGCTAGTAAGAGACTTTGGAAAATCTTGCTCTTCTGGTCCTGGAGAAGCTACATGTTAAGGTCTAGAGTCCTGTTTTGCTGCCCCTCCACATGACAGGAGAATGGGAGACTGTAAGCAGCTGCCAGCTTCTTTTCACACCTTGGGGCCCAGCAGTGTGGCTCCTGTGGCTGCCATCCCCTTGCCCAAGGAGTCCACTCTGCTGAGCTTCAGAGGCACCTCTAGCTCCACAGAGATCCTTATGCACCCCTCTCACCTCACAGCTTGGCCCTGCCCCCAGGTGGTTTGGGAAAGCCAGGCTGCCCTGACCTGGTGCTGGGGATAGTCCCGCTCTGAGTGGGAGGCTGCACTGGGGGTGCAAGGGCCGGCACTTTTGTGATAGGAAAAAGAGAGTCAGTGTTGGAGGTCCTGCTTTTAGAAGGTGGTGGTGTGGGCTAGTTCTCATCAGAGAAGGTGAAGAGTCTCTGTGACCTGTGAGTCAGTGGCCTTCTTTCCCTCCTTCTGCCAAAGACCAGCTGTAGTCAGCTGGGGGTCATCAGAGGTATGAGGACAACATTTAAAGCTGCACAGTGTTGACAACAGGGGAATTTACCAAGAGGGATTAAAAGGATGAGTGGGGAGTTTGCCCCCCCAGCCCACTGTAGGCATTTCAGCAATGGTGCTGGAAGTGTTGTGTCAACCACAGTAAGATCACAGGGCTGTGGCCAGTCATGAACAGCCCTCCAGGGTTGCTGGAGTATAGCTTGCCCTTAATGCCTGCAGCGGCTGCTTCCTTAGCTCTCAGGTGCCCGCACCTTGTCCCATTCCGGCAGCCATCTACAGCTGCAGGTTCCCTCTTGCCAGCCATGTTGTCCAGCCCTCTGCATCCTCCCAGGCTGCTCAGCCTTTCTCAGCCTTGTGGCCACACTGATCTGTGCCCTTCAGCACCAGCTCTCTGGCTCAATGCTGGACCTTATGGAGATGTCTTAAACCCAGGCAGAGCAAGCAAACACTTTTTAACCTGTAACTGTGCACCTCTATTGTGGCACGTAGAAATCACAGAATCAGCTAGGTCCAGGGGATATGTCTAGGACACGTCCTTGTCACCAGATGTGTTTTATTGGCTGCATTTTTTTTGCTTATTTTTTCATACAGAATAAATTATTTAAATTATTTCCAAAGTAAAGTAATTTTTTCTGGGGGATTTTTACATCCTCTTGGGGACTGTTTCTTTGTTATTCTGTGACTGACTAGCATAGAGAATGGTTGGCCACTATGGTTCTTATCATAGGGTTGTGTTGATTTCAGCATTTATGGAAAAGAAGGTGCTTTCATTTAGGCTTTTAATCAAAAAAAGGCTTTTAATCTGAAAATTTGAGACTATTTAATCAAAACTTCTTTTTTAGACAATATGCCTGTAAAAGCGTGGACTGTGAAATGTATTTAAATTTGGAGCTTAACTGCAACCACTAATCTTTCACATGGAAAAAACCTTGAGGAAATGGAGTCATGCATTCATGATCTGTGCCTAAATAGTCTTGAGTGATCATTTTAACAGTTCCTAAAACTCCTAAAAGCTTTGTAAAAAACTGTTGAACATGGGGATAAAAACCAAATCTGTGCAATGAAAAGCAAATATAACTGCAATGAAAAGCAAATATAACTGAATAATAAATATGTTTAGAGTTCTACTTTTTAATACATGCAAGATTGTTGTTTTATTATTGTATTGTTGAAGTGACTGAATCTTAAGCTGAGTCAAATTCTGAAGAGAGTGTCACCTACTGTCTCTTTTGCTTGCATCAAGCTGTGGCCTTACTTTAGTAGGTGGGTTGTACACAGTGTTATGCAGATGGCCCTGTCTTTTTATATCTTTCCCAGTTGCCCTTGATGCCGTGAAGGGGCTGCTGTTACCCACTGTTCTGAATTGCTGTGTGTGTTGCCTTGAGTAAACTCAGTCCTGCTGGAGATGCATTCTGTGTGGTAAGGTGTTTGCTGCTGTCTTGCAGTCCTGGCTCTTGGGCAGTACACTCTGACTAGGTGCCTTTAGATATTCCATATGAGGAGGATTTAATGTGTTATTACCAAATTTACTTATTTGTAGATGGAATTTTGATTTAGCAGACTGAAGCATCATGGACAATACGAGCACAATATATCAGTTGCAACCTCCAGCTAGATCATAATACAAATTCCCGTTATGCTTACTGTCATGATGCTGGATATCTCCAATCACAGAGAAAAAATGTATGGGCTGAAGCCAGCTCAAGTCTGTAGCTCTCTTTAAAGCTCATTTTTTTGTTTTTGTTTTGCTCTGATTCTCATGGATATGGTAGCTGTGGTGAAAATCTGAACAGCCATAGCCTGTGCTCATGTCCTTGGAGCTGTCCTTCATGGTAGCAGTTTGTTGATCTATTACAGTTTTGGTCATGGAAATGTTCATGGCTACATTTGAGATATAATTTTAAGTGTTTTTTGTAGAATATTTTAGACTAGTGTAAGGAGAAAAGATGGTGGAAATTGCCAGAGGAAGGCTGTGCTGGGAACTTTGTGCACCTGCCATGTCATCAGGACACTGTGACCTCCTGGTCTTGTAAGGAACCCTGTGCTGGTGAGAGTGTCTGGGCAGGCCCTGTGTGCCTCCTCAGGGGCTGATACAGTCTCACTGCTCTGAGCAAAGCTTAGAAAATGGCAGCAGCAGGCAGATTAGTGTGGAAGGCAGGGGAAGAGCTTGCAGTGCCTTTGCAACTGTGGTGTTATGGCTGCTTAACCTCAAAGAGAGAGTAAAACACAGCCCTGCAGTGTTAGCTTGCCTGGTGAATTTAGAGCCACACTTCACATCTTCACCCTCTACTCCAGGCCAGCTGCCAACTGCAGGATAAAACCTAGACAATAGTTGTTCATTCTCATTTTATTTCTCATTTTGGAAGGCTGTACCCTTGGTGTGCTCAAGGAGCTGCGAGCAGAGGAGAACACAGAGATGATGCCCCCTCATTTACCCTGCAGTGGGAAGCAGCAGATCACCCTTGTTGATCTTGGGCTGGGTAGCATCCATGACTAGCACAGGGTAGCTGTGATCTGCAGCGGGGCACTGAAGTGAAGTTGCAGTATCTAGAATTGCCTCTTGGACATGCTGCAGCACCATTTCAGAGCAGGATCTCTAAGCTTGTGCTGGAGCCACTGCAGTCTGTCTACAACTTGTCTGTGCTGGGTAGCCCCGGGCTGGACTTGGCACTCCTCACATAGCCTCACCATCACTGAGGGTATAGGAAGGACATATTCCCCTGAGCTGCTCTTAATGCACTTCTAAATACAGCTGAGGATAGTGTTGGTCATTTTTGCAGGAAGCCAGTGGTGCTGGCTGAAACTCAGGCTACTGTCCTGCGGGACCTCACAGAACTTCTCTGCAAAACTGCCTGTCATCTTCACAAATCCCCAGCATGCACCGGTGTATGGAGCTACTCCTCAACTGCAGGATGGTGCAATTTCCCTTGCTGTGCTTTATCACATTCCTCCCTGCCCAGATCTGCAGTTCTCTTGTTGAGGTTTCCCCAAAGTGCAGCATAATTGGCTGTTGCACCTTTCACTCCTTCCACTTTTATATCCTCTCTAAACTTATTTGAGTCTGCACTATCCCATCCTGCAGGTCACTAAGGGAGATGTTCAACCGCTTTGGACTTGTTTTGTAAACAGTTTTTGGTTTTCTGCTCAGAAATCCAGGCTGACTACTCCTGCGCACCTTCTGATTCTCCAGGCTTTTGAAAATGTTCTCCAGGAGGATTTTATCCAATATCTTCCAAAGCATTGCATGAGGCTGTAGATCATTCATCTTCTTCTTTATATGGTTAGAAGGCAGGGCTGAGAGTCAGCCGTTTGCAACCTTTTCCACTCACCTCCACCTTTCAAAGAATACTGAGAATGACCTTGCAATGCCACTGGCCTTCACCTGCCTCAGCACACTTGGGTCAAACCCATCTGGCTCCACAAACCTGTGTCCAGACAGGGTGTTGAAGTATACCTCAACCTGGTCCTCCCTATTTTGACTCTCCCTAATCTGGTACACAGCAGGTATCTACTTATCTACCTCAACAATATCTGTTTTTCTCTGCCAGCTTTCCCTCTCTTTAGAACCTGATTATGTTCTTCAGATTCTCACCATGGCTGCCATGCTCCTGGGGATCAGAAGTCTGCTATGGACAGCAGCTGTGCATCCAGTGGTTCATGCACAGTTTCTGCTGAGTCCTCTTTGGGCACAATGGAGAAAACCACTTGGGTGTCTGTGCTCTTCAGCAGTGCCCCTCAAGCCTGGTAGTTACGCTTGGTAATTCTCAGGTCACCCCTGGTGGTGTCTTTGGTACAAACATGAAAAGGGATCACTGTGTAGTAGCCTCTGCACAACATTCTCAACGAAAGCCCAACGAAAGCAGCAAGCCTCCCTAAATGATAAATCTGATCAGCAGATATAGGGCTTCTGTAGTGGACAGCAGTGTCCTCTATCACTTGGCACTTCTTTCCAGTTGTTATAAGTAGTTCACATACACTTAGGAAGCTCCTTTTGTTGGTCCTGACAGGGGTGGGACTGAGACTACATGGTTAGAGCTATCATGCTTAAAATTCTGCACCTTTGAGCTACTGGTAATTGCTGCTCTGTCAGCAAAGTAATCTCTCCTGAGTAAGATCTTTGTGCAGAATTAGAGGAAAAAAGCTTCCGAGTTTAATTTTCTGTGTCACAACATGCCAAACATGCCCAGTTCTCTCCAAATCCTTGTCTGTGAAATTATGATGCACAATAATCTGTTTAAGGAAGTTCTTAAAATGAATGCATACATAAATGAAGATTGTTTCCTTTTCTGATTGTTTCCTTTTCCTTTTTCTCTCCTCTTGTTTTTGCATGTTTTATCTTCAGTAGAAATTTGCACATCCAACAAATCTGATCCAACCATAAACACCCCTAAGTATTCTCAGAGGAAGGGGCTTAATAGCAGAAAGAGTTATCTGTGTTTTTTGTCTTTGCTAGTGATTAGCCATGAGATATGGATAGCATATGTGAGGGGCATTAGAAGTGGATAGAGGCAGCATAATTTTATTTCCTTTAACAGTAGAGAGCTTGGGCCTTCATCTGCTTTGAATGTTGCCTCATATTCTTCCCTCTGTATTAGAGTGAGTGACTGGGCTTCTGATGACAAAGCTCTTCTGCTTTGTGTTGAATTTGATGCTTTATGTTTTCACCATCTTGACTCATATGGGTATATTTGATCAGATCTTGAAAGGTCTATGGGAAAATACCTTACCTCAGTTTCAGGTGTATGTGTTTTACATGCTAAAGTTAAATCTTTGCACTGATTCCATATCTCTGTGGGACTTGATGTGAACAAATTTGAGCAAAGATCAAAAAATTTTGGTGAGTAAACCTGAGGGGTGGTCTGTAGGGTAGAATCACCTAAAAGTGAAGGCAATGTGTTTTGAATCAAACCTTACTTCCTACTGATAACCTTTACAGAACACATCAGCTTCTTTGACTTAATGCAATCTGGAAAGCTTAATTTCTAGGTCAGTTACAGTGTATCTGATTGTGATGCAAGATGTTTAGGTGCATTTTTTTTGCCAGAGCCTGGAACTATATGGGTTCTTCAATTTCCACAAAGATGTTCCTACAGATTTTTCTCATGTGAGTTTACCTGAGCCTTTTACAAAAAGTATATTCAATATGTCCATTGTGATTTGTGAGGCAGCTTCTTTGGAAGATTTAAAGGAAATTCTGCTCAAGCACTATTTTCATGAGCAAGGGCGTAAGATGCTTTGTCCCAGCTGGAAAAGTGGTAGAAGTAGCAGCATTTACAGCAAGGTGCAAAATAAGGAACTGATTTCTATTGCTGCTGAAAGTAAATAAATTCAAGGGAGGTAAGTGTGTTCCTAAGGCTCAGACACTGTAATTTGAAGTGTGTTACATATTTTTATACACCCATAAATTTTGTCTGCTCATAAACCCACAATTGCTTTTGCTGGTGGTAAAGTTAAAAGTCCAGTCCTATTCAAGCCAAATACATATTTAGGGAAGGGAAGCACACTGAAAAAGTGAGGGGCAGATGAGAATGCTTGCCTTTTGTCTGAGAGGAGTGGTGAAAAAGGATAGAGTTGGCATATCACAGAATATTTTGAGTTGAAAGAGACCCACAAAGATCTCTGAGTCCAGTTCTTAAATGTATGGCCCATCTGGGGACCTTGTTTTTAGCGCCACAGAAGTGAATCATAGTGGTTCATAATCAGGATCTTACAGTGCTTTTGTCCCTGACCCTTATGCCTAGAGGGTTGTAACCCTCTAGGGGTTTAGCAAGCCTCTGGAAGTGAAAAAAAAAAAGGCTTGAAAAAATGTTTTTTGCATCATTGTAAAGACACAATGAAAATCACATGCAGACAGTGGAAGTATCAATCATACAGAAAGAAGAAACCCTAGTTTTAGTTCAGATGATGACTAAAAGGGAGCAGATCGCTGTGTTCATAGTTTGTGAAAGCATGGTTCATCTTACAGTGATAGAACAGGCGTCTGAGATCCTTTCATGAAAAGAACATACAAATAAACACCTGGCTCAAAACATGTGCTTCTCTCTGCATTGGAAGGCAAATGGAGCAGACCTGTTTGGCCATTCATTTGAATTCAATACCAGAAAGAAGCAGGTCAGTATACCAGATATTAAGCCCCTTCAGCTACTTCAAGATGACCATGTTGCTATAGCTGTTCCTCTCACAGGCCCATTTTAGCTGCAGGCTCCTTTGTTTGTGTGGGGAGTTTTTATTACTTACCACAACAGCAAGTATTGGGTTCCTAATTTTGGGAGTATGCAGCTTTTGAAACAGTATCTTTTAGACATCAGAGAAGAAAGGCCACTACCCAGTTCCCTGGTAAACTTCACCCTGGTTTTTTGCAGTCAATTATTAAACAAATTGAACGCTGAAGAAGTGGAAATTAAGTGTATCAGTCTTTTCTGCCTGTTTTACTGGAGTATGCCCAGGCTCTGGGCAAGTTTTCTAATCCAGTGGGACTGCTCAAAGTTCACAGAGCTCTGAATAAAATTTCCTGATGGTTAAGACGGACTCATCTTCTATATTACACCCCTAGAGCTAGACTTGGGAGTTAAAGCTTTCACTCTCTCCACCTCCATGTGAACCTCTGCAGAGTCTCACCCCTTTCAGGGGGCTCTTGTTTCAAAGAGAGAGTGCTTTGAGCAACTTCTGTTCAGGGATATTTTGGTCAAGAGTAACAGTTGCCGTGGTTCAAATACAGGCCCTGTCCTGCAGAAACTATCCGATTTTTCCCAGACTCTCCTTGCCAGACATGGCAAGAGTCATGGAAGTCTGTGAAGCAAGGCTTGTAGTGTGAACTTCCTTGGAAGTGTTGTTTCAGAGAGTTTGATACCATTTGTTCACAAGATTGACTCTGTACCTGCCATTTGTCTTCAGCTGCGGGCAACCCAGAGTGTTTCACTGGTTCATACTGGTACTTTGCTCTACTGGGCTGCTTTTCACACAAAAACTGTTGTGAGAGAACAAAAGTTATTTTAGGTGCTTGTGTCTCTTCACAAATTTGCTTCCTAATGCTTTGTTCGAGGTGGGGATGACAACTGGTGTTTTTGAGAGCATGTTTTGTTCCATGAATCTGGGGCCTTGAGATTTTTTTTGCTTACTCCCTCTTTCCACTGTCTCTTTTTTCAATGGATGGTTACTTTTTTTGAATTTAGTAAGTAGCTGATCTTTGGTTATGTAATTGATGCTCCAGTCCGAAAGCGCAAGACCTTGAATTAAACACTTGTTTAAAATAAATTCCTCCTTCCAGATCAGTGATTTGTACCACTTTTTTGAAAACCCTGAGAGTGTGGGAATCAATGCATTCCAGAGAATATATGTTTCACTATCAAAATGGTGACAGACCCTTACATCTGTTGTAGCTATCAGTGCCTTCAGCTGAAATTGAATGCAAAGCCCCACAATCCAATACTTCATTGATTTCTACACCTCTCTTTCTTTATGTGCCTGACTTCTTTGTGTGTAGACTTTAGGGCTTTTAGTGTTATTGTAAGGTTGTTCAATTAGGGAAGAAAACCCACACCTTCAGTAAACATTAACCGGAATTCCATTCTGCCGAGATTTCTCTGCCCTAAATGCAGCATTACCTCAGTCCAGAAGAGGGAACTATTGTTTCACGTATGGCAAGTCCAAGCAAATAGTTGAGAGCCTATTCTAATATGAAGATGAAAAGATGAAAATAGTCTTCTCTAGTGAAAGTAAACAATGAGGTGTGAAAATTGAGATATTTGCAGACTTTAACAAAACAACAAAATATCAGAGCATACAAATGCCATCTATCTTTGCTTTTAGAGTATTCTTACAATAGTGATTTATATAAAAATGTGTAAGTATAATTGAAATGTTTGCCATAGAATAGGAGCACCTGAGATCACACTCGTTTTCTGACATGTGAAATAAATTATATTAATTGAGTTATTTTTGTAATGTACTTGGGTTTAATTTGATTTTATGCTAAGTGCAGGAACCTTTCTGGGGAACAATAAATACACTACTAAAATGGATATCTTCATTTGCAGGTTTCTGCTATAAGCCATTTCCAGAAATCAGAAAGGAGGAGTGATTTCCTTCTCACAAGAATTTACCTAAGTGGACACTCTGGCACTTCAAACTTAGATGTTGCAAATGCCTCAGTTTCTTTAAGAATTGCTTATTGAGAGTAATCCTATAGGTTTAGTTGTATTTTTCAGTTCTTGTAAATACATGCTGAGATAATTTAACAACTGGTGACCTTGTAGCTAATGTTTGTCTTTGGAGAAGGGGCTTTTTTCTTACATCTGCTCAGCGATCATGGTATGTTTCAGTTGTTAACTATATTGCTTTTAGCCTATATGTTCAACATTAAATAAAGCATTTGTATCCCAACATATTGTACGTGTTCCTGTTATCGTGCATAAAATCATGCAAATGAGTGTCAAGTAGCAAATGAAGGCACAACACGGAGTCATTGAGCTACTATCAACTTATTTGGATCCAAGACTGGGTGTATAATTTAGGACTGAGACTGTGAGAGAATCGTACCTCAACTGTTATCAGGACAATGTGTGGACAACATGTAGGTATGGTCTCCCTAGTACTAGTACCTAGTACATGAAATCAAGTCTGCAGGACTGTTAACACTGATGCTAGCTAAACACTGATCTGTGGTTAGGTTTGAATAGAAACTGCAGGGCTACCATAAGCTGCCACTTTATGGTTTGTCAGTCAAACCACAGCAGTATTCTCACTGCTACTACTAAACAACAAGGGAATGCATGCAGACCGATAAAATCAGCCCTGTGGCTTTGTCTTAGTCCTGCTGATGTGTTGCCTAATGCTAGCAGCTATTTTATATGACTTTCTCTGCTCTCTTACATAGCCATCACTGGTTTTTCTTGCTGACAAAGGGCAAAATCGATGAAACATATTTAAGTATAGCTATCTGGGAGATGACGCCGTAGAATGACTTGTGATTACCACCAACAGGCTAAATGTATTTCTTAAGTGAATCCACATAAAATCAGCAGGACAGAGTTTCGTATGTTGTGTGTCAACACTGCACTTTGCAGCAGAGCTAAACCACTTTTTAGTCTGAATCTGGGAGAAATATGTTTTACCAATTACAATGAGTTTGTTCTCACTCTTTCTGCATTTCCTAAGTGATGGAATTTATTTAGCATAATTCTGTGTTAAGTTCATCCCCTTCTTCATCAGTCCTTGTATCCTCCCACTTTAATTTTCCTTAGGAATGGTGACACAGTGCCAAGACAACTATGGTGGTTTGCCCTATAAACCATAAAAAACCCTTGAATCTTAATGTTTGAAAATGATATTCCAAACTGTAAGATCACAACTTAATTTGCAGTTAAGGTCACAAGACATTTCAATGACAATTTAGAGTAGCTCAATTTTTGTCAATAAACCAAGTAGATAGGATTCCAGATGATACCTTAGGGCTATATTTTAATCTTTCTCCACATATTACTTGTTTTGCATTTACAGCTGTATTTTGCCACCATGTGAAATGCTTTATAAGTTTTCTGTACAAAAGGGTTTTACCGTACAAGCATACAAATGTATTCAAGCAAATATGATCTGGAACTCTCCAGGGAGAGTAAGTGTGGTTGACTCTAGTGTTTCTTCCTTCTTAGCTGTTTTTTGATTCCAGTCATGTATAGAGCAGAGCTGAAAGGACTAAAGAGGTCATCAGGCCATGTCTCTGCCTGAGGCAGGATTAAGTGCACCCACACCATTCTGGTAGGTGTTTGTGTGGCCTCCAGTGATGGAGATGTGTGTCATCTTCAGGTAATCTGTGCCAGTTCTTTTCTATCTTTACTTTCAACAGGATTTACACTGATGTCTTGTCTGGGTTTTCCTTTCTGTACATTCAGGTTGTTACTTTTTGTCATATTTTGTGGAACTGTAGAGTACCCTATTCATTTTTATTCTGCGATAGCACTTTGCCTTGCTGGAGACTAAGTCCCTCAGTGAAATTACCCTTAGTTCATTCTTTTCCTCCTCATTGGATTCATCTCACTGATCCTCTGGGTTATTTTAAGCGGTTCTGTTCAAATCTTGTGATGCAACACTGTAGACAGGCTCCCAAAAGACAAGGGTGCATTCAGAGGTTATCTTGGCTGTAGTCATGTTTCTGAATGCCTGTAGGTTTCTTTTTTACCTGCAGAAATGAGTGGAATCATGCTCAATATGTTCACTGTAAGCCTGGCCTCCCTTTCTGGTTTTTTCAGATTATGTTTTCTGTTTATGTGTAGTATTTCATGGATCTCTGTAAAAGTATTTTATGAACACCTTGAAATAAAAAAGTGCTTGAGGAGGGAGGTCAAAATTCAAAATTTTGCCATAAAGAGCTAGCATGTGATTTTTTTTTTTCTAGAGGTTACAGTGCTATGTTTAATTACAACAACTGGAAATTCAGCTGTCTTAATTACTGAAATCAAGCTATTTTTTCTCAACCATTCATGAAGTTGGGTGAGTGCCTACCTGGCTCAAACTTTAATTTTCTCCTCTAATGCTGTTTATAAAACGACTAGATGCCTTGATAACTTGTTCCCTGGAAGAGAGTATAAGAATGATCTGAGGACAGAGCACCGTAGGATGGGTTTTCTTCCTCATAATGAGGCCTCTTTCTTGAATTTCTGCCAATGGTATTGGCAGAAAGTCTTATATTTCCCTGCTACACATAGGTTTTCTGATATACACATAGTTGCATATAACAAGAGAAGATAAAGTACATGCTACAAATATTAAAAAACGTTGGAGAAAAATCATAAAGTGCTGAGAGAAAGTGCAGGTAGGAAGGAGCAGGATGGAAGTAAGTCTTCCCCTTTACTGACACCTGAAGGACACTATCACAGAAAGGCTGTGGTGAACTCTCTGACCTGTGACATCCTTGGGTTATGAAAGAGTACTTATTGGATAAAATTTTAGTCAAATGTGAGTCACCTTGTGCCTTGTAAAAATACCCCGGTGAGGTTTTTCTGGATTGGGTAATGTGGAAGATCAGAAGAGACAATTTAAAAGTCCCTTCAGGCTTAAAATCATTGAGTGAGCAAAAGATCAGTGATAATACTGTTAACAATACCAAGGCCAAGTAAAGTGGAAGGGAAGCTAAAAAAGAACATAGAAGATGAAGGAAATTCAGTACTAATAGGCAATATGGCTTCTAAAGAGGGGAGAATGAAAAACAAAACAGAGGTTCAACTTCATCTGCTGGAGTCCGATGGAAGATTGATGCAGATTTCAAAGGTCTGTGGATTGGGCTCTTAAAGTGTCCATAACTCACATGTAAACCTGAGTATACGCACCAATACATGTATGCACACACAGACATACTTTAGTATTTGGAGTGCTTGTTTTGTTATAAATAGTTTTGAAGATTTATTTGGGAGAACTTGAAAATGGAATTGTGTTCACCTATGAGAGAAAGACACTACTATGATGTAGCGGTGTGAAATTATTAGTTTGTAATTTTATGTAGAATGGTTTGTTCTAGACTACCCTGTGTTTTAACCCCTTTGGTTTTTCCCTGGTTGTGGGTCCTGTCCATCTCCCTGCAACCCCGCCCAGACGCTGGTGGGGGGCTGGGGTGATTGGCAGAGCCTGTGACATCTCCTCCCTGTATCATGTATCAGATGTCCTGTGTATTGTCTTTCTGTCTTGGTCACTCCCTCCTTACCTGGTGTTGGTTATGGTTCCCCCTTGCCCCTCCCCACACCCCCTATACAAAAGCTGAAACCAGAACCCCAGGAGTCACTCTCTGGACATGGCCCTGTGGCAGCAATAAACACCTAGCTTCAACCCACGTGAGAGTCACTCTTCTTCCACGCCATCTCCACGCTTCAGCCTGAGGTTCAGACCCACCGAACCTAAGGATACAAACTTTCCATGTGGATTGGTGAGTGATCCAGCCGGTAAACTACTCCAGACACCACCACACTATGACTAACACAGTGTCAAGTGTCAATAATGGTTGGCTATTTTCCGTACATGTGGCTTTCTTAAAGATTAAATTAAGTAGCATCTCCTAAAAAAATAAACACTATGTCATTGTGTTTCAGAGAATAGATAGATTTGGGACAGAGAAATCAGGAAATGTGTACTCCGTCACAAAGAGAACTTATGTACTTTCTGGGAAAAGTACACATTTCATTTGTGTACTTCCTGTTAATAGGCAGAACCATCCTTTCTATTGCATAGAATATTTTGACTGAGCTGTCAGAAGAAAGCACAAATATCTCTTCCTAAAATGAGGAAAACAGACAGGTTTCATAGAGCTTGATTTAACTTCTGACCTTTAAATTGGGGATGTGGAGAAAAAGAAGGGAAAGGGAATGATTTTGGTGGTGATAGTCTTCTATTAAACATGTTCATTGTTCTGGGTCAAAAGGGGCATCCATCAATATTGCAAAGCACTCAGTGGAGCAGCTGTGGTAGTCCAGCAGAGGCAGGTTACAAACCATTGCTACCTATTAGCCATCTGGGAACAACTGGAAACACCTGCCATGATCTGCCAGGGGCAGCAATTTGTAGGTGCTATAGTGCATTATGATGGATTAGCTCTGCATCTGAAGGTGTCACAACCCATTTCTCTGCATCTTCTTTGGGATAACATTGCAAAGCAAAGGCTTTTATTGTTGCAGTTTCAGGGTAAGGAATCTAATTTGTAATAATACTGTAGGGCAGAAGGGAAGAAAGGCTTAAATAGCCACTGTGCCTGTGAACGAAGCATGTGCTTTAGTTCAGCACTTGGCTGCCTTCATGGTTACCTACTTGAGGGAATTCCTTATTCAGGAATTATTTACACACTTCCATGGACATTGGAGCTGAGCCATTAACACCAGTCTGGGACTTGTTTGCCAGGATGCTCTTTCAAGGATTGGTGATCTGCCCTCTCACTCCTACCTCTCCATCTCCATCTCTGCTATGCTGTGGCTGACCTTCACCACTCCCATCAGCCTTAGGCTACTCTGATAGTCCTTGTCAGTCCAGCTCCTTGCAGTTCCTGCCTCAGGGAAGGCACTGAGTCTTTGGTATTCCTCTTTGTGACACTGGCTTGGGCACTTGTAGGGAGTATGGGGTCTCCATTGTCTTCACCCTTGTCATTAGAATCTTTCTGAACAACCTCTGTCCCTCTTATAAATGCAGCTGATGAGGTAGTTCACTTCATCTCATTGCATCTTGTGCAATGGATAACTAATCTATACAAATATAGGCATACAGATATATTTTACATGACACTCACATGCACATGCACTGCCACACACCCCTCCCAATGTGTATGTAGGTACTTTGGTAGCAGACTTTTTTCAGTGTGCAGCTGATCATATTTGAATTGTTTCTGAAGCAGGCATCAACAGGAAGTTTTGTACTTTTATTTGTTTTTTTTTTGCTGGAGGTTTTTTCTTTGTTTTGTTTTGTTTTTTCAAAATAACCTGGAAGTGTGCTGTAAATATCCCCCCACTGCCCCCCTTGGACTAGCTCTTGAGAGGCTTTGGAGGGATATCTCAGAGGGACAGGACAAAAGGTTCCAAAAGAGGCTCTTTCCCCAGAATTATTCCAAGGCATCTATTCTCGAAGGGTTCCAAGGGGCAAGAGGAAGAACAAGGAAGTACAGGGGTCTTATCTAGTCTCCCACTCTGGGAGGATGGCTGGCACTCAGCCAATTAGGTCAAGAAAAGAAGGAAAGGTCAAACCATATGGTTACAGGCATTAGGGGTCTTGGGGGGAGAAACCATTCCCCAGAGAAATACAACACTGTGCATTTTAATTTACTTTTTTAAAAAGCAGAATAATGTCTGGTTGTGTGAATCCCAGCTACCCTTTACTTCTAACCACTGTCCAGACCTATTTCCCTAGAGCTTATTTATTAGGGAAAATAAAATACCAAATTTGTTGGGCTAACTATTTAGACTGTTGCTGGCTGTTGGCTGATCTTCCATCTCAAGAAAATAACAACAGTTTACCCTTTGATTTAAAGTCTTTCAAGAAGCCTTAATCATGTTTAAGGGGGAACAAAATGGTCTAAAATATCAAGCAGGAGGTTCCTACACTTCTGTCCTTTTTTTTGGGCCAGGTGAGTGAGGGCTTTGTAGAGAAATGCAGGACATTTGTGAGGAAAAGGTGAATACTTTCTTAATCTCAGAAACTCCTGCATCTTCTGGTAGGTTTTGTCTTTGTCCCAACAAACAGAGAGAATGTGAATTATAATGTGATTTATACTTTCTGGGGTCAGTTCCCTCTATAACTCATTTAACTACAATTTGAATTCTGAACCTGAGCAGCAGTTAGTGTGCATTACCTCGCACTAGAGCAAAACAAATTCTTGTCTGAATTAAGTCGTATACTCTCTCATATTGATACAGCATCAGTAAATGGCATGTCTTCAGCCCTCACTGATTTCCTCCGTAGTGATGGATATCTAGTACTGTGCAAGAATGATAGCAGTAGGAACAAGAGGAGAGTCATTTTGATAGGGACAGGGCTGGCATGAAGATCTTCTGTCCAGGTGATTCTGTAATATTTCATACGACATTCTCTCCTTGGTAAGACCCAATAAACAGTCTTAAACTGCAGACTCCTTGGGATAAGAAGATAGATGTTTTGTGGACTTTTTCTTTGAAATATGAAGCATTATCTACTCTTGCAACAATATTTATCCATTCCTATTCACTTATTAACCTTACAGTACTCTTTACAAGCCCATTGAGAGACTGACCATGAAAAGAAAAATAAGAAATGCAATACAGATACCAAAGCATTTATTTGTTACTCCTTACTGCTTCGCAAGTAAGTGAAATTGTAAAGTTGGGATAGGTGGTAAAGTGGTATATATAAGATATCCCAGTTATATTATGCAGGGACTGGGAGATGAACATTGTGCTGGTGGCACGAAGGGATGAGTTACTGAGCAAGTGCAAGTATACAGGACATAGGAGAAGACATGCAGTGAACAGAGGCAGGTCTGGCTATTAGCTGCCTTACTGCACACTGCCCTGTGGAAACATACTGTTTGTGTAAGCTGGTGGCAAGTAGCCATAGACAGGTGGAGTCAGTGAATAGCTGGAGAAAAGGCAACTCTTCTGTGACCTCTTCTTTGTGCTAAAAGGGTTTACACCTTAACTGAATTGTTTGACAAACTTCTGGTGCTCCCTCTACCACACTTTTTCTTACATATAGTGAAGAAAAGTGTGATTAAAAGAAGCACATCAACTAGATTTAAATTTCAGTGAAAGTGCACGTACAGAGCACAGAATGTCAGCTCTCCTTGTGTTAAGCCAAGAAACTTTTTGTTGCTAACCTTTGGGTGAGAAATGAGAGAAGAAAACACATCATTGTTGTTATATATAGGTTGTAATTACTTTTCTGTCTTGTATACAGAATAGCCACCATGCTCAGAGAAAAAAATGGACACTTTTACTGAGAGCTCCTAATGGACCAGCAGAGCAACATTTTTTCTGAAGTTCCATAAGAAAAATGCAGAAAAGGTTACCGGTCGGGGTATTAACTTAAGTCTTGCCACACAAGATAATGGTGAATTGTGTATTAACTCTTGAAGAGGTGCCTCATATGTCACAACCATAAATGCAAGCTTGGAAACTGCCAAGTGTAAGGCATATAAAATAATGAAAGAAAAAGGAAGGAATAATCTTAGTTGTGAAAAGCAAAAAATATGTTAAAAAGTGTTCCTTTGGAAAACACAGAATTCCCAACAGGTCTAAAGACAAAGTGTCAAGGGATGCGCAGAAGAGGGTACAGTCGGCTTCTATTTTTGCTGTGAAGGAACACTGGGGTGGGGACTAAATGTCAACATTCACATTGCAGCCAGGGCAGAAATGAGTGGAGTCAGGAAGGGCCTGTGACCAGTCTTTCCTTGCCATCTGTAAAATAGACAGCACCTATTTATAAGCTTGGGCTTATTTAGGAGTGGCAGTGGTGCCGGTACTTTTCAAACTGCCGCGGAAATGATGACACCATAGACATGAAGAGGAAAACCCAAGCTGTGTGCCAGAACAGAAAATAGTGCTTGTGACAGTAAACAGGTGGATGAGGTATGCATGGTAACTGTCAGGCTCAGAACATTTGGAAAGGCACAGGGGCATTTAATGTATCAGTGGAAAATTAGCTAAACATATCTTAGAAAAATGTTAATCTTTCACCTGTGGGGAGAGACCTTACATGTCTCTCCTGCTGGTTTTATTCTCAAGAATTGGAAGACTGTTTGCTGAGGAGAAATGACAATGAATAAAAGGTAGGATCATGCCGTATCACTGCTCTCTACTTCGTTGTCCCAATAGATGTGTGCTTTCTGGCCAGCATCTGGTATGGGGTTTCATCCTGTTTATCTGGAGGCACTTGGCGTGCATACATTTGGCTCAAGACCAGACATGCCAACTATGCAGTCAGTGGAGAAGCAGCCTGCTTCTAAGGAAGGAGGATTTTGTCTTGGGTAGGAAAGGCTGGTTTTTCAAAATGGTGAAATATGTGCATGGTGTGAGGACCCTGAACATGGTGTCACAGTGATCTTAAGGGATTCATCAAAAGGGTCACTTAGAGAGATCATTCTTGGCCTTAATCTGTCTGGAGCTTTAAAACTGGAGAAAATTTCTTTCCAAAGGAGGTTATTGAGGACAAAGACGCTGTTGATGCTCAGTTGGCACAGTAAGGCACTGTAGGTACTTCAGGTTTGCAAAACTCTGTGAAAAGATATATGCAGCACTAATTGGCTTTTGTTATTTTCTTAGACCACCTTCTGGGCCATTCATTCCTGTGGCCTCATTTCAGCTGCACGGCAGGTAATCATCATTAGTGCTTCTTTGCCTCCTATATAAGACTTTTTCTCAGCATTTTGAAAAGGTCTAATTTATTGTCATAGGGATGCCTTTGGAGAAGCTGTGGCAATTCTTGCAAGAGCTGTGTAAGATATAGTGATCCTTGGCTATCAGCGGCAGTTGCAGAGGTAGGAGACTAGCCAGTGTGTTTTCTACCTGCTTGCCCAGGGTCAGGGACAGGTAGATTAGAGCAAATTGAAACAAAGTGACAGTGATCCCAGCCTGAGCACAGCAGATCTCATATACAGGTAGATCAGGGTTTTGGTTTTCTGGGTTGCATTTGCTATTAAGTCCTTCTCATATCCTTCTGAAGATCAAAAAAAGGTACCTACATTTTTCTTCTCCTTTCTCCACAAAGGATGGCCCCATACATCTTCCTGCTTCAGCTACAAACTTTCAAGGACAAACATATGCAGAAAATCATTTTATAAGACTTTTANTCTCTTCAGATAAACTTGAAAGACTTCAATATTTCAGCTGTGCCGATGAGTTTATCAGTGCATCACTGTGTCACTTGATAACACCATAAAACTGTAAAAGGATACACATACCCCACATGCTAGTATATAAGTGGGCAGAGACACAGATAATTTTCTTCACTGCAAAGGCTATAAAAATGGTCACA
Organism: Sinosuthora webbiana; assembly: GCA_013397395.1. NCBI lineage: Eukaryota > Metazoa > Chordata > Aves > Passeriformes > Sylviidae > Sinosuthora > Sinosuthora webbiana. The sequence goes on along the minus strand of VXBN01015565.1, from coordinate 148,015 downwards.
GTGAGTTAGACCAAAGGTCTGTCTAAGGCAGAATTCCTTTTTCAGTTGCAATCAAAACCAGGTATATAGAGGAAATTAGGACCAGGGAAAACATATGTGAAATTTCCCCCAGAGTCCAATTATTTTCAGCTTGGAAATTCCCTTGTTTAGAACCAGGATCAGTGTATTCCAGTTTACTAAATATTCCACAACTGGGCACAGGAGAGTAGTGGATGATAAGCTAGTGGAAAACCTTTAAGCATGTCCTACAGATGCCTTAAGTTTTAGCTTTCATGTTTTCAGATTCTGTGCTGCTTAGGTGTAGTCCTGAGCCTCATATTAAGTGCTAGTGAGCTCTCTTCACAGAGTAGGCAGACAAAACAAATCCTTTTTCTGCTGAGGACCAAGGACAGCTTTCAGCCCAAAGCATAAACAACGGTGTACTGAAGGGAGAAACAAGAAGGATGAGACCTCACAACCTGAAGCTGTAACTGGACAATTAAATCCCAATATGCAAATGAACCAAAACATAAAAGTGCAAGACCTCGTGACCAGTCAGCCATTTTGTGACCATTCTAAGTCCACCTTGGGTGTAGCCCTGGTCAGGCCCTGTCCTGCCCAAGGTGGATCCTGGAGGCCTTTCAATAAATACCTACTTTATTCTCTAGCTCTGTCCAGTCTCTGTTCCAGGTCAGCCTTCCCAAGGCATCACTACTGTGAGGACAGTACTTTAAGAAGTCTTTGAAACAGATACCACAATGGTGAGGGAGTTTAGAAAGCCCAGTCATGTATATAATTCTACAGTTAACATGTTTTGCAATGGAAGGTGTGATTACGGGGTAAAATAGAATATAGTTTGCAATGGTTAAAAGGGCCAAGAATGTGATTTCTAAGCATCTTTCTCTGTAGCTCAATGACTGTCAAAAAGGCTTATGTTTACTTTCTTATGTACAAGCCACTCCCTGTACTTCTAATCATAAACTGTTTGCTCCAAGAACCCCTCCAGCAAGTTCAAATAAACAAAGCAACTGGTAAAGTGGTAGCTGCATGTGAGTGCCTGGAGAGAGGGATGTTATAAATGCTGACAATAGATGGGTGCAATATATTGTTTGAGAAAGTTGTAGCTAGTTGCCTCATTCATCATAGTGACAGCAATACTGACAGCTCTCTGCAGTGCTTCATCTGTGAAATGATGGATCAGCAATGAGGGCTGGCTGGCAGGAGGCACTTGAAACATCCAGGGCTTTCGAAGTCTACTTTCTCTGTAATGCTTTATTCGTGCTGCATAATGGACAAGCACAGGCAGTGTGCTGAATTATAGGCTTGATCCTTGAGATCCAGTCCGGGGATAATTTTCCTAAATCTGTACAATTCTCTCCTTTTCAGATGCATGCAACAGCAAAGCCTGTGGCAGAAGTGGGGAAGGTGAGACCTCTTCAGGGCCTGGCCACTCAGAGCTGTTTGAAGTCAGTACAGAGATGCAGAGCAGTTACTTAGGACTGTGGGAGAGGCCAGACTTATCTGTGATTTGCATTTGGTATAGAATTGGCCTGGATGTAGATGCTGATAACCAGAGATTATTTAAAGCTATAAATCAGTCTATGAGCTGTATGCAGAGAGGTAAATTAATGATGACATAAATCTAATGGCTGGTATAACTCAAAGGGTAAGCGAAGTTACAGTGCCATGACAACTGCAGATGTATTCAGAGAGGATGTGAAAGAGAGTTTAAAATTTGGCAAAGATAGGTTGAATAAAATAGTATGTGCAGTTCATGAGTGAAATGCTCCCAGACAGCACCATCATACTTGGCTTTTTCTTCTTTATTGCTGTGAAGCTGATAGGAGACTTGTTAAGGCAGAGCAGTGGCAGCATCTAAAGCTGTATTTTAGTTAAGGGTCACTGTCAGTGCTTTCATTAGAAAACTCGTTCCTCCAGATAATATTTCTTCCAGTACTGCAATAAAAGCATTCATTCTGGTCTGAAAGGTGTTATATGACAGTTTGGTCCAGGAGCACAAACAGCAGTGAAACAGCCCAACTGGAAATCTGCTGAAGTCAAGGGCAAGGCTTTTGTTTGCTTTCTGATCAGGCTCCATGTAAGCTGAGTGGCTGTGAGATGAATTTGCAATGCTGAATATCCAGTGTCAGCAGAGCATGAACAGTGAAAGCACGTTTCCCTACAGGGACTATTGTCTGAGCACACTACCTTTATAAGATTCACACTAAGTGAGCACTTTGCCAAAACATGACACAAATCTTGGTCAGTTAATAATTTCACCTTCCCCTTCCCTTAAAACACATACCTATGGTGAGCAGGGGCCACTCAGCACAGCTTGCAGAGATGGCACAGGTCAGACCGTTGTTTGGATCTGTCACTCCTGGCAATAGGAAAGGGGTCAAAATACCCAAATTAGGACTGAAGTATTTATTTGCCCTGAAGTCAGTCCAAAGAGGAAGACAATTTCAAAGGTGAGCTGTGATATGGAAGTATATGGTTACAAATTTATTATCTCTGTCCAGTGCCTGAAGTAAAGTAGGGTTACAGAGGAATTGCTGGTAAGGCTCTAAACAGGCATTGTCCTTCTGAGGGCCTTCCCAGGACCGGGTCCACCATGGTTTCTTACAAGGGAGTCCAGTTGGAACAGGTCCTGGTACTCTGAAGAAAACATGAAGTTTTCTTCATGTTTTTTGAGGCTTGAGTGGATGAGTTTGGTTCAACATGTGGTTAGCAGAAGAGATTTTTACAGCTTCATGAGTGTGAAAGATCCTCCAACTGAAAGGGAGATTCCTGTGGTATAAGGTATGGAAAACGGGGATTCTTCAGCCAATCAAGTCTTCCTCATGAAGTACAATCAGGGCAGTAGAAGCAGAGTTTGTCAATCTCCTTTAGTTTTCAGACCCCTAAAGTATAGGGAGATTGAAGGTGCAGACAACAGTACACTGAATTTAAGACAACAAATAAAGGCTTATTTCTCTTAATTACCTGTTTTTCAGGTGTGCTTAGTCTTCAGGTCTTATAGAATCTGCAGACCACACTGACAAAATGAGCTCCTTGAAACGGATATTCTAAAAGGAACAGTTTTTTTTCTCATGTGTCATAATTTATGATTTACTTTGAAGTTTAATCAGACTGAAGTAAATGTCAGAATTTAAACTGGATATGACCCAGCAAGGTGTACTCGCAGCCCAGAATGCCAGCCATGTCCTGGGCTGCAACAAAAAAGGATGGCCAGGAGGTCAAGAGGGGATTCTCCCCCTCTGCTCTGCCCTTGTGAGGCCCCACCTGAAGTGCTGTGTCCAGCTCTGTGGCCCTCAGCACAAGAAACATGTAGATCCGTTCTAGTGGGTCCCAAGGATGGAGACAAAGATAATTAGAGAGATGGACCACTTCTCCTGAGTGGACAGGCTGGAAAAGAGAAGGTCTCTCTTCTCTCTTTCTGGGGAGAGCTTATTATGGCCTTTTGGTAAACTTAAAGTGGGCTTATAGCAAAGATAGAGACATACATTTTAGCAGCGCCTGTCGTGGTGGGGCAAGGGGTAATGGTTTTAGACTAAAAGACGATGGATCCAGACTAGATTTAAGGAAGATTTTTTTATGAGAAGGGTGGTGAAACATTGGCACAGGTTGCCTGGAGAGGTGGTTGATGGTCAATGCTTCATCCTTGGAAGGGTTCAATGCCAAGTGAGATGAGGCTCTGAACACCCTGATCTGGTTGAAAATGTCCCTCCATTAGATGACCTTTAAAGGTCCCTTCCAAGTCAAACCATTCTGTGATTCTGTGATCAGCTCTCTCCCAAATAACTGAAGCATGCAGCTGTTATCTGGCTGTGAAGATCTGCATCATCTTTCATTTGGAGTCTAGTTTTGTATTTTATGAGAGCAGGAATTTAGATGTGAGTGGTCCTGGGCAGTGTGGTGTGTGCCCTGTCCTGGTGCTTGTACAGAAGAACTGTTCCATGACCTCTTGTGTGGTTTGTGCTGCTGAGCTAGTGACCTCAGACAGTAACTCTGCTACTGGAGAAGGGCTCCTCTCTTCGTGGTCTGATTTTAAGTCATTACTTCATCTGAAGTAAGTCAAACAAATAAGGCTTTGAAAAAAAATACTGTGGCTAGCTTTACTCACTGAAACTCCATACCCTGAACTGACATGGTGCTCAAATTGTGATCTGCTTGCCAGAAGAGGTCTGTTGTGCCCAGGTGGAGCATGTTTGTAATATGGCACCACATGAAGCTTTTTCATGCTTTAACATGTATGAAGACTAGTTCCGTGTGTGGTTTTATCATTTGTTTCTACGACAGTAGAGTTTGACAGCAGGGGAGTACTTTCATTAATCTTTGGTGTGATTTCTTTTTTTGTTTGTTTGATTTATGAGGCAAAAAGAGGAAAAAGTTCACTGTGAGACATTATAATTTAGAATAGTCAGGTTTCCAACTTAAAAAGTTCTGGAGAACTAGTTATTGATCTACAGTCCCATTTTCATCTTTGAGTCCTGGTATTTTCAGAGCTACTAATAATTTGTGTATTCTAAAACAACTGATGCCTTTTGTGGCACTGGATTTGTATATTTCTGCTACCTCTTTGTTTTTACGAAAGAACAATTAATGCTATTTTGATCTTGCATTTTAATTTCTAGACTATATGCATTTATCCAGACATTATTTAAGTGTGGCATTTGCTTAGTGTTTCATCATTCTAACAGGAATGGGAAAGAACAGTTGCAAAATTAATCCACTCAATCTGGTCACCTACCAACCCGGTGAAGCCTTATGACATTTTCTTAAATGTGTGTTTTGTTTTAAGTATGTTCAGGATTGCTCCAATGTATAGAACTGCTGGGAGGGAGACAGATTGTCCCACTAGAAAATCTTAATACCATGCTTTACAGTCCAGATACACTGCTACACATTATTCTGTGTTGGCATTATGCAGACCTTCCTGCTGGGATCACAGTGCTACTGTGAACTCAATAGAAATATGATAAGAAACTGATTGAAGAGAGGGATCTGACACAGGGCTGTGGATCTGCACAGCTTCCACTAATCACTCTGTAGCTGAAATATGTCTTTTTCATGTCTACATGAAATTTGTGAACCAATGAGAGACAAAGCATACTATCTTTAAAAAGTATTGGTCTGGCACTACGTAAGAACTAGTGTATTTTTATGTTTAGTTCCAATAAAATCAGAAGCACAATCATTTAAAAATAGCTCTGCTTTTTTCTCCCTTAAATTAAGATCTTCATGTGTATGAAGGTTTGAAATGCAATTAATAGAGACTTGGCCAATATTATTTATTGTAGAGATACTTTAACTGTTGTCTTATAGCCATTCAGTTCTTTTTTGCTACTATATCCTTATGACACAATAAACAGCAGAGCATACATCAAAAGTATTCTTATCATTGGTATAGCTACTTATATCTTACCTTCTATTCATCATATATGAAGTCATATAAGTTGTAAATATGACAGCAGTATATGATAATGACAAAATTTTTTGTGTTGAAAGTGTCAGAGTTTCATGAATAAAGAATTTAGAGAGATGAAAGAAATCAGAAGCATGGGGACTTGTGGAACTTAAATCCATTATTTGTAAGTGTGCTTTTATCTTTAATCAGAGACCCACTAAACACTCCTAACTTCTTGGAGTCATCGAGATATGAGAATTGTAAGCATCTCTGGGAACAGTGCCTATCACAGACCATGAATTCTTCCTCATAACAAAATCTTAAGGCACTGGTTTTAATACTACAATACATGGATGCAGGCTCTTTGACAGAATCCTTAAAAAGGAAATGAATTGTAGAGATGCACTTTGGTGTCAGAAGCCTGATGTGTGGGGCATGGGTGGGCCTGATGCCTTAAGTTTTAGATTTCATATTTTTCAGATTCTGTACTGCACTAGTATATTACTCTGAACTTCATATAAAGTGTTAGCAAGTTCTCCTCACAATTTAGTTAGACAAAACAATGCTTTTCCAGCCTGAGAACCAAGAACACCATTGCAGCTTCAGGCCCAAAAGTATAAACAACAGCAAATTGAGGAGAGCAAACTGGGAGGATGGGACTTCATAACCTGCAGCTGTAATTGGACAACTAACCCCAATATGTAAATGGACCAAAACTTATAAAACTGTGAAAACTTGTGGCCATCTTGGGTGGAGGAGTACAAGAGCCATGCCCAGGCTTATGTACTGCCCAAGGTGTATCCTTTGAAGGCCTTTTAATAAATACTTTATTCCTTTAACACTGTCTAGCCTCTGTTCCAGGCAGCCTCTCAAGGTATCAGGCCCAGCTGTTTGGGAGCAGGATGGTGGAGATGTAGCACAACCAGCTCCACAGGATAGCAGATGGTGAAAGCCGATGTGGGCCAGATCTGCACAGCTTGCAGATTCTTTCCCATGCACTGCATTAATATTGTGTTAGGCTGTGGGGTCAGCAGGACTCACAATGCAGTACTGGGTAGTCACAAACTCCCAGCTCCTTGGGAAACAGTGATCACTGGGTTTTACTGCAGGGGCTGAAGCACCAGAAGAGCTTTTGGTGAAACCATATCACCTCTAGGGAATACAATACAATAAGCAGGAATTCCTATCCTGCTTACTGGAGGGGTGAGAGATGGTTGTCAAAATTCTTGTTCACATACCTTTGAGGACATCTTAGATAACCCCAGCACTCTAGTAACCGGCACACATCCCCATATGGCTTTTGGAAGCATGCAACTCATGAGGAATGTTTTAGATTATATGCCTGTGCCTTTGCCATCACATAATTTGTAAAACCCATATAAAGTTGCTTGGTTCCTACACACATATATTTTACATATTACAATACACAGAGATAGTAAGTTTATGACCAAATGATGTTTCTCTGATGAATACTATTTCATGTTAATGCAGGGAAGGAGAAAAGACCAGGACATACTGCCTCTCAAGAGCAGTGCAGTAAGACTGAAAAAATGAAATACAGAGAACGTATTTATATCCCTCATCTGTCTCATTCAGAGTTATCTGACATGAAAAATTCAGACAGAGTCCTCCATTTGGGCCTTTTTCAAGCTTGGCCTATGTCCCAATCAAAGACATGCATACTTGAACTGGAAAACCTGAAAATCCAATTTAAAATAATGCATTTTAGTGCATTTCTGTGTTATAAGAAGATTCTGAGTAGTTGTTATTCAGCAGGGGACCAAAATCCCTTTTCAAAATTGTGTACACCACAGAATGGAATTGTTATCCAGAGGTCAGTTGTCCTCTATGCTTTTATTTACTTTCGAGATGATTTTCAGCTACTGTAGGCTCAGCCCTTGGGATGTGAAAATTGCAATTAAAAGAGTGATTTTTTTATGAGGAATGATGGACAGTAAGTTGTACACCACAAAATGTCTGCACAAGGCAATAACATCTAAGCATGGCTACTCAAAGTATGATTCAAATTTTCTTTCCATTAAATAGGTCAAGCCATGAAGTAAAACTCTAGAGGGCTTGCTAAGTTTTCAAGAGGTTTGGGCTCAGTTTACTAGATGTCTGTGCCAATTCCATCTCCATGAGTTTAGATTACAAACATCATTGATAGCGTCATATGGCTTCAGCCCACTGATGCTTGAAGAGGAGAAATGAAGCAGCAATAAGGAACTGAGTGCTGTATTGTCCTCTGTCAGAGTACTATTTTAGGCATATGTCTGTCTCCATTTCTGCCTTTTAGAGAGGCTCCTTTTGACACAAGGTCTTTTGACACAAGCGGACTTAGCTTGGCTTACTCTTCAAGGAGCAGAGTTTCATTTATAACTTTCCCTAAAAGAGCTGCTGTGCTTTCAACTCCTTTAAATCAGAAGCTTGTGCAGCTGCATATTTCAGGGATGCAGAAGGCTGGTTGTGTTCTCAGTATTTTTTCTTTTGATGTTAGGCAGCTCAGGATAAGATAAAATTCTGAACACTCCTTGGGTTATAACTTGAATTTACAATCTTGACAGCTCTGTTCAGGCTCAGTGCCAAAAAGCTCTTGGTACATTTAAACAATGATAGGACAAAATGATATTGTCTCCTAAGGGACAACAGGAAACAACTTGGCCTTTCAGAAATGTTACATTGATGTGTTTTCCTAGGAACATCAAGTCTAAGTATGGTAATCTCCTGGTAAAGCATCTCCAGGGACCTCAACTGAAAGAAAGGTATGATATAATAAAACTGCTGGATGAAATGAAAATAAGGAAAAAGAATGAAAATGGGAAAGCAGTTTCTCATTAGATAAACTGTAAATCTTCAGGAATAATTTCTCTATGGGAAAAGGGATTCTTTGTTCGTTAAAGAGCAGTTTGAAGGGACACTTCTATAGTAATTGTTGTGTAATATGAGTGTATGATGGACTCCCAGCATAATCTAGAACTTGTCATCAGATAATACAAATGAATTTGTCATTCTTTATTTTTTACAGCATTTCTATTTCATCTCAGGCAAAATGAATATCAAAATCCAATCTTGTAAGTCATGCCTCTGCATCAACAGTGAAAGGCTAAACAAGGAAAATATGGGCTAAATAAGGCAGTTTTTATGAAAAGAGACATAGATAAAGAAAGAGGTGCTCAATGCTGTCTTTTCCTCACTCTTGGCTGGTGATCTTCCCAGAGACAGAACTTAAGGAGGATGAGAACAACCAGAAAGTGGAGGAAGGTTGAGTCAGGGATTACTTGCACAGTCTCAACCTACAAAGCTGGGGAACTCTGAAGGCTCCACCTAAGGCTGCTGAGAGAGCTGGCCAATGAGTGTATAAGGTCACCTTCAAGCACTTTTGAAAGGCTATGGAGAGTTTGAGGGGAATCCCAGCAACTGAAGAAAGGCAAATATCAGACCTGTCTTCAAAAAAGGAGATGAAAGATGATCTGGGAAACCTCAGGGCAGTCAAGTCTCACTTTGCTTCCTGAGAACAATCATGGCATGCATTCAGTTGGAGCACATCCCTTGCTGAATGAAAGAGAAAGTGATTGGGGTCACCAGCACAGTTGACCAGGGGTGAATCAGGTCTGAGACAACTGGTTACCTTGTGTGATAAAGTGTTTGTGCACAAGGGAAGAACATGGAATATAACTTCAGCAAGGCTTCCAACAGTAACACACAAGGTCCTTGAATCCACCTGAGAGATTAAAGTCTGGGTGGGTAAACCCCTGCTTGACTGGTCAAGACGAGAGGGGGTGGTCACTGGACCAAATCTGCCTGGAGTAATTTCCATGGCAGTACTTTTCCATTCAGATTTTGGTTTTGAATTATCAGTCTTGCTACATGTCTTATTATTCAACCTTATCTAGACAGAGACTTTTTCATAGTGCAAAGTCTACCTGTTTTGGTATACCCAGGAGATTTTACAGTGGTAGCTATCATACTAAGAAGCAAGCAGAGGCCAGCAGATTGCTTTGCTGTGGCAACAGAGATGAGTCTGATATTGATAGGCCTAACTGAGGGCTCATGCTTCACTCAGCAGGCTTCAGAAGGCCGCTTGTTATTTCATTTTTTGGCTTAGAATAATGTGATAAATGACCTCTTGTCTTGCTTTGTGGCTCTCTTTGCTCCATTTATTTGTTGTCATCATGCTCCCATGAATATTTCATCATTATTATTTCACAAAACATTGCCCAGCAGGTTACATGAACATAAGCGTTTGAGAAAACAGAAATTGTCAGTACCAAGCTTTTGAAGAGGTTTGCCATTTATTCATAGCAGAAGGGTGGAAAGGGTCATAAGAAGATCATTGACTTAATGAAGAGATAAAGGAGGAGGTTGTGAAAGAAAATGGAGAGAACTGATCATTCTGCAAGCTGTTGTAGGCAATATAATATGTGCATGCACACCATTTTTTCCTTGCTTACTGTAATTGTGACACTGTGTTGTATCTTTATAAAACATTTAGGAAAGACACTGCAGATTCATTGGCTTCATTGCCCATGACAAAAAGAAAAAGATTATGGAGAGTAACACGCAGCAGGCATTGTGCATACAGCTTATTCAAGGCAGCTGGAAGAACTGTGCATTGTGTGATAGAGCAGTTTCGGAGAGAATAAAATACTGCAACAATAAAGATATTGATGGGATCATGGCTGTTAGTCTAGGAGAGGTCATCTGCACATACTTTTTACATTGTAGTGACTGACTGCAGAGTTTGGCCCTTAACAATTCCCAGATACGCCATTTCCTAGCATTCATATACCTAAGGTGGTTTAATGTTTGTCATGAGTTAACACAGCTTGGTTTTTAGGTAAAGGAGAAACTGTTCTCTGTAACCCTGTAAGGACCTGTTAATTTCCTGTGGAAGAGACAGTGACCTATGAGAAGAAAATTCCTAGATACTGACATATTGTTTAACACTGAGGAAGCTGGAAGCGACTTTGTGAATACACATATAAAGCCCTGATGGAGTCTGAGCCACCCCTTTCCCTTCCGGCTGGAGGAGCAGGTAACCACCGGCCCCTTGGAGCTGCTCTGTGGAGCGTCCCGGGCTGGCTAGGCCCCGTCGCTCGGCTCTGTTGTGGGGAGCGGGCCCTGCCTGGCCATGCCCCTGGGGCCTGGCAGCAGCAGCGGGAGGAGGAAGGGGAGGCTGCAGCTGCTAACATCCAGCTGACTCTGAGGCCTGCCCTGCTGCTGGCCTGGGCCGGGGGAGATAGCCTTCCCTGGTTCCCCCGGGAGCAGCTCCAAGCCCAGGTTGGCCTGGGCCCACCCCATGAGACCAGGGGTGGGCAGGAGGCATCCACGATCCTGGCTGCTGAGATTCCTGACTGCCCTTTCCCCAGGCCACTCTGGGTGTGAGTTCTCCCCACCCCAGCTTGGCAGAGATCAGGGGACCACCCCAGGCCCTGGCAAGATCTTAAGTCTTTCCTTGACAGATGAAACTTGCAAAACATCTGAGTGAGAGAACAGCCAGAGTGAACCATGGAGGGACACAGCATGGGATGAAAGTCAGTGAAGAGAATTAAGTCCTAAGTGGGAGAAAGGATTGAGGAGTTGCCTGGTTTGGCTGGACGTCTCTTGTGAAACCATGGAGAATAGACTAACTTTCCCTTTAACATGAATGCTGTTTAGGGAGATGCAGAGCTCTAGTCAAAGTTGTGGACTTATATAACTGAGATTTAATGGAGAACTTTGAATAGACAAGGATAAAGAGTAAGGTATGAAGCCCTTTGCTCCCAGGGACAAAAGAGACCTCTGTTCCTTGAGATGAAGATGATTTTTGGTAATAGAAGAAGAAAACCTTTGTTTTATACTAGAAGAGGCATCCTTAAATGGTACACTAAAATAAGCAGACATGACCCATATGCAGTTTGGGAAAGCTACTATTGGGGGGGTTTCACAGTTTGGAGAGAGTTTTTTCCGGGTGGCTGCAGATTCATGACACGAGAGCCACCAGAGGACTGTTTTTCTCATGGCAATATCTCCATGGGAGTTCTAAGAGAGAGTCCTCTCCCAAAGAACTGATGAAAGATTATTTTTAAATGGTGAAACTGACTGAAAATCACAGGTTTTGTCTCTCTATGTTGTTTGTGAGAAAGTGAACACTTGTGGGGGGAGGAAGGAGGAGTGTTTTGAAAGTTTCATTTTGATTCTTATTTTGTTCTTTTACTGTGTGTTAATCAATCTGTCTTTATACCTTTAAGTTTGGGCCTGCTTTGGTCTTCTCCTGATCCTATCTCAAGAGGGAAAAAGAGAGTAAACACACCACTGCACTAAATTTGGCAAGCAGAAGTTGTCAAATGTGAAACCATTACAATGTTAAAGTACATGACTAAGAGAAAATGTCTTGTGAGCTCAGTTCTGTGCTTTGCAAAATATTAATTTTCTCTGTATGTCATGAACTGTGGAAATTCATATGTTCTGTGGCTATAAACTGGTCAGCTCATGGAGAGAAATTTTCATATAAGGTGGGACAAAAAGATGTGATATTTTTATAAGAGGTAGGAAAAAGGAAGAATTTGAACTTTATTTAGACAAAAGAGTTGAGAGGCAGCTGCAGGCCAGTGTAGTACTTTCAAACAGTTGCTGGTTTTGAAATGGGTATATTACTTTTGGTGTTGCAAGCGTCAAAAAATTGTTCCTCAACAGTAGAAGTTCCAGTTCTGCTTAAGTGCAGGAGTTTTTTTATGTGCTCAGTTGGAATGAGTCATAATTCTTCCCAAGCCTGCTGTCAACATCATATTGCTTATTCCTAACTAACCAGCTGGATTCTCCACACACATCTACTGGATTAGCAACATCGCTGGTGCCTGGACCTCAGCCTCCCACAGTCTGTGTTAAATATATGGAGTATGCATATACTCACGTTGCAAAATATCTATGGAGACACCTCTATAAGCGTTGCTGTACAAAGGTATATACAGGTTTTCAACCCTATGGGTCAATAAAGAAGTCTAACCATGCATGCAGTTGTGCCCAGATAAAGAGAACACAAAATTATTAGGCCAACTCAAGCAGAAGGTGAGTTCACAGGATAGCTAGTGCCACTCGTAGAAAAGCTTTGCATTCCTAATGCTCTGCCAGTTCTCTTCCTTCAAATATCAGTCAGAGCACAATATGTGGTACCTGATATTTTAGATGGGCTAGTTGGGCAAACTAGCAAAGATTTTAAGGCAAAGATCCCGAATACAGTTTTCAGCTTACCTGTGGCTGAGAGATGAAGGGCTTTCCTGCCAGATTTGCTCTACATATTGACAGGAAATACTTGTCCCCACGTCACACTGTGGTGCAGTTTACTTCAACTCAAGGCTGATGTCATTGAACATGTAAACAGCTCTTTATCTTTCTGTGGCAATTTGCAAGTTAAGACTGAATATATAAAGAAGAATAAACTGTCCAACAAAGCACAGTGGAAATATATAGATGTACTAAAATAGTTGTAGGAAGAATGGAACATCTCTGAATGGAATGGAATGGATGGAATGGATAAAATAGCTGTGCAGATGGAAGATACTTAGTAACATACAAAAAAAAAAAAAAAAAGAAAAAGTTAAAAAAATGAAAAAAAAAGAAGAAAAAAAAAAAAAAAAAAAAAAAAAAAAAGAAAAAAAAAAAAAAAAAAAAAAAAAAAAAAAAAAAATAAAAAAAAAAAAAAGAAAAAAGAAAAAAGAAAAAAAAATTAAGTGTAAAAAGGGTGGGATAAATCCTCCACTGGTCCAAAATGTAACATCATTTGAATGCAACAGACTTTCATCAAAAAGCATGCTCTTACAAAACAGATGACTCTGTTTCACAAAATGCCTCTGTTCTGTATCCTTCATGATTAATGGGCAATTCCTCACAATGAGTCTACAAGAACAGAAGAAAACCATTTTTGACTCCGGTTTTCATAGAGCATTGTCTTCCACCAACGATATAGTAGCAAAATACAATCCTGATGCACTTTTTACATTCTCCAATTTTCCCAGTTTAGAGACATTGCAAGCGTTTTTCTCTTCAGCTGTGATAAACAGAGTACTTTACTGATGCTGTGGAATCACCCCACTATATTTATTTCTGTTTTCTGTCCAGCACCTTACTTGTTCTCTCTTGAAGACACAAGCAGAATATTACTGCAAAAGTTTAGCTAATTTATTTCTTTATTTCTTTTCCATTGAAGAAACATTAATTCACTAGCAGCATATCGGTAGAAAGCAGAGTCTGAAGTTTTGGAGAATTGCAGCAAAGCACCAGGGATCTGTAACTTTTGCTGGGGAAATAGCTGAAATTTGTTGCCACATCTCTAACAGATCCATTTATGGATTAGGTAGAGATAATAAGAAAAGAGGAGATTCATATATCCATTCTTTAAACCTATGACCAGGAAGTAATTTTGATTTATTGCAGAACAGTGGAAACCATTTTCTGCAAACAGTAAACCAGACCCTCAAAGGGGTTAGGTCAGTACATCCCACTGAAATGTTTAGGTATATGTTTTAGATAGATTTTTACACAGTGTTAATAACGGGGAATGTTAAATGGAGCATTACAGAGCATGTCATATCACTGCTTCATCACTTCTGGTAGAACCCACACTGCAAAAACCAAAGAATTGCTGAGTCACATGTTGTCCAATTAGCCTCTTGAATTATTATAATTTTTATATTTCACATTTCTTGGGAATCTATCTATGCTAATCTACCTCTGACCAGTTGCAGATCTAGGGTTAAAATTGGGCTGTTTTTTAATTGATTTATAAAATACTCAAGTTCAAATAGGTAGATCAGTGTATATACATTTTATTTTTATAATTTTATATGAGCTATTCTGAAATTCACTGGGGGGTGAAGCTGTAGGATTTTATTTCTCTAGCAACTTTGGGATTTTTGAAAAAGATGTAGAAGATCATGTGAGACTACTCCTTACTTGCACCTTCTTGAGCAGCATAGCTGAAAAGTATTGTGGGAAGCCTCTTTATCATAGGTTTTTTGCAGACCACCTTATCTAGGGACGCTGGAAGCAGTTAAAAAGGGTGGTGGTGCTCTCCTTGCTCTCCAGTCTTCCAGTCTGGAGACTACAGCTGTGTAGCTGAAAGAGAAGACAAATAACACTTAATAGAAATAACAAAGGAAATGGTGCACACGTTCTCACTGCTCATGTTTCCTCTTCTTATCTCAGAGGGAATCTGGACATATGGGATGTTCTGTAATATTGAACACTATATATGTGAAATTGAACAGAAAAATAGCTTCTTTTTGAAAAATAACTAACAAAAGCTTGTGAGTTCATAAACACATAGGTTCTTAGAAAAGTTAGATTTTTTTTGGTTGTTACATTGATGATCTTTGGCAGTTTTTCTCTAGAAATTTCTGAAGTGTAGGAAGTGAGTTAAATTTAACTGAATGGGGTTAAAAGGCCTTTCCTTAGTGGCAAATTATTTTATCACAATGTATGTTAGGAGCTTGTTTCTTAATGTTCATCTGAAATCTACTGTATTGAGCAGGATATTGGTATAAATATGACTGAGGCCAAAGGCTGGATAGCAACTTCTATAAAATTGTACTTTTGCTAAGTTGTCCTGAGACTGCAAGATGAGCTTTTTCTCTTTTTAACTGTTTGTTTTTCATTTCTGGATAAAATAATCACTTTAGAAACTCACTTGCATAGCAAAATTACATGCATTTTTCTTGTGGCTGTTCTTTACACAGCTGATATGAAGGAAGAGGACCACATGATCTTGGTGGGGAGCAGTAACACTGAAATTTTTTTTCTCAGACAGAGGCTTTGCACTTCTCAAGTCATCACAAAAATACATCACAGTAGCATGGTGTCAGGAGTGCTTGCACATTTGATATTTTTGTAAGGCTAATGCTGATACTCCTTTAACAGTATTATTATCTATCTTTCTCAGGAAAAGAAAAAAGCCAGAGACAAAGGTTATGGATGTTACAGCACCAAGATTCAAAAGAAAAATGTAATTGAGGCATGTTGAAACTAACATGGCTTTTCTTGTTTCTCAGGTTCCCAGCAGAGTTAAACATCCCGGGTGGCAGATGTTGGTTTGAGCTTTGGCAGTAAATTAGCCACTATTCAAGCAGCATCTGAAGAGCATCCCTTGCATCTGAACTGAAATGCGTTTTTAGAGTTGTAAGCTCATGTTTTTGCTCTGCCTTCCACCAACCCTTTAGTTTTGGGACCTGTCTTTCATAAATGTGTGCTCTTGAGCTCTGAACTGACAGGAGTGAGATAATTTTACAAGTTAGAGGACATGACTATGGTCAGGTCCCTTTTCTGGCCACTTTTTTGGTCTTTGGGATGGCTTTGTTTCCCCTAAACTTAGTGTTTGAGCCCTGTCTGTTTCCTAGGCAATCTGTATGAACCTCAACATGCAATTGCTTAACTCCTTCTTACAGCTTTGCTAATGGACTCATTTATAGAAAAGCCAACAACTAACCCAAGCCCCAGAGGCTTGTTACACACCAGTCAGAGTGTCCTGTCTGAAAAAGCACGAGTGCAGTAGGAAGGAAAGGACAGATTTATGCAGCTTGATTGATCTCTTCTTCTCTGAATTGCAGCGCTGTTGAATGTCTTTCATTACAGAGGTGTTTCACAGAATACTAACAGGTTCAGACAAGTCTTTAAAATGGCTTCTCTGCATGCCTCTCTGTACTATTTGTCTGTTTATTTGGGGGAGATAATTACACTGGCACTAAAGTGAACGGCTGGAGAGGGATTGGAAGGATAAGGTCAGTAACAGAGGTGAATGTGTTTATATGATTGTAAATCCTGGGGGAAGGCTACTAAAATGGGGGGATAATTAATAATAATAATAATAATAATAATATCTACTGGCAATTCTTGCATATAATTTCAAGAAAGTGCGGGGTCCTCATGGATTTCAGCTGATTCTTCTGACCTATGAAACTTGTCTCTGAACCACCTTCTCAGCATGAGTGTGCAGGATTATTTGGGTAGTGCCTGGGGCATTAAGTGTTCTTGTTTCTCCCAATATACATGTTCACTAACCATTTGCAAAGCCCACTCAAGATGATGGAAAAATATCTGTCCACTGATGTGAGGGACTGTTGACCCAGTTTTCACTGCATAAATTACTGATTTCATCCTAGAGCTTGGCAAAGACACTCCATATTTTCCCTGCACAACATACATACTGTTTATTTCTTCTGAATTGTTTTTGTGCTTTATATTGTGAAGGTAGGAATAGAAGAGAATAAAGGTAGGAATAAAGAGAAAGGAAATGAAAAGGAGCAAACTCAGAATTCCTGCCAGCCAATACAGGATGGGCACCTTTCCAGAGCAGTGTGTTACCTGAAAAAGCCATTGTCCCCACTGGTTCTGAAGTGACAGAGGGATTCAGGATCCAGAAAATAAAATTGTTAGAGCTTCATAATTGCATCTTTCACAACTTTGGTATCATACTGAGTCTTGAGGACTTGGCATCAAGCCCAGCAGCAGATGTTTTGCACTGCATTGACATATAGTGTGATGAGGCCTAGGACAGAAGCATAATTTTGCAGCAGGCATGTGAAATAATTTTTTTTGCAGTCACTATACAATCCTGAGGACTACATTTTGGAAGAAGGAACAGGGCTGCTTTGATACCTGTGAGCCCAAATGACTTTAGATGAAGATCAGGGCTGGGTTGTAGCATCCTTCTGTTGTGCCCAAGATTCACAGAGAGGATCTTGGATGGAGTGATGGCTGATAAGCCCTCATAGCAGGCAACACAATTGTTTCAAATAACTCTTCTCTGGTTTAATGGGTTGTTGTTGTTGGTTGTTTTCCTGGTTGTGTT
>VXBN01015565.1:101795-117976 GCA_013397395.1 Sinosuthora webbiana | reverse complement strand
TTTTTTTTTTTTTTCTGGGCAGATTCAAAAGATCAGACTTATCAGATCTGTGCAGGCAGTATAGAAAGAGGACACTGATGCCTCCGGGATGTGCTCCTCTCTGCCTCAGAGAGCATATTAGAGAAGGGAAGAGAAGGCTCTGGGGAGAACTTGTTTCTGCCTTTCAAAGGCAGCTTATAAGAAAGACAGACGTTTTAGCCTCTAGTGATAGAACAGGGTAAGTTTATACTAATATAAATTAATTTTTTTATGATGAGTGTGGCAAAGTACTGGAAAGGGTTTCCCAGAGAGGTACTAGATGCATTCCTGAACACATTCAAAGACAGGTTGGACTGTGCTCTGAGCAAGATGATCAAGCTGAAGATATCCCTGCTCACTGCAAGGGGTTTGAACTGAACGACGTATAAAAGTTCCTTCCAACTCAAACTCTTCTCTGACTCTAAAATTCTACAATCTTCCCCTCTTCATCAGAAATGTTTCTGCTACTTTGAGAAGTCTCCTGCGACCACAGAAGCCTTTTCCTAACAATGGCTGTAGGACCTGTCAGCTTTATTTCTTGTAGGAGCCTGAAATTTAAATTCCTGTAATAAGATGTTATACTTGCCTGAAGATGCCTAGTTCCTATCAGCTAATTTGGATTCCAGAACAAGCCTTCCTCTGTCCTGTGAAATACTGATTTCTTCAGAAAGCTGAAATTTTAGTGCTTTGATTTTAACTAGGTATTTAGTGAGTAAATAGAAAAGCGTTTTCTAGTGCCAGAAATTTGTTGTGGTAGATGTTTGGTGAGATTCTGCAGACTCCAGGCCTTTTTCCAGGGAATGCTGCACAATAACGAATACCAAATAGAAATTATTGAATACAGGTAAATTTTAATGAACAGCACTTGTGTGCTGAACATATGTAGAAAAAAGGTTTATTTATGAAGGTTCACCTGAGACTTGTTTGTGAAGGTTCACCTGAGATTTGAGCATCCCAATCTAAATGAACATTGCTGTCCTTGATATGTGCCACTTTGTCAAGATTTCTGAGCACAGATGGGGAACAGTAAGAGAAGGTTCCTTTTAGCATAAAATACCAGTTGTATTAATACCCAACAAAACTGGTTGTTAAAGCAAAGTGAAGCTTTGAAGAGAAGAGTGAGATGAAAAAATTGCAAATAATCACAGAAGTCTTTTAAAGTGCTACGTGTATAGAATGGCTGGATAACACTGATGGTTGTGCATTTCTTATTCCAAGAGGGTCAGTACTTGACTAGAACCAAAGAAACGTTGATGCTTTGCATGAGGTAGCTTTTGTTGCCGGATAATAACTTGCTTCTGTGTGTTTCCCAGGATATTATTTACATGGTATCTGCTTTACTTCAACTCATCATAGCAAAAGTTCTTACTTTGTACTCTGGATGCGACCAAATAATATGTGGTAGACTACATACAAATGGTAAACTACAAAACAAATGATGATGTTAGGATTAATTATTGAGACAAGAAGTCAAATAATACATATGTATAATTATTTTCAGGGACTGAAGTCATGGTATGGATTATGGTTAAATTAGCTTCTTTTTACCCATTTATTTACATATAAACAGAAATAGGTTTCTGAAAGTCTTCATTAAGTCTATTATAGGCTCCCCTTGGAACAGTTTTGGATACTGAATATAAACTGGCATCAGCACTTTCCATGCTCTCACTGTAAGTGCAGTAAAAACAGCCATTATGTGATGCTGTATATGATTCAACCTTGTACTTTTTTTGAGTTATTTTCTAGCAAAATAGATAGCTCTGTGTAATGACACTTGCCTATATTTTCCCACGTGACACTTTGCAGACACATTTAATTATAACACTAAATCTATCTTTTATGAATTAATTAAGATGGTATTTGTGTTTTCATCTCCCTTGAGGAAGATGTAAATGAAGTATATTATGCTTAAAGTATTATTGTTGTGTTGGCTTGAAAACTTCAGTTTGAGATTCTGAAGGTTGCTAGTGCTGTCTGCATCAAGAAATAGAAGGTATCTGTAATCCCCTTCCTATTAAATGCACAGTCTATGTTTAAAAGAACTGACTGTAAATTTCTGTTACAGAAGAGTAAAATATTAGAATGTGTATCATATTCTCTAAAAAATGTGTATTTGAATAGGTTTTATAGTTAAACACACAAAAAAACCCAGAAAATCTGAAAAATGTTGACTGTATAGCTGAAATTTGCACTTTGTATTATATGTGGAGGCAAATTCTTCCATTGTGTCTTGGTTACCTATAAAAATGTGTTCAAGTGGTATACACAGCACTTTAAACAGAACACATGAGGCAGCACAGAAGGTGAGATGCCAAATAATTCCAAGTACACGTACTTACATGGTTTTCATGGTTTTTCATAACATTATTTTTTTTTTTTTTTAGCCCAGAATATAGATTTTAAGTTCTTAATTTCTGTGCGTCTTCCAGCCATATAGTACTGTAGTGGGTTTAGTGTGGCCTAAATGCCAATGCACCCACTAGAATTATTTACTCATTTCCTGCTGTGAGATATGGATTAGGAGAAGGGCAAAACAGACTCAAAACTTTAAAGGGTATAAAGAATATTTTATTAATAGAATTAAAAGAAAAATAATAAGAAGATCAGAATAAACCTTCAGAAAACTTCTCCTCCCCCCACACCCTCTTTTCTTTCTCACTGAGAACATAAAGAGACAAAATTTGGAACTTTCAGTCAGTTTACCACCTCTAAAATAGTCTTTCTTCAGTTCACTTAGGGAGAAAAGTGTCTCTTGCCGTGGCATGGAGACTTCTCCACAAGAAAGAGCTCTCTCATGGCTTCAATGTCACAGCGAGTTAGCCACCTGGGAAAGGAAAAAGCCGTTCTCAGTGTGAAAGTCCCCCCCATCTTTTGCCGTCTTCCCACAGCTGTGTTCATGGGCCATGTCAATTTGCTGGGGTGCTCTTTAAGGATGAGCTCTTCTAGCATAAAAACTAAAGTTCTTTGCATCCATCTCTGGGAACACAGGTATTCTTCTTCTGTTCCTGGGGTGAAGTTTTTCATCCCTTTCATCTCTCTCTGTTCAAGCTTCTGTTCAAGCTTCTCATTGGATTACAGCTACTGCAACATCTGCTTATTTCAACACTGGTACTCCTACTGATGGCTGTGGTTAGAATGCTGCAATCCCCCAATGCATGCCATGAATTACAGGGAAAAAACAAAGCCCGATATATATAGATCTCAAAATTATCTTCCTCATAGCCTTATAAAAGAATTTCAGCCCAAGACTAAGGCATCTCCTCAATCCCCTCTCATCTAGAATTTGACTCCTTCTTTACTGACCTCAGTGTCTTGTGTTGTTTTTAATACGTCTCTTTACCCTTTCCTTTTCCTGACTTGGGAGAGAATTGGTGTTTTTAGGTTCATTTGTTCTCAAGCTTTATCAGTTGAAACAGTTTTTGTAGAGTTCTGCAGCATTTAAAAGTTGATCTCATCCAGGCTATGCACTTGAGGAATTGCTGTGGCTCTCACTGCTGATTACGTGGTCCCCGCTGGCACAGTGCGAGTCACGCTGGCTGCCGGTGCCACCCCTGCACCTTTCCTCATGCAGGGTGCTAGAAAAAGAAAAACTGCTGCCACTGCTTTTCTCCTTCTGTTGGTAGAATGGCTGGCTAAAAGCAGCTAGGCAAACAAGGTCCATTGGGAGCCATGCTGAGATAACCATGGCCATGTGGTGCTTCTCCGGCCGCACTGATTTTGGCTGAGCATGAGGCCATGTGGCCTCAGGGCTGCTTCCAGTGTTGGCCATGGGGCCACTCCCAGTGCTGGTCCTGGAGTAAACAAAGTTTATTTTGTGAGTCATGCTGAGATAGCCCTGGTTGTGCCACACCACCTGGCTGTGCAGCACTGCCCTGGCCACCTGATTGCTCGTGGAGTTGGGATAGTCCTGGTGGCATGGCCCACTGGCAGCAGGAATCTCGGCTGAGCTGTGTGCCGACCTGGCTGTGTGGTCTGTGCAGGGCTGGACCAGCTGGCACTGCAACAGAGCCCAGCCTGGCCAGGCCCAGCCTGACATGGCTGTGCGACTGCACAGCAGCCGGCTTGGCCTGTTAACTGTTCCCAGGCTGGAAGCCAAGGGAGCTTTTCCTGGGTTTGTCCATTTTAAAATGTGTTTTCCCACAGAGGTGTTCAGCTCTTTTAAGTGGTTTAACCAGGTGTCAGTCTTTAAAAATAGCCAGCTGAATGGATCTTCAAAACCAACCAGCTGATCGGCTCTGCCAGGTCCCCACAGGGAACCACCCTTGCAGCCTGGGGACTCTCCCCCAACTGAAAACCCAACAATCTGTTAAACCACGACACGTACTCAGTTAAAATAGTCAGTAATCTTTTATTGAAGAAGATGAGTCCATGCCATTTTTGGTCCTGGGTTGTACAAGATGTATGTCAGTTACTAGATTAAGTACCGTAATGAAAAAAGCCTATTAGCCTTGAAACTGTGACTGAATCAATTGTTTATAGATTTGCAAATATGCCATCAGTGAGTATCAAGGGATCAGTAGTACAGACCTCTGCACTTGCACTCTCTTCTTCAATGGCTGTCCTTAAACACTTCATGTGTGAATGAGTGTACTGTGTGTTTTAAAGAGGGAGAAATTAAGATGGGGGTGACTGCAGAATTTTCCAAGTAACTTGTGATTATTCAGGATGCTATTCATTAGTCTTGAGCACAGGAGCCTCAGAAGGTTTACATTACATCAGCCTTCTCAAAAGTTCAAATACTGGCAATGGTTGCATATCAAAAGGCACTCTTATGAATCTCGTTAAGGAATGGCCACCTGGACATGGCAATATTTTTTAGCAAAAGACAATTTTTTCTGTGTCTCAGCTCAGACATGGTCCAAAAAACAAAAAAAAAAAAAGGGGATGCATTGTTTGCCTGTTTGCCTGTAAGTCCTAGATTGTCCCATTTTTAAAATTGTTTTTCAAGATGCAGAAGTGCAATCACATTTCTCTTTCAGCTGTGATTTTAAAAGGCTGAATTTTTCTATGACAGGCAATATCTTAGTCTGACCCAAATTCACTCTTTTTGGAGCTGCTTTGCTGCAACAAGATGAACAAATGTCAATCCTTGTTTTCTCTTTTCATGGGAATAGATGAGCGTGGATATATTTCCACCAATAAGATTTGGAGGGTGATGTGTAATGTTAACATGCAAATCAGGTTGAGATGATATTTCTGTCAGGGGAAATAAAAACCCTTCCATGAATTTCCCTCATCATTCCTTTCATTTTCTGCATATAAGCTTCATGTAAAACTGTCAGATTGGTAATTAGGCAAATTATAGGGACCTTCTCATATGAAAACTAATGCAGTTTCCAGACAGAATTTCAAATGAAGATGCCCACAAGGAAGGCAGAAGTCTGAGCTAGTTTTCCTTTATTGAGACTGATTTACAAGTATGCAGATTTTTCACTGTCTAAACTTGACAGCAGCAAGAGCATCTAAAGGTATAAGGGTGGACTTCCTTGCAATGAATAGTCTCTGAAAAATACTTGTCTTCCAGAAAGCAAGGTATTTAAATGCAATGTAATTTAAAAAAAAAGTATTCCTGCTTAGCTCTGGTAAAATTGTCCAAGCTGTCTGCATATTGTGTGATTTTTACGAGAAGTCATGAACTTGTGAAAGTTTATCCAAAATCAGCACAGACTTGTAAAGTTGGCAGCAATCTTTCCCAAGAGAGAGTTTGTGGGAAAAGCCAATTATAAAATAGGTTTCATAATTTGCTGCAAACTTTCTGTGCAGAGCTCTACAGAGAAACAGAATTTCTCACTTTTAAGGACATGGGACAATAAAAAATTGTGATCAGCCTTTGTCTTTTTAAAGCAACAAATAATATTCAGTAAACAGAGAAGAGGCTGGGGAAAATGTAATAAGCTATGTAAGAGGGAACTACGTCTCAAAACAATCAGGGCAAAGGTTTTGGGGTAGCAGAGTCAATAAGGAATACAATTTATGAAATAGACTAATTTTTACAGTCAGAAATATATTGACATAATACTCTTATACTTCTGTAAGATATTTTTCTCCATCCTGCGTTACACCCATATAAAAAGATTAGCATTTCTCAAAATCAGTGTATGTTGAATGAACCTACTTTAGAAGAAACTCATTGTAAAATTGAGAAAGTTAATCCTGTCAGCATGTCATCCAGTTGACTATTCCTGATTGAGGTGTCCAGGGAGTGGTTTACAACCTATATTTAATATTTTTTCAACAGTGATGAGGAAGGGGGAATGTCAGCCGCCTACTTTGGTGGGGCTATGAGGAAATCACCCTGGCCCTGTGAAATGACCCGCTCCATGTCCATTGGGCTGGGATGGAAAATCTCCCCAGACCCTGCAGCCCACTCCTTCTGGTTCCTCCTTAAAATTATTAAATCATGTCTACCAAAATTTGCAGCTCACACTGAGGTCACATTTTAAGGCTTTACTGAGGCATGTGAAGGATGTTTGAGAGCAGGCCTTGCTGTCTGTGTAATACAGTTTAAGTTTACTTTCTGAGCAGACATAGGATTGATCCAGTGTTTGGGACCAACTTCACCAGTAGTACTGGGCAAGTGCCCAGAGACATTTGCGCTCCCTGTAGGGAAAAATATTAGCCGAGGCTAATGTTCTGAGAGGGGACATCCCTCAATCCCGCTATCTTGGTGAAAAGACAACTAATTTAAACATATCATCTATTTTCCTCAATCACATAGTCTTCTTAACCACTTACAAAATTATCTCCAAATCCTAATTTTACTTCTGCAAGTAGGACTGATTTTTTTCAGTCTATTTTTCTGTACATGTCTGGTAAGTGCCCCTTTCCTTCACAACCTTGTTATTGTGAAGTGGAGCCTGAAAATAAAATCATCTGCTTCCAAATACTGGTCCTGTGGTCAGTCTGGTGTAAGAGACAGTCTGAAGATCCCTCATCTGCCTCACGACCATCATCAAGGACTGAGACTGAAACCCCTAAAAAGGACTCTGAAATCTCAACACAGGAGTTCTGGCCTGGATGAGGTGGGATGTTGGCCAAGTGCTGCCCACAGATGTGTTCAGTGGAAAAACCCAGCAGCATCAGAACCTGAGCAGAAACAGTGGGCAAGTCACGGTGAAGTGACTGTGCCTGCTGACCTGTTCTGGGCGACACGGTACCTGCTGATGACCAACCTGTTCTGAGTTCTCAAAATGAACACACTGTGGTGATTTCTCCCCCACCTGTTTGGCCAACTGCCTGTCACTTTGGAGAGAGCTATAAGGACCCCTGAGTTAACCACAGACTTTGTGATCACCCCACTGGAGGAACATCGCATCTATAGGCATCTTCAAAAGCCTCGAGGACTCGACCCTCCACGTTGGTAGCTATAACCCCCATTCCCTCTTTTCTGTCTTTCTCACTATTCTCTTTTTTTCTCTTCCCACTATCGCATTTGGTGGCACTAAATAAAGGTGCATTTTTGATTAAGCAAACTGAGTTGTCCCCCATTGTGTCTACTGTGCTCTGAGATCCCTAAAAAGAACCATCAGGTTCCCCGCATATATTTGCAGACCCTGACATCTGGGAACATCTTTTTTGTTGGAAGACAGATTGCCATTTATGCTTATTGTAATGCAGTAGAAGGTTTTGAGGGCTGTTATGGAATCTAGGTAACCATTTCCTCATAAAACTGCTTGGAGCAGTTGCTGGAGGTGTAGTGCACTCACCTCAATATATTAATGAAATCAAACAACATAGAAATAATCTGGGAAGGAGAAGCACAGCCAATATACAGGAGAATTGTTTAATTTTCTTTTTCACCTTTAATTAATTAATTAATATTTAAGCAAAATATCTAGGGACATCATGGAATCTTAATTTCCTCATTGTTTAAAGGGTTAATCTCAGATGTGTCTGCAAAGTATACTGCTGTTCAAGTGAAGCTCTGAGTTGCTGGCAAGGATCAATGCATGAAGTCATGTTATCTAGAGGGTAACATTAGATAAAGGAATGTTTCTTTAATTTCTAACATGGCATAAACCTATGCCTTTCACTTAACTGGAGTGATTTTATTTTGATAATTTGAACTTTGAATATTGGTCTAATTACCTCCACCATTAATGATTGTGTTTATGTTTTTGACAGCGGAGTCAATAAAGTTAGGTTTCATAAAATATTGTAGCTGTGACATTACATAGCATTTTCATTCTTAAATCCTTGGGTTTGGTAGTACTTGGATATAATGAAGTAGAATTTAATATCCACATACAGCAGGGAGAAAATTTGTATTTTTACATCTCTACAGCTGCAATGATATGATGCCCACCCCTACTCACCTTTATTTCTGTTATCAGCCAAATAGGAAAGCCCTGTAGGAACAGTAATTTTATAAGCTTAGGGTAGTAAAGTGCTAGTTTTCGTATCACGGCTATATTGTCCTCTCTTGGTATTTTCATCCATTTAGTTGCTGAAGAATTTTGCTCCTTTATCACAGTTTTTCTGAGCATTCCCAAGATTTCCAGGAGATCTGGATCAGCATCAATATGTTTTTATTACCAAAAGGTGTTACCCAGCACAGGACACTATATATGTGAATAGAAGAGCCAGATGTGCTGACAACAGATCTCCTTTCACAAGGAGTAAGGGCATAGGGAAGTTTCTGTTGACATCACTGAGAGAAGGCACTAAGAGTGTGGTTATTACCATCTCACCTGAGATCATCACTGTAAATAACAGGCCATAGTTTTGGAACCTTGTGATAAATTGCACAAGGTATTTTTGAGATTATAGTGATGCAAAAATGAGAGAAGAGGAAAAGGAAGCAGCACATAAATCACTTTGTTCAGATGTCCATTGCATTTCTCTGGCCCCTTGGGCTCACAGGGATGCCTGTGTAAGAGTAGTTTTTCTAACTAATTTTATCATTAAAACCAGAAATTATTTTCTGGAGATATGGAAAGTATTTACCATAGCATGCTTGCTTGGAAAAAGTAAGACTCTTCTTGAAAATACCCAAGAGAGCTCTTGTGTTGTCTCACTGCTTTTCTGGGTTGATTTTGGGTTGATTTTCAGTTCAGAGACGAAGGTCCCTGTCGATATTTCTTCAACCTGGACATTACATCAACATCCACAGCACAGTGGCACTGTGTGGGCTGAAGAATGGGTGAGGAAAAGGTGAGGCTGCCAGGCAACAACGACGTTGAGGTATAAGGAACACAAAATAATTCTTGTTGCTCCTGGATAATGTGCCTGTATACACAGTGTTAATTGGAGACCCATGCCTGCACCTCAGCCAGCTGATGGACTGACCTCCCTTCTCTCTCTATCTTCCAAATCTCTGACCAAACAGGGAGCTTCCTCTGATTGTGGATGCTGCCATCCTCTGAGCCCTTTCAGCCCCCTCATGCTGCCTCTATTCTGTCACTCATGGTCTGTATCCTCTGGGGTGAACAACTTTGGAAAATAATCATCAATCAGGCCTTATCAATGAAAGTGAAGATGGAGACTCTCAGGATAACTAATCTATCGATGCATTGCTTGCGGGTGTGTTCCCAGACTCTTGCCTGTGCTCAAGTTTTCACCCAACAGCTAAATCAAGCAAATTCAGCATCCATAGCTGCATCTAAGTACTTTGCTTCATATGTAGAAACACTTTGTGTCAGGTGGGGAGAAAATATTTTTCCCTGCTGGTGGGTTTTGGAGGAAAAAGAAAGGCTTTTACCTGAGAAATCTCTTGCTGTTTTAGATAATGAAACCATTTCTTCCCATAAGGTTTGCCTCCTCAGCTATCATGTGTGCCTGGGATGGGGAGCCCTCCCACACTCAGCAGTAACTAATTATTGAACTGTGCTCAATGTGAAGAAACTCTGTCACATGGCAATCAAATGGGAACAAGAAATTATTACAAATGACACTGTAGGCTAGATGCAGTGGCAACAAGAAGTCTTTAGAAATCCAAAAGAAGAAAAATACTCACTTGGTAAATACATGTGACATAATTAATTATAGAATCATTATGTCTATTTTTCTTGCCTGTGCTGGTCTTCTAGACCTAAATATTTTGCTTCATTTTAAATATTTCATTTACTTGTATGGCTTGACACAATTTGCTTCTTCTGATGTTCTTTCTTATTATATCACTGAAGAGAACTGCCTTCACTTTCTCTTGTCTTGTCCTCTTTTCCCTCCTGCTTGCTTCTGCATAGTTGTGCAGGCATACTTTTTCCTTAGAACAATACTTCAATATATTCAGACTGTGCTTGATTCCATGAAGAATTTCGTTTGCCTCTGTGATTTCAGAGAGCCTGAATTTATAGCAGAATATCATAAATATATATATGGCAAACTGTAGGGAGAAATCTCTTTGAACTGTCATGCTAATGTAATTTTATTTTTAAAGCACATTTAAAGCACAGTGTCACTCATCATTTTAGTGCATTAGCTTTGCATTTGCTGATCTGGCCTTGGAAGCAGAGGCATGGGTGAAAGTCAGCATACAGTGTCACAGTAGTTCTGCTCTGGAATCAGCAGATCTACAAGCCAAGCCTAGAGATGAGTCCAGAACTACAGGCTCAAACAGGAAGGGTGATACTGCTTCTAGTTCATGTTGTCTTCTCTCTGAGCTGAGAAAGCAACCCTGTAGTGGATGTAACTCAGAGCAGCCTTTACTCAACAGTATCTGCTGTGTGACCAGTAAGAATGATGGGAGCACCAGTTGAGGAGTGTTACATTAATGCCTTTTGAGCATATTCTCATCTACAAACAGGGCATGCAGGTGCATGTGCATGTCAAAGGTAGATAATTTGTTAATTCCTCTTCTTGGATCCGGGGAGGGTGGAAACACTCTGAACTTCAAAAGTAAGGAGAAACTAACTTTGGAAAGGATGTGCAGCCCTTCCCTGGATGGTGACAACCTTGGAAAAGCAGAACTATTAAAAACAAGGGAGGTCTGCCTATTTTTGGGTTCTCTGTGTCCTTATACTTCTACCAAGTCCAGGCTGTTGAACTTTTGGAACAACACAAGGATAAGAACCACTCAGGTTTTGGTTGTGCCTGTGAGAAGAGTGACCAATCACCCTTGGATTGCTCATTAGACCTGTGAAATGTTCTCTGAGCTGTCACAGAAATAAGACTGTAAAGATTTTTTTTTTCATTATTATTATGTTGTCTGTTTATCTTAATTCAGGTACTGATTCAAGCACCTTTTAACATTTGCTCAACAACACTTGTTTACCTAATTTTCTATTACAAAATTTTTAGTGTTCCAGATAAAAATTTTTAAAGGAGTAAGGTGGCTAAAAATGTAGACAGACTTTGAAATTTCTAAATTTTGAGAGAAGTCACCTGCCTGCCAATTGGGTGTCTCATTGACTTCAAGGGCAAGAGTTATGTGTCCTTGAAAAGTTTATTTGGAATTTTCCATTTGGGGACAATAATTTTCAATGACTGGGGACAATGAGAAAACTGCAACTCTTTAGCCTACAGAACAGAAGTCTCAAGGGGGGGATCTTTTTAATGGATGTGAGTACCTGAAGGGAGGGTGCAAAAAAGATGGAGCCAGGCTCTGTCCAGAAGTACCCAGTGACTGAAAAACAAGCTAAAACACAGGAGGTTTCCTCTGAACATTTTTCCCCTGTGGAGTGACCGAGCACAGCCAAAGGTTGCCCCAAGAGTTTGTGAAGTCTCCATCCTTGGAGACTTTTGTAATATCCAGTTTTTGAAGCTTTTTGGACACTGTCCTTGGCAACATGCTGTAAGTGATTCTTCTTGACCAGAAGTCTGGAACAAATGACATCCCATGGTCCCTTCCACCTTCAACCATTCTGTCATCCTGTGATTCTCTGGTGCTGTTATCACACTTAGATGCCATTTATATTCAAACTTTATTAACATTGTTATTTAGCTTGTTGTTTTGAAAATGCTTTTGCCAGTTATTCATAAATCTGTATCTCATTCTATTACCTGTTTGAGTTTGAAATCATTCATATTTCAGTGATTTTCAATAGGTTTAAAAAGAATTTTGGCTCTTTGTCTCTGGTAATTCCTGATCCTTCATGTAGCCTGAAGTTTCTACAACAATGCAATAATAGAAAATTTAAAGTCAGTAGCACTCACATTTTTCCCAGCAGGTTTAGTTTGTGTACTATTAAAACAGATAAAGAGCAAATTTACCTTGAAGTTACAAAAGTAAATCTCCCTTCTATTAGATTTGTTATGTGGTAAGTAATTTTATTTTGCAATATAATTTTGAGGCTGTTATAGTAGTAAATATAATTTGCCCTTTTGTTTTCTTGGATGTTACATTTCGGTGGTAATGGGTCAGTAGACTTCAAAGAAGCCTTGAATAGAGATATGATTGTCCCGCTCTGCTCTGCAGTGGTGCAGCCTCATCTCAAGTGCTGGAGGCAGTTCTGGGTAGCACAGTACAGAAAAGACATTAAGCAATTAGAGAGTGTCCAAAGCAGAGCTAAGAAGGTGGTGAAGGCCTTGAGGGGAATCTGTATGAGGAGCAGCTGAGGCCACTTGGTCTGTTCAGCCTGGAGAAGGTTGCAGTTAAAACTTCCTTGTGAGGGGAAGACAAGGGGCAGGCACTGATCTCTCCTCTGTGGTGACAGTGATAAGACTTGAGGGAATGGCCTGAAGCTGAGTCAGAGGAGGTTTATGTTGGATATCAGAAAAATTTTCTTCCCCCAGAGGGTGGTTTGAGTACTAGAACAGGCTCCCCAGGGAAGTGGTCACAGCACCAGCCTGACAGAGCTCAAGAAGTGTTTGGACAATACTACTGGGCACATGGTGATTCTTGGGGACGGTGCTGTGCAGGGTCAAGAGCAGCTCTTGATAATCATTTTGGGTCCCTTCCAGTTCACCATTTTCTGTGGTTCGTAGTTCCAAGGTACTTTGTATTCTCCTACACTGAGCTAATCTAGATCAATTCATAGCTGGAAACAAGGGCACTGAGGATGGTGAGAGACTCAGCAAAGCAAAAGGCTGATACTAGCTGGTGGGCTTAAACTCCCCACTAACCTACCCTGGAGAAAGAGACAAAAATGGGGCAGATCAGCAGAACCGAAATTAGAACAGATTAAAAAATTCCTTGACCACTAGGCATGTAGGTAGCAAGACAGCAAAGAAATGTTGTTAGACCAGTAGTTTGTGCTATTTGATACAAGGTGCAATGATTTCACATGATGCTTTTACATGAAAAGGATAGTATTTAGTGTTTGAACCCTGCACAACAGCATGACATATCTGTTCATTCCTTGCAATAGTGTAATCACCATGCTACAGACTTCCTAATGCTCTGGCTTGACTGCTATCAAAGGGAAATATCTGACTCACATAGAGCATAATAATGAGAGGAACGACTCAGATGACCTACTTCTTAGCCACTGCCTTCAGGCAGCAGTATTACTATCCCTGGAAACCTTGAGGGCAAGCATCCCACAGCAACTCTGAGTTAAGAAAGTGGTGAGGTATTTTGATATCCTGATCAGGAAGAGGGCTGCACTGTCTGAAAAGAGGTGTAGGAGGTAGGGTTTCTAGACTTTGGCTGATGTTCCTGGGGAGTTCTGCTGGAGAGTATAATTTTCAGGAATTTAGAAAAGGGAAGGAAAATAGTGTTTTAATGCAGACACTTGTCATGAAAATAAGTGAATTAAGCCAACACACATGTACACACACTGAAGAGCAGATCCAGAGACTTATTTACTATGGTGGCTTACCTTTGTATCACACTGTAATTCACCCTGGGGCCCTGAGGGAAATATGAATGAGCAGCAGTCATGACCATAGCTGCTCTCTGAGCCAGAGGTGGGAGGCAGAGTGCAAACTGTCCCATGTTTCCACAGCTGTTTCAACTGAGAGGGTTTAAATATGCTTTTGGCTGTTTTTGACCAAAGGAGGATGGGAGGAGAAAACGAGTCTCCCATGACCTCTGCTCTTCCCCTCTGCATCTATCTCTGGTCATCATGAGGAGTGGATAGCAAGAGAGACTGAAAAAGAGGATGCAGGAGAGGAACTGAGCAGACTATCTGCTCTTGATCCCATAAATAATACACAGATAAGTATAGTTTCAGCTGATAACCCCTAAATTTGATTAGAGTGAGGAACAAGGCAGAAAGGAGGGTGTTTGGTGTCTTGTGGTGCTGCAAAACAGACCATGTTTCCTTGTGACCCTGATAGAAATCCCTAGCTTTGGCTTCAGCAAAAACAGGATCTCACTTTAGAAGGAGAATATCTTCCTTCAAGAAAGATAAGGTTTCATGCCCCAGCACTTGGTAGAAGGTCCTTCACCTGCTGTTCCCATTTTTTCATAGGAGTATGAGGAGGAAAAAAAAGTAATTAAAGTTATCATCATTGCTTTTGCTCAAATACAGGAGATGGGAAAAAGCCTCATAGGTTCAAAAGCATTTTTCTGCTCACTTTAAAAGTAGATCTTGTCATATTAACCTCACTTTAATTATAAATTGCACCTATTCTGAGGGAAACTGAGGGAGAGATAGTTGTAGAGTATCTCTGGTTAAATGTATTTTATCTACTCTTTTTAAAGGCTGAAGAACAGCAATGGAAAGATGATCATGTTTCCTTGGGAGCTCCATAACCTACATTTTTGGACCAGCTGCTTCAAGTTACTAGGACTATCACTAGTACTATCAAATTGAAATTCATGTGAAGGACCTGGTTTCTTTCCTCGTCTCTGCCCCTCTCTCTCCCTATTGCCCCACTCTTTCCCTTTTCCCTTTCTCTCCCCCTTCTCTTTTTCTCTGGCCCTCCCTCCTCCTTTCCCTGCTCCTCTCCTTCTTTACCTCCCTCTATTTCCTTCCCTTTTACTCTTTATCTTCTGCCCCCTCACCTCTTGCACTTTGTCTGTCCTACCTTTTCTCATAAGAAAACATGTTGGCTGGTAAGAATCTTCCTCAAGGGCTAATTCAAGGATATAGGATGATATTTATCTGGTCACAAGAGATTCTCTTTCATTCAATTTGAAATAATAAAACATAATTTATACAACATAAACAATGTTAGCCTTCAAAAATCTATGAGAGAATGGCAGCATGTCTTTGCTGAGCACAATCTAAGACCTCTCATGTGAGCTGATCAAATTAGATAAAGCTCCTGTCCTGTCAAAGTTCGAAATCTAGTGGTGTGCCAACATTCATTCTTCAGCTCCGTATTTAGCTTTCCAGGCAGACAAGGTCAGCTGTATCTGATTGATTCAGCTTCTGTCTTATAGCAATACCAGATGGTTGTTTCTCTGAGAAAGAGGGTATTTTCCCTTATTTTCCTCCCATAGCAGAGCAGCTGATTCGGTCTCATTCCACCAGATGGCAAGCTTTAACCAAGGGAAAAAAGGTTTTTTGCAACTATCCGTTTACGTTAGGGGAGAGGGGGAAGCGAGCTTGTCTTCGTGGTTATTTTGGGTTTTTTTCTTTCTGTTTTAAAAAATGTTTTTACAATAACAGGCTCACATCCATCTGCTGGCACGATTTGTAGTGTTTAGAAAAATAAATCAATAGAAAAACATTTGCTGTTAGCGACTGAGTAACCGACAGGTGTCATCAAGGGAAGCAAAAAATGGTTTGGAATATATGGTCCATCCCGAAATTTCACCTAACAGAGACAGATTCAGTGCTCCTAAACAAAAAAAATGAGTATAGAGATCCCAGTAAAAAATGAGAATATATTACTCAGCTCTCAGTGCTACATAACTGACTCTGAGTTCCAGTTATCCCCAAACCCCACATTAATCCTTACCTTTGACTCTCTGGAACTGCTCTGCCCTGTATTTCTGCTATTATAACCTGCCCTTAATGCATAGACAATACACAGAGCAGAGAACTGTGCTTGCTCTTGTTCAAGCTACATTATCTCTTCAGTCCAGGGCAGCCTTTGTCTCAGATCTCCTGGGAATGGAGTTAAAGTCTGCTTGTATTAGTGCAGCAGAATATATCTGCTGTGTTGAAGTTAAAGGTGCTAATTTTCACTCATTTTGTTTTACAGCTTGGCTCTTCCAGCTTCACAGGGTAAGCAGTTGTGTCACCAGGTTTGGCTTGGCATTGGTGACTCTGCTATGGAGCATTAGAACGATGTGTGAGGACCAAC
Source organism: Sinosuthora webbiana (assembly GCA_013397395.1). Classification (NCBI taxonomy): domain Eukaryota; kingdom Metazoa; phylum Chordata; class Aves; order Passeriformes; family Sylviidae; genus Sinosuthora; species Sinosuthora webbiana. The sequence goes on along the minus strand of VXBN01015565.1, from coordinate 101,875 downwards.
TCTCCCAAGTCCAAGTTCAGCAATTTGGCCCTGTGGAAATGGAGACATCTGCTCTGTCTCCAGCAAAAACAGCTCTAGGG
>VXBN01015565.1:23098-101787 GCA_013397395.1 Sinosuthora webbiana | reverse complement strand
TATATATATATTTTTTTTTTTAATTAGCAGTTCTCTCCTCCTAAGGTTATGGGTGCATTTCCTTTTGGTAACTGGGCTCCAGGTAAATAGCATGGTGGGAAACTTGGAATCCCTGGGGATTGCTGTGCCCATCATTGTAAACAGCAAAGTGGTACCCAGTTGTTCAAGAGGAGAGACATTATTGGCTAGCATCATGAAAGCCTTCAATGGGTAGAGGATTGAAAAGTCTTCAAATCTACATTTCATCTGCTGACGTAATGACTGAGAAAAAGAGTTCCCATTTTTTCCTGTACACTCTTTTCAAGTAAATTGCTCTTCCACTATAAACATCTTTACAAGTTTGAAAATAGCTTTACCTGAGTCTTTACACCTGTTTCTTAGCTCTTTCTAAAGAATAAACTTATATAAAGTAAATCAATGCCATAGACATTTGGAAGATTATGCCAGATGAGCCTAAGGGAAATTTATGCAACAAACACAATTGTGTGGCAGTTTGTAGAGTAGTCAAAACTTGTGAGCTCCAGTTCTGAGACTGAAAAATAAATACATACATTTTAGCTATTTTTACATTTCCTGGTTCATGGTTTTAATTTTTTTCTCAACATCACGGGAGGTTGGAAGTCTTTGTTTTTCCAAAAGTGGAAGCTCATTCTTCTGTTCTGATTCCTAGAATGGAGGCTTTTCAAAGGGCTCCGGATTGATTATACTATGAAGATTGAAGAGCTGCAGCAACGCAGACTGCAGTGAAATGGAACAGCTAAGGAGTGCAGGTGGCAGGCTGTGGGTGTCTGGCTCTGTATTTATGCTATGAGGACTTAGCTTGTGCTTCATTTCTCTCAGGGAGAGGATTATGGGCTTTGGAGTTTTGTACTGTGCCTGGAGTTTGTTTAGGTCTTAGATTTTTTCTTTTTTTTCCCTTTTGGATAAAACACTGCAATTTCATACAGTGCCTCTGCCAGAGCTCCAGGCATGCCTGGAAAAGTTGTGAATGCCCTCTGTGACTCAGGCATCCCTAATACACACATATCTCCTCACTCTGGAAACAAGCAATATCTCTCCAAAGCCATGTAGGTTTGACCAACAGCACGACTCATGTCACCTTCTTTTGCTGTCACTCATCTTATTATCCACTTACTTTTCTGAATTAAGAGAGCTTTTAAAAGCATCACACCAAAGTGACAGATGTGCAGCCAGGTAGGAACTGCTTGGTGCTTCCAAAGGCAATGTGTCCTCTGAGAGATATGGGAACCCACCACCCTTCCCAAGCTGTTCTCAGCAGAGCAGTAGTGTGCCAGCTTGGCATGCTTCTAGGTGCAAGGACAACGAGGTTATTTTTGCCCTGGGCCTCCCTTCTCTGCTGCTACTGAAAAATGTCACTGCAGTGGTATAGAGAGTCACAAGAAGATTTTTTAAATTCTGCTCTTGCTGTGGGCTTTGTCTCTGTGAACTTTGCTTTGGCTTTCCCTGTGTGAGTTATTTTAGAGATCATTTGTTTTTGTGGCAGAATGCAAGGGATGAGACCAGTGTGATGATTTTGGAACAAGACCACGAAAACCAGGCCAAAATTGCCCAGGACGAGAAGTATTTTTCCTTCATTGCATCCAGTAAGTTTGAATACTAAAGTGAAAGTCCCCCAAAACCTTGAATGCATGAATGTCTTTAATGTGATTTTAATTTTATTATTAGTTTCATATGTGAAACTCTGCTGAGTCTGAATTTCACCTTTGGTTTTATAATTCAATTGTTGATATACAAACTAAAATAAAATCAGATTCCTTTCCATATTCATAATGGGTCTTCAGTTCTGAAAAAACTTGTAATATACCATTTCAAATCAAAATTCTTTTCTACTAAGAAAATTCTGTAAAAAAAGTTCAAGTAAATGTAAAGGATTGAACATCCACATAATATCTTTTCAAGGGTAGGAATGGATTTTGAAGTCATGCATCTTAGTTTAAAAAATGCTTTCAGTTCCTGTCTGAATGGTATTTTGCAGTCTGTAGGGTTTGTTTAAGTACTAATCTATCAAACACGGAGAGAGCTGAGTCACTGATCTAAGTAATTTGTGGAGAGGAGACAACCCTTCTACCTTAAATAAATCTGAGCTTTCTTTGAAAGAACTGCTTGAATTGGAAGTGCTGGGCTGGCAGGTGGCTGAAACCACATGTGATGGTTGATCTCAGAGGTGTGGAAACCATCAGGCCAACAAAGGTATATAAAAGATGCACTATCTGCAGTAGGCTCAGAAGTATTTCAGTGCTGCAAATGAAGGTGTGGTTGAGTTTTTGAGGAAAGTGCTAGGTGTATGTGCCTTGTCCCAAGTCTTTTCTGGGATTCAGCTTCCAGTCAGGGTCCTGAAGTAGATGAACCTGTGGTCTGCAATGTATGGCTTCTCTCATCTTATATGTTTACAAATGTTTTCTATGCTGTTATCTGTTGACAATATTCTGAAATCTCTTATTTTACTTGCTGAGATAAAAAACTTTTGCTACTGGCGCAGGCTCCTAGTCAATCTTTATTCTTCAAATAAATGTTGTTTTGTTGTTACTGCTTCTCTCTGCCAATGTTAAATAAATCAGAATCCCCATCTCAATGCTTGTAGAGACAGGAACATTTAATTTATAGCAATTTCTTTTTCTCTTCATGGTTTCTACTGAATAGAACATGCTGGGTCTCAACCTGTGTTTGCATTTATGCTAAATTACAAGCAGAACAATCAATACAAGTCTCAGCTCATGCTGTCCACAGCTGAACAGCAGCAAAAAAAGAAAACTGCCAAGGAAATCTTTCCCAGCTAGCCAGCTTGTTGCTTGTTTCTTGTTACTATACTTCAACAGATGGCATTTAGCCATCTTTTTATTTATCATGGTGGTCTTGGAATGCCTTCCAAGAGTTGTGGATATGAAAAGAGGAGCTTATCATTAGACACCTTGTGAATCTTCCTTGCAAGGCAGTCCCAGAGAGCTGCTTCTCAGGGCAGGTCAGGACAGGCAGGGAGGGTGTCTGGGCAGTATTTCCTCTTTGAGTGCCCAAAGAGGTGAAGACAGGACTTCCCTTTACACAGGACTGCTATTGGTGGGACCTTCACTGGGGTGGTTATTGCGAGCACTCATCCCTGACAATTGCAGTCCTCCTTGGCATGTGTGTGTGCCTGCTCTCCACCTCACCCACAAAGTGAGTGGATGGAAGTTGCCTGGCTACAGGAGTGATCTTAGTGCTGAAAGGCTGCTGAGACTGAGTTCTGCCCTGACCATTCCAGCACCTGAGTGACATTCCCTCTGTCCTGCCATCCACCAGCTGACCTAATACTCGTGTGGGTCAAGGCACTGCTAGGTCTCTGTGCAGACTTCCTCTTGGAGCACACCTGGGGAGGTGTTTGCAGCTTTTGCCTTGGGACCCATGCTGAACTTAAAACAAGTAGAAGAGCATCTCTGTGATCCTGCAGTTAGCAGCCATACCCTGCAGAGCAGCAGAGACTGACTGAATTGACAGGATTAATGTGACTCCGGGGGGTCTCCCTGCAGCTAATCAGAAGACACTGGTCCTAATGAATGAAGCACAATGGAGACAACTGGTATGCTAAAGGCAGTGAATGTCCCCTTTATTGTAGTTACAGTGCTAGTGATTAAAATATTACTCTGTGGGATGCAGCTAACTCTCAGGCTAATTCTTGACTTGAAGAAGGAACAGCTCATAAAATGTCAGCTGCAAATGTAATGGAAATCACTGCTCAGGACACTTGTATTTTTTGATCAAGGGTCGTGCTGTAATTGATGCAGGTTTTGGGGACTATGGCTCTAGCTCCTGCCTGTCTCCCATGCAGCTTCTATTCAGAGCCTGCTCCATGCCTCAGAAACAAGTAGATTCAACAGAAATGAGATGAATTAATCATTTCCCCTCCATAAACTGATGCTTATAATCCTGGCTGTGATTTTCTGTTATGTCTTCCCTTCTGCACAGAACTTTATTCCCTACTGAGATGAAATAAAATGAACCAAACCATTGTCAAAACAATTCAAAGCGCCCTGCTTCTTTGAACAGAGGGATCAGTTCTATAGCCTTCTTTGCCTGTTAATTCCTCAAACTGCTAAAGAAAGAGATGCAGGAAAAATTATAGTGAGCCTAATACTATATATTAAATTTAAGTGATGTGTTTGTTTTATTGGTAACACAACATCACGTGCAATTGCCTTTCTGTCCTGGCAAATGCCCCACCTCAGAATAAATCAAAATCTCTGTGTACCTGCAGATTATTGGCCAGCATGCAAATGAGCTATTGAATTAACCTGCATGAAATATCACATAAAAGACTCACAAAAAGTAGCAGCTGTGAAGAATGGGCCCTCAGTCTCTGTTCAGTCACACGGTTAGACCAGAGAAGCTGTTGGTTAAACCAATGCCAATACACTAAAGGTGCAGCTCAGCTTCCCTGAAGGGCATCAGGTTGTGGTTCTCTGCTCTAATGACACAAAGTGTTTGTGGGTATGTTTGGGACAGAGCGCCTTCATAAGACACCTTGATGTAGTGGGTAGCCAGCCAGCCAGAGTCCTTGGTCAAACAGCAATTTCATGGTTGCTGAGTTATGTATGTATGTATGCATGTAAGACCAGTAAGATTTGTTTGTTTTGCATGTAAAGACTTTTCTTTTTTAAAAAAATTATTAAATTGTTGCTTCTTACAGAGCTTTTGTAACAGCTCCCATTCATCTTTCCCCAAAATCCTGTAAGTCCATAAAGGAATAGAAAAATCTATATTTACATTTCACTTCTGAAAAAAAGCTAAATATGATAATGGTCAAGAATGTGGTTTTAGCGGGGAATAAAATTTTATTTTCCATCCTGTCCTTAGCAAAGCCTACTTTTTTCCTGTCTTGTAATTCTAGGGGTTCTTTCCCACATTATCTATGTTATGCTAATTAGTTCCTAACTTCTGCTTTCTTTCTTTCCCTCTCTCCTATTTAATTAACATGGTGGATGTTGTCTTTTGTCTTACGATTACAATGAACAAGGCTCCTATGAAAACAATGGGTTTTTTTTAACCTTTTTAATTGAAATGGCATGAATTCAAAGATTGTCAGACAGTTCTAGTAATTTTGTCACATGAAAGTTGCTTTGGAGACTCTTCCCCCAAAGCACACTTAAAAACCCCCAAACTAGCTTTTTGCTTAGGCAGCTACTGTTGTGCAAAGGAACATGAAAAAAAAAAAAAAGCCAGACATTAAAGAATAATTAAATATTTTCTAAATTTTGGCAGTTGCATGTAGAATGTTGGATTCAAGTGTGGATGCACTCTAATTCATATGAGTGTCCTTCCTCTAAGGTAGAAAATAAACCTGAGATACAGAGTCTGTTTTTAAAGACTGGGGCTACATTCCTGTCCTTGGTGTGTTTCCATAAGTAGTTTCCATACCGTTTTTTCATCATGCAATGAAATCCTTCTCCTCAGCAAGTGAGGTCTTGATATTTTGCTCCTGCAGGTCAAAGCACTTGCCTAGTTACCAGGATGAGGGGGGGCTGGGGTGAGCAACATATCCAACCCCACTGAAGCTGGATTACTCATCCATGTGGGAAGCAAACCGCAGGCTGGGGAGGACAGCAAGGAAATGACAACCAGAGCTCAGCCAAGAGGGGGTGGACACTGATTGGTTGCTCTGCTACTTTGTTGTTGTGGCGCTTGTGATTCCTGACCCTGATTTCAACTGAAATTTCCATGGCTTTGCCCATTTGTCTGAGATGTTCTGTTCTCAAGGGCTACTTCAGCTTCTTTGGTGTTTTCACTTTGTTCACAGAGCCTTCTACCTATGCATGTGTAGTACACTGCAGTGCTGAGGAGCTGTGGGGCATGACGTTCATGCAGAGCATGGCTGTCACTCCACAAAGTACATTGACAATTTTAATTTAAGTTTTCACTGATAGACAAATCTGAGCAGATTGCAGTAAGACATTTAACAACAGCTTGTAGTAGATGCTTTGATTTTTTCTTTCTCTAGCACTCATAATCATCTCAAAAACTCGGAATATTTAGGCATATTCTGCTTTAACTGTTACCTAGTGCAGGGCGCTGGCTGCAGAGCGGAGCACCAAACACAAGAGATGAAATGCTGCAGTATGTTTCTCTCCACTTACACTGCTAAAGCAGATGGAATTGGTTGTGAAAGAGGTCCAGGGTGAGTCTCCTCAAACTGAGATATAGGCCATAACTGCAGAGTTTCATTGATGCTAAAGTGTCTGATTTCAAGTAACAAAAAACTGCCTTTGCTAGAAGCACCAACAACTGCCCCAGTCTGTTTCATTTCCCGTTTCCAGAACTCAGGCTGGCAACACATAAATCTCCTGGGTCCTGCTGCTGATACTTTTGTAATAGAATAATAACAGAGGGCAGTACTAAATCAAGGCCTTAATCCAGTCATTATCATGGTTACTCCTATTCTGAAAAAGTATAACATCATAAATATCTCTAGTGATTTTTGTTGGAGAAAAAGCCATGGAATTTTTCAATTGCAGAGATACTTTGTAGTAAGTCTAAGATCTGCTGAGACTTGTTTTACTACAGATACATTCTGCAGACATAATTTCATTTGATTCACTAATAGTCATGCCAATTATAAAGTGGTGGCATTTAATTACAGTGCCTGCACCTTGTGAGGCTTGGTTCAAAGCCCACCAAAATCAAAGGATGCTTTAAAGCTGAATGAAAGAAGTTTGAAAGACAGCAAGGATCCCAAAGTAAGCTGTGACTACAGAATCAAGGTTGGAAGAGACTATAGAATCACAGAATCAAGGTCGGAAGAGACCTCTAAGATTATCCAGTCCAACTGTTCACCTGGCAGTGCCACTGTAAGGGCTTGAACCACTAAACCACATCACCCTGCTGGGGTGATCCACATGCCTCTTAAACACCCCCGGGCATGGGGACTCTATTACCTCTGTGGGCAACCTATTCCAATATCTATACGTTTTCTAAAACAGGAAAAATTTTCTGTAAAACAGTGCTTAAGGTTTGGAACTGTACTTCTAATAATTTCTATTTAATGGGCTTCCCCTTCCTTGACATAATGTTTTGTATTACAATATTTGTTCCTGGGTCTGATATGTTAGTACCCTTAATTTATTCAAAAGTGAGAGTATTCACAAATATTCTGCACCGGGTATTGCTGGATTTCTTGCATTTCTAAATTAAAACAAGTTGCTTTTAGGAACTGAAAATTTAATTTCATGTATATTCTAATTGAGTTATGCTTACTCAGCAATGGAACACAATGCTTATTTGCCTTCTATTCTATTTCATGTTTTATCTTTCCTCCAGGTTATCATATTTCAGTAATACAATATGATCATACAACAGATTAAAAGGTATCGTAAAACTCTTGTGCTTTGCTCTTTTGAACAGATGGCCAGGATGTGGGTTAGTGTTTATCAATGCAAACCCAGTGAAACCAGTGGGTAAAGAGCATTTTATAGAAACACTTTCTATATGTCTCAGAACTGTGAGATGTAATAAGGCTGAACATGGTTCTTGGTTACCCCCACTTTCTGTAAGCATTTGTAGTTGAAAGGGGATGCAGGATTTCTGCAGCATACTGCCATTCTGATTGGGTAGAATGTTTACTTTCAACTTCTTTTAAAGACAGTGGCCCAACCACGAAGTGGCATGAAGTAGACTACTTTTGACAGCAAATCATTGTTATTCTGGTAAATTTTCCAAATCTTTATCTTTCCTTATTAGTTAATGGGATAACAACATGTAAAATGCCACATTATGGGAGTGGGAAGTCTTAGTTTTGACTTTTGCACATGGAGCAGCGATCCGTAACTAGGAGAAGTAGATGTTGCAGAGTTGGGTGGTGTAACTCTGAAAAAACAGTTTTTTCCCCAGAGATTGGTGTGGTTCCCCAGAATGCTACAATTGCTCCTTAATGAGCAGTTTTTTGTAAAAATGGGACTGATCAGCATTCCTTTTGCCTACTGAAGTAGCTGTGGGAGAAGTGTCTTCATGGTTTTCCACATTAGAGTTCTCCTCTGCTTTTCCCCAGGATGATACATAGCTTGGATGTCTATGCAAGCATCTAGTGAGCCTCTGACTACCGTGATATCCTCAACATTTCTGCAGTATTATTAATGTTCCTGACATTTACTGTATTATGTATAGAGTTATTGCTAATCAGATGGAGTACAGTATACATCCAATAATTCACGTTTCTTTAAAAAGTTATGCTAATTATTAATGCAACAACAGTAAGGAACCGCTGTACCTTGGACTGACCCTTCAAGGTATGAAGAACCTCCTTTAATGTTGGAAGCCAGGACATTAACTTAACTGAAGTTATTTTGTCATTTTTTACCTATGAGTTATTAATATCAAGTAAGTTTCTGCTGACTATTTAAGAGGTTAGAAGTCTTATGATGTCTCTTTAAACAAGCTTTAAGTCATTTGGGCTTACACAATTAAAGCTTATACTTTGATTTATGCAATGCAGTTCTGTACAGTCCCAAAAAGTCAGAAAGACTTTTGCATCTAGTACCTCTTTACAAGCTGATCTGCCTGTACTCTCTGGATGGGGAAAGGGAACTTGGAAAATCAGGAGCCAAGTCTGTAGACCACCACCGTATATTTAGCTAGTGTACTCCTCTGGGAGTGGAAGGAAGTGCTTGATGAAGGTAAATTTGTTAGATTTAATTTAAAAGATCTCATGTTTTTACAAGTTACCTGCATTTTCCATGTACCGGAAGTAGTTCTGCTATCTTCAATACCTAAAGCTTTACCAATTGTACTGTTTGAGCCCTGTGACTTAAATCATGGCAGAGATACTGTGAATTATCACCTATTTTGCAAGGATTGTAGTTAGCTGATTTTTATAGAAAAATAAAGTAAAATTTAGTCTATATTTGTAACACTATCTTTTAGATAGTCTGTTTCATAGGCATTTGGGCATTTTGCATGTGGTAGATACTATGGCCCAGTTCCTTGCAGTGTCAAGATGACTACTCAGCATCAGTTAGGTAATGGAGCCATCAACTTTCACATCAAACATGAACTTCCAGCAGTTTTTTTTCAGTACTGTCAAGGCTGAGACAAAGTTCAGTGATTTACATTGAGTAAATTGGCATCAATAGTGCTGTTTTTTCCAGAGATGTGCCTGTTCCTGTTAGCGTAGGAAGACACATAATCACGGCAGATGACTATGTGGTGCTTTATTGAGAGCTCTGGGAACTGTGGGTACACAGACAACCCAAATCCAGTCCCACCTGTTGCTCAAAATGGATTAGGTTTTACACCTTGTTGTTACATAAGTATACATTAATTATTAAATCCCATTGTTCCATTGATTTTACCCAAGCAAGAATTTGTAACGATCAATGCTCATGATTCTGGTATAAGATTATAATCATATTTGATTATCAAACAACTGACAATCATGTAATCTATCATATAATGATTAGGTACAGTTTCACCCAACCTAAGTAAAGAACAAGTGTTCCACTAAGAATCATACTTATTCCCCCGTCCCCCCTGATTTGTTACCTAGGCAAAGTTATACTTGATTTGGTTAAAACAATAGCATGAGCATAATGTCCTGGCTGCAGTAACACAGGTGTTTGGCCCGCCCCCAGCCTCGCTACCTTAGAAATCATTTTAACCCTATACTATCATTGCTGTAGTTCTTTCTGGAAGTGGGAGCATGAAGAAGTTGTGCTCTGCTTGATTTCATCAAAACAGCATTTGACTGAGGACTGGATCTCACGCTGTTTCAATAGGTCTCATGGCAGCTGAGACAATCTGGCTGTGGAGGGATCAGAGCTGTGAAATTATAGTCTGTGTATTGATTGAGATGGTTCTGAATGCCACCAACATCATTAAGATAAATGAATTCTCTAACACTGTGAAAAATGGGGACTAGTGTTTAGTCTCAAATATTTAATAATTATTGATGTTTCCAATATTCATATCATTGACTTAAAGGATGGATTGTAAAGAAGGAAGAAACATTTAAAAAGAGACTACCCTCAGTGTAGTGAAGAGCAACTGAAAACTGCAGAAGTCTTAGATTATAACTTCCTACCTATTCTCTGCTACAAGAAAGACCTGAAATTGTAAAAAGATAGGACAGTATTGCAGTACAGCTTGACTGAGACACTGAAGTGCTCCTTTTCATCTAGAAGTCAAATGAAATGGTAAGGATTAATGTAGCTTCAGATGTAGTTAACCTGATGAGATTTTATAAACATTCTCAGGATATCTTTTCTGTGAACCATTAATCTCTGGACTGAAATTAACTGATGTTTGGGCTTGTAATAAAAACAAGAAAGTTTTTATCTCCGTTTTATGTCAAGATGATTTTAAGCAAACGATACACTGTGTCCTAGTACATGAGCTGTAAGAGCACAGGTTGGAATGTTCTAAGAAAGAAATGGAGTGGTATACTCAACAAAATGGGATAATTGCAATCCAATGAAATAAGCTCCCTGTAAAATCAGAGCTGCATTCAGTCAGGCAAAGTAAGCAATGACATCTTCATAAAAAACACATCTGAACTGATGTTAGAAAGCTGAGTATCTATATCCCGTTTTCTGAACCAGACTGTTGCAGTGAAGGAGCAATGCAGAAGCATGTCCTTGGTGCAGCATTCAAGTTCTTACATCTGTCCTCAAGCAAGAGGAGTCCCATTAAATTTTTTTCCTGCCAGGCTGTTTCACTTTCTTGAAATGCTGGATGAACATCTAGGAGCAGAGCGTTAGGAAAAGATGTCCTGTTCACACTTGCTTCTTCTCAGATCTAGGTTTGCAGAAACTTTTAAAACATACTTTCTCATGTAGTCTCTTCACCCAAGAAGTGACAGAAGGGATTGGTCGCTAAGCAGAAAAACAGAGGAGTGTGAGGAAACAGGTGCATGCAGACTGCTCAGGCTTACTATGATGAGTGTCTTGGGACCAGTTGGGATGCAGGTGTGTTGGGATGAGTACCTCTGGAGGGATGTGGAGGCATGTAGTGGAAGGAGAAAGAGGCCATGATGAATGGACATTTATTGACCCCAAAGTCAGAAACAGGAATTATGAAGGTGATTAAGTAAGCTGGGTCTTCCCCTGCTCACAACAGAGCATGCTTGTACCAACTCTGCTTGTTGCCACAACTGGTAGCCAAGCGAGGCCTCTAGAGACAGCAAGGATGAGTAAGAAAAAGGTACTGCTGCTTTATAGCCTAATCTGAGAACTCATGAAATGTGTTTTTCACAAAACTAGAAAAGAAAAACTTTTGCTAAAATTAGCTGAGGAAAAATGAAAGATCTGTAGTAGTTTGTAGTAAGAAATCATCTATGTCAATTTGGTATCACTGTGCCATGCCTGGCTAGCACAAACTTATTAGAGTCAGGGCGTTTAGGGGTTCTGTCTGCTTCTTATCTTCTCCCTGATACAAAGCAACACCTCCACATCATGATAAGTCATATTGCCTGTCTGGCCACCAGGTCCTGAGTGATGTGGTGCCTGGTTCATCAATACAGTGGCATTTCCCTTGAAAATTTCCAAACTTAAGTCATGCTTCAATTTTTTGGCAAAGTACTATTTGCTAATGAATTGAGCTCTGGAAGAAAAAAGCAGGCTTTTCCTACAAGCAGCTCACTGTGGAGCTCTTTTGGAAAACTGCCTTGATGAAGGGTGTGAAAATCTGGCTCTGTCCCCTCTGTCACTGAGGCAAAAAACAAATTTCTTTCATGTGCCTGGTTGTTACAGAGACCAATGACAAATGTTGTGCTGATTCAGATGTCCTGGGTTAAATCTTTTCAACTGTGCACAGCTCTCTTCTGTCTCCCCTGAACCTGAAGAACTGCAGAGATAACACACCTCATTTTTTCCTTGTTGGTCCAAGGCTGAAAGGTTAAACTGGTTTAAATGCATAACCAGCCCCATGACCCAATGGCAGCTTCACACATTTTAGGGTGAATGAATATGGATGTTGGTTGTTTGCTCAGGGAAAGCACTCAAAGGTTTCAGCCTATGGACTCCCTTCAGATAGACTGGAATGGGAATTTCCATGAGTAGGAACAGCTGGATCAAACTCTCTATAAGTAATTAACACAGAGGAGAGACAGTTGCGCTTGCACTTTATCAAGCCTCTTGGTAAGATTATGTACTCCAGATAATTAATCATTACATTTCCCTATACACATAATTACCTCTACTTTCTTGCTCTCCCACCTCCACACATACAAACAATTCATATGCATGTATTTACAGAGTAATTACAGAGTACATATGCTGTGATTAAAGGCAATATAAACTGTGTTACCCTAATTACAAGAAAAAAACAAAACAAAATACCCAAACAATTTCCTGCACAAGCAGGAAAGCACACCACTTCTTTAACTAGATCAAATCCCTTTATCTTCAGACTAATAGAAAGCAAAAAAGAAACTCAAATATTCTGTGCTATGAGCCTGGCAAAAAAAAATGAGAGTGTCAGCCAGCCCAGCACGTCCCTTGCCTGTAAATTATTTAATATATGGGGCATAAATCAGAAAGCAATGTTACTTGGGACAAGATGAAAGAAATGCTGCATCTCAAAGTTAGAGCACCATTTGGGTTTAGTTCCCTTCCACCAAATAAGAGAAGCTCCTGCAGGTATGGCTTTGGTGGAAAACACCTGCATCCCACATGAACAGAATACAGGTATGTCTGCCATCTGAAAACCCTTGCTGGCTTTGTTTACATGAGGTGATCTGATGTGGCTCTTGTAAAAGGAGCAGCACTGTTCTCTCCTGCTGAAATCTCACATTCCCCCATGATATTTTGATATATGACTTGTGTGTTTTTCATGTCAGACTGCTCTGATGCTTTCCTTCAGAGATTTTGGGCTCAAAGCACTTAAGACTACTGGCAAATGAAGTAATTCTGTGGCATGGGGAGACCAGGATCAAATGGAACAATTCTGCATTTTCTTGGAAAATATTCTTGGGCACCTGGTGCGGTCCTGCTGAGGATGGCCCTGCTGAGGGTCAGGATGATCCTTGTGTGTCCATCCCAACTCAGTTTATTCTGTGATTCTGTCATCCTTTTGAATGGGCTTCATGAGGCAGGATAGTAACAGTAGTCAGCAACAAGGAAAGAAGGTGACATTGAATGGACAAATTGCTCAGATTTATTTCATCTGGCACCAAAATTGTTTAGAAAGTGCCTCTCACTTTTCCTGCTAAAAGTCAGTGGTGAGACTACACTTTCAGCTTTTGGCTGACAAACACTGCTAAGGATGACTCACCATTAGATCTAAGAGCAGGTGTAGAGTGATGGTTGGTTGAAGTTTTTGTGTATCAGTGGAGCAGCTGGGAAGGCCTGTGTGTATCCTATGTACCCAGTGCTGGTCATGAAGTTCAACACAAAGGGCTGCTATTTCCACATCTGCAATTCCAGACAAGCAACTGTAAGCTCTACCTGAAGAGGTCCTGGACACCAGCCTCAGCAGTAGGTCAACTTTCTTTCTGCCACAAGAGGATGACTAGGATCCATTGCCTCTATGTAATTGTCAGTGTAATTGTTTTCTGCTATTCACACTTTGACACAATTGCTGGTGGGCATTCTCTGGACCTGTCTTTGTAGAAGTGGATGTACTGCCTTGAGTTTTGAAGTGTTTCCTATTCTAACATCCAGAAGAAATTTAGTGTGCTTAATGGAAATCTTAATGTTGAGAAAAGAAATGAAGAAGATGTGGGACATAGCAGAGAAGGATCAGAAGCACAAAATCCTAGGGCTGTTGAGGAAAAAGTATGTCATAGCAGAGGAATGGCAGGGAAGACAGGGAGGATACCAGACAGAGAAAGGGCAGAAATTAAGATGAATAGAGACAGTCTGGAAATACAGAAGTAGGGATGCCTTTGACCTATTGTAATGTGCTCATTGCTAGAGACTGTAAAAAACCTCAGAGTCCCAGCATCCCTATTGTGTCAAGCAACAGGGAGTTAAACACCTGTCGTATAGCAGCCAGCTGAGGTTGATGGCAGAGGCTGCTACAGACTTATGTTCTATCAAAGTGAATATGGGCAATAACTCTCCACACCTTCACACTGCTTGTAGCACTGCTACTGGGGCCTTTGCAGGAGCCCAGTGAATGACTGTGAGATTATGTGTCACACTTCCTTCTTACCAGAATACTTTGCACCTAGTGGCAGGAAATTAGGGCTCATCATCTGACCTTGTTCTGGCGTGTACTTTGACTCTGCAGCCTTCTAAGTTAGTTTGAAGTAGTCATTACAGCACCATTTCCTGTCTGTTTAAGAAGAAAAAAATTATCTCCCTGGTTGCCTGAAATTCAGAGCCTGACTCAACTTTCCTGCAGACCATGCAGCTTTGGATCACCACACTCCCAGCCCCGACCCTTCAGTGTCTGGCCTGAGTAACAGTGTCTCATTAATTAATACACAAGCTGTGAAACGGGATTGAAGCCAGGCGGCTTGAAATTCTGCAGCCTTTGAGGGGAAATTCTGCATTGTGTAAGGCTGAATATGCTGATGATCCCAGCAGAAGAGAAAGTCTGTCTCCAGTTGAAACTATGCCTGGGATGAAACTGCTCTGTTTCAGACTGAGAGGTGATTTAAGCTGGTAAAGAGTGCCATTACCTGAAGTGCAATTTAGCCAGGAAACAAACCTCCACTTACAAAAAGCAGTTGATGATCTTTAATTATCACAGCAGGTCTGGACCTTAGCTTTCAATCTCATCAGGTGAGTGTTTGCCCTCTGATATCAGGGTGAATCATTGGCTGAAAAAAAGAGGTCAGAAGAAGGAGAAGGTTTGGGCTATGTCAAAAGAGGTCAGAAGAAGGAGAAAAAAAAAAAAAGTTTGTGTTATCTCTTCTTGCAGAGCTCCTTGGTCTGGAGGGTGATTGGGACTGTTTACAATTAGTAGTCTGCATCCCTTGAAAGCAAATTCACTGGGCCTGCCAGGTCACTTTTAGTATTTGTAATGCTATCAAAGTATTTGATAATTGCTTGCACCAAGAAAATACGTGTTGGACAGTGTACATGTTGTTCTCTATATTTCTTTGTCAAGAACTGTGTTACAACACGGATTTTTATTTGAAAAAATGTTAATAATGCTCTTGTGTTCCTCAGTGCATAGGAACAGTTTCCTGCTCTCCCATATCAATACCTTGTATAGTAAGTTCATAGTGAGTAAATGAAAAAGGAAGCAAGGTCACCTTCAGGCTTGATACAGTATCTGGAGTGAAAACTTCAGAATTTGTGTTTCAGGGCCTTTGCTGAGGTGGTGTGATTTTTTTGCCAAATGGGTCATAGTGTGACAAAGGCCCAGGCTTTTAGATTGCATGTAGCACGAGTCTTGATGGGGCAGTAGAACAGGCTCAAGGTTAACAGACTTGGTTTGCAGAAGGAGCAAGAGCTTCAGGTGTCAGCCTGGCCAAATAGACAACTTGTGCTCACAGCTAACCTTGTAGCCTAAATTACACATGCATTCCACAAACCCACATATACTAACTGGGAATAATGTCAGCTGCAGACAAAGCAATTAGGCTAATTTTCTCAGTGCATATGGCATGTCAGCAGCTGGCAAAATGTTTAGAGGAGGGCTCCTAAAAGTGCTGCCATTAGCCAAATTATTGTCTTGGATAATCAGAGATCAGTTTCCTTACATTGCCAATGTAATGCACAATTTGGTTAGGCTTTGGGACGCAGAATTTAATTGCAGCAAGAAACCCTCTTCAGGGATACAGTGATAAAATAGTTTACCTATGATTGGTCAAGGACTTCCTTACCTGTGTTAAATCTGATATCTGGAAATAACAGCTGGAATTTATTTCACTGGTAGCAGTTGCCTAATCCCCTCATTTCTTCTGCAAAATACAATTTGCTCACTGTTTTGTCACCTAAACTCTATGACTAAAGTTCTAAATTAAACACTGCCCTGTTATTCTAACAGCCAAAAATTTCATAACAGTTATAAGAGTGATGCCAGAGGACTAAAATTAAAAATATCCCTTTCTTTCTCTTTCCTCTGAGATCCTCAGTCCACAGGGATTGGACCCCATATGACAAAAGGTGCTGGGCTCAGACTGGTTAAATCAAAAGGGAGAGAAAGGGAAAAGTGGATGGGAGGCATAGCTGCATGTATTTTGTGTGTTGTACTATTATGTTTGAAAAGAGGAACTTGGTGGGTTACTAAGGGCATGAGTGAATGAAAGTGACTGGGGTTGAGGGAGCAGTAAGGAACACTCCTGGAAGGGTGCTGAGCAGCACTGAGTCACAGGAGAAAGGAGCAAAGAGAGGGTTTCACCTTGCTTTAAGCATCCACCCAGAAATGCTTTTTGGGTGCTGTCTTCAGGTTAGGCCTTCCTTGTTTGGCTTTTAGATGTACTGTCCTGTGCTGCAGCTGTGACTCAGTCCAAGGAGCAAACAGTTCTTACCTGGTGCTGTGTCTTTACTGGTATTGAAAATTGCAGGCCTGTGCATTCACAATGCAGAATAGGCAGGCTGAACTCCTCAGTGTCTATTTAATGGCATAACACTCCATACATTTTGGGTGATGACTTGCTAGTCAGCTTGCCACCTTCTGTCCAGTGTTGTGTGACATTCTCATGTGTGGGGTCTCGTTAGATGATGGGGTGATATACAATGAGGCATCCTGCAAGCCCCAGCCAAAGAAGGCTGCATAAATTACTGCTTTAAAGCCAGGCAGGGAGAGATCATAAAACAAAAGCTCAGAAAACTTTAGACTTGGGTTGTGCCTGAAAGGGCAAGACAACATTGATACAACAGGACTTGTGCATTGTTTTAAAGGACTTCTCCAGGACTTTACACACTGGGCCAAATTCAGGTCTGTCATTGATCTCAGTGCCACTGTTAAATGATTATAATTGCTTGGGCTCCTTGAGATGGATTTGGGGCAGAAAATAAAAATACCACCAAGGTTCAGCACGTATGCGTTCAGCTGCAACACTGTATTTGAAACAGTTTGAATCTGTTTGTCATCCTGGCCCGTAGTTTTCTCATGGTTATTTTGATCTTCAAAGGACTTTACAGGTATTGGTTAATCTCAGAGTAGACTTGTAAAATAGTTGCAGTGAGAAACTATCACCTCTGCTCCAGAGGCTGCAAAACTGAAACAAAGGAGTTTTGACTGCACAAGAAACTGAATTTGCCACTGTGAGATCCTGGCTATCCACCCTGGACTCTTGATCACACCTCTGTCAAATAAAGTAGTCTACTCCTTGCTCCTCTAGCAAGTATTTCTTTTGGATTAATTGTTGATCCTGTGGGACACTGAATTCAATATCAATTTATTTTTAATAGAAGAAATACCATCTGGAGTTAGCTCACAGTGACTGGCTAAAGTTACCTGAACCAGATTGCATTGTTCCTTCTCTATTTACGAGGAGAAGAGCTGTGGGAGAGCACATACACAACCAAACAGAAATTTATGAGGTTTATTTGGATTTCCATCTAAAATTATCTGCCAGAACTTTCTTTACTGGATATAAAATAAAACTCTCTGTACAAAGGTGTGAAATATACACAGGATGATCTCTCTCTACTGAATGGTGCAAGCAGTTGTGCCGGGACAGATAATGAGAAACATTATGAAGCTCATGTGTGATCTGGTAAAGAACCACAAAACATTTGCAGGCAGCTGTCTTTTGCTGAGATGCAGTTTTGCAGTGACCTCAACTGAGTCAAATTCTTTTATGTGGATGAAGATGGGGGAAATGAAAAAACTAGGAAAAGGAGTAGAAAGGTCAGTGTTTGGAACTGACATTTTGGAAGAGGTGCTTGTTTCAAAACATAGCTGAATTTTACTTGAAAGAGGAAAATCCAGTCAAAATGGCTAATCTGTGGCTTTTTTATTGTTTCCTGGAGAATTCTGCTAACTATGTTGGCCTTTCTGTTGTGGGGCTGACATGAGGAGATCTCACTTTGAAAGTTTAGATGTTACTGAATGAATTACTTGAAGATGCCAAGAGGTATCTTCCAAGAAGAACTTTTGGCTGGTAACAAACTTATTACGTTTGACAAACAAAAAAAGTTACCACTCCTGCTCCAGAGAATGGCAGTTTCTGGTGTTTAGAAGTGATATTTCTTAAACTGATGCACCCTACAGATGTTTATAATTTCATCTTTCACCTAAACTAATGCCCAGAGAAAGCTAGTGCAAACCCTTCCTTTGAGTTCCCTTTTCAAGGCTGAGATGAGTAGTTTGCATTTAGTCATGATGAGTGATCTTTTGCAGCCAGCATACTACATTGAGCGTTTCATGTGCATTTTGAGAATCCAGGCTAATTATGGCCCTATAGAATTACTTAAAATTAATTTTAAGGAAACACTTTTATTTTAAAATAATTGGGGTAAATCCTGAGTGGTCTGATAATGGTGGAGAAATCTCTCAACAAGTGAGATTTGGTGGTTTGATTAAAACCACTTTTCTATAAACCATGAAAAACTTTGAAGTCAGAATTAGAAAAAGCTAGATATAAGCTACAAGTAATCCTATAAGAGTTCAGGTTTTAAAATTCACAGTAGTCTGTGAGGTTTTTGACCATATTTACAGAAAATGAATTTCTTGGCAGGATATTTTAAAACTAAAAATATGTAAAGTTGGCAGCCTAATACATTCAGTCAGATATGGTGATGAGATCTCTGGATTTAATAATTACATTCCCAGCAATCACAATTATAAAAGGTATGCTTGGAGATAATCATGTAAGGCAGATATAATTCTCTGTTGCTACCTGAATTTCAACTGGCTCTGTATCATTAAAGTTGAAAAACATTAATTAAATGCCTTTCTCTAACATTAATTTATCTGAAGAGATTTTTTGTCTCCATATTTCTTCTCTTTTTAGGAAGTATCAAACGAAATATATTAATAAATTCAGAAATTAGTGTTTTATTAAGGGTATTAAGGATGGAGAATATAGCTGAATGTAGTACCAGAGGGGAAAAAAAAAACAGGTTTTTCTCTTAGACAAAAAAGAACAGCTTTTTTTTTTTTTTTTCTTTTTTTTTTTTTTCTTTTTTTTTTCCCTAATAAAAAANCATGCATTAAAATAGGCTTTTAAGTTGTGAAAGGGAAGAAACTACTCAGAGAGCTGCTTAAAAAAAGATGATGATCTATAGGTAAAACGGAATTAAATGTACCTTTTCTTTTAGTGCCTATTCTCTTGTGTCTTAACAGAGTAAGAGATATGCGGATCTTCAAAAATGGTGACATGCATTTGAATCAGAGCACACGCATCAACTTTCTTCAAGGATCTGGTGAGTTAAAGGTCATTCAGCAACAAATAACATCTCATATTTTTGCAGAGCTGATGGATGTTTCATTCATCCAGGGATTCACAAAAGCTACTGTCAGAGTCCACTTGCTGTAATCATTTGTAGGCAATTAAGGCAGTGTAAATGGGTAGCATGCTAAAATAACCTTTCAGTGTGATTGAACAACCTCTGTTATTGCACCCCTCTCAGCAGTGCCACTCACATTCTTCACTTGCTATCAAGTAAATTGCTAATGCTGAAATTTCAGTGAGTACAGATGTTAATTAACTACAAAACTAGGAGTGCAGTAAGGTAGGGATGGATAAAGAAGACCTGTATCTCTTGGAGCTCATAGGAGCTCCTTTGAGTGACATCTCTCTTGCACAGTGTTTCTCACTTCTTATTCTCTGCTATCCATCTTACTAACCATATTTGTTTCCTCTGCCTTTTTTTTTTCTTTTTTTTTTTCCTCCAATCAGAGGCTGTACTTGTGAGTCCAAAGTGACAAGATTAAGAACAAACACTGTGACTCTCAGAAAAAAGACCCTAATCCAAACTCCCCAGCCACTGCAACCAGCAGAATTTCCTGTTGATATTGAAACCTCTCTCTCTGATAGCATTTTGTTCTTTCTGCTGGTACTCTTTTCAGAATCTAACTCAAGCTTAAAGTAAAGAAGAAGCTTCCCTTGTTCATCTCAGGAAAAAATTGCAACATTTTTTTACCAAAACTACCACAAATTTGAAAGGATCTTTCTTTCCATGTTCCTTCTTCAACACCTGGTGTTTGGTCTCAGGTGGAAACTGATTCTGTGCTCACTATTCGGTTGCTAAGTGACCCATGCAAAATCTCTGAGCTGATTTTCCTTCTCTTGTGTGTTTTGTCCATGAATGAGACAACTAGGTAGTCAAAAGATGGATTTCATTCATATGCATGATTTCTTGAAGATGATGAGAATCTTTTTCTATACTGCTTTCAGGGCTGCAAGGGAGAGTAGCAGTCTGCTGGCAAAACAGGGCTGACATGTGACAAAGATAAGCAGTTCTCACCTTCAGTGGTCTAACTCAATTTTAGAGGGAAGACAAGATCATAAAACTTGGAGGACAGTCAAAGCCCTACATTCTCTTTCTGGAGGGATAGCTGATTGATAAATGGCTGCTGATTTTGCCCATATGTGTCTGATTTTTAAAAAAGCCTTGCACTAGAGATAGCTACTGAGGTAGAAGAGCTAAGTGGGTTTAGAAAATGACTTTATGAATTGGTTTGAGGCAGAAAAATTGGGTGAGGAAATCAACTGCTAGAATACAGTCCTGTATTTTTCTTCAGAGTAACTTTGACCTGTCTCTTTCCTGTTTAAGGATTTCATTTGATTGGGAAGGCAGTGACATAGAGAAGGGGTGGCAGAGGGGCAGCAACCTGTAGCAACTTGTAACCAGGAGATGATGTATACTCACAGCCTCAAATCATGCTGAACGGCCTGTAACTCTCAAGCCAGCTGTTTGCAATGTTATGCTCCAGTAGGACCTGAGGATTAAAGAATCATCTGCAATGCAGATCAGATTGTCTTTCAGGGAACAGAAAAATCACAAAGTACAAGCAGGTGCAAGGTCCAGTCAAGAGGGCTCTTCTGTGATCTGGATATGAGAAAAAAAGACTGCCACCTGAGTTAACTCACTAAGCAGATCTATCATTACTATTTTACCCTCTATTTTATTAAAAAGGGCAATGAAGCAAAACACTGCCAAAATGCATTGTATTAACAGAACACTGTCACAGCATTACCTTATAATGGGAATCGAAATCTGAGCCAAAGCACTATGCTTTTCTTCAATAATACATTGCCATCAGTACTTTTCCCTGCAGAGAAGCTGCATCTTCATGCATCCCATGACAAAGCAGATAGTCTGGCACAGAGACAGTGTCATCCTTTCTCTGAATCACACAGACCCTTTTAACCAACAGGAGAAAAAAAAGCTGGATTACTTTGTTTTTGCTCTTTTTAGATGTGAGGCGCAGCTGTGTAGATTGTAGGCAACAACTGCCTGCTCTGATGCAGCATCCTGCACAGCAAGAAAACTAAACGCCGTCGCTTCTCTCCTTCATTTTGAGCATTGGCTTTGAGCATTGGGAGCATCAGTGGGCATCTGACTGGTTGTGAAACACTCACTGGATCACAATGTAAGTCTGACAATAGCCCTGCAAAAGGGTTTGGACTTGTGATTTAGGATTGATATCTTTCACTACCAAATCCCTGGGCACTGCACGTTTTTAGATTAAGACACATGCCTCAAGGTCTCCCAAAAATAATCACTAGCTATGAAGGGGAAGTAACCTTTCAGTTTAAAAGTTTTATTATCACAATGGCTTTGATGCTGCCTGTCTGGCACAGCCTGAATGAACTACAGATTACTATGAGACACTTAGTATCTAACAGCCTTCACTGAGCAGGTGTCTCGGTGTAAATGTCTGTCTGAAGGTGGCAAAATGAGGCAGTGCTGCAGGGTGACAGAGTTCATTCAATTCCCAGAAAAGTCTACAGGTGAATTTGGCAGTCAACAGTATACTAAAAAACATGGTTCCATGTCAAGAGCTGTTCCAAGGAAGCAAAGAAAATTCTGTTTGTTTTCTTTATTTACTTTTTTCCCACGCTGCAAATTCTCCAGATGTTTTTCTGATAATATGAGGTCCAATTAAACTGGAACCTTGATCCTTACAAGGAACTGAAAGGATCACATTGTGACAAAGGCTTTGACAAAATTTCTAGACTGATATAAAGATAGAATTTCTTACATAATCTCAGTTGTGCTTTCTTGCATATGGATTCTGATTTTCATTTAAACTGACATAACTTTTTTTATTTGGACATCTGACACTTCTTCATAAGCATCAACAAATCTTCTATAACTTCCATACTATTTATTTTTAAATAGATTCCTGTCTGACCTGCTTTTTAGGATTACTCAGTTGTAATAGGTCCAACAAAGATTATGGTAACAACACAGAAATACTGTGGGGTGAATATAGGGGGTTTTATGTTAACGTAGGCCTATGTGGAAAGCTGACAGGAGATCCTGAACAAATTACATTTCTAAGTTCACTTTGGCACACTTGAGAAATTTGAACAAGATTTGAAATCCTCTTGCATTCAATCAAATTCTACCTGAGTTGTATCTTATAGTTAAAAAAAAACCCAAACCAAAAAGTTAAACAAAAGGAATGACACAAATCACTTGAAAATTAGTCTGGATTCAAATCAGTAAGATAAAAACCAATCTCCCCAAGTATTAATGAACTATTTTCAAATAAACCAATGGAAGTGAAGAACCTACATACCACTAAGGTTCTGGGTTTTAGATTTTGCCTTGCAGTGCCTTGAGGTGTTTATACAGGTGTGGAACGTCAGAAAAACAGGCTGGTGTACTGATTTTCATGCAACATGAACGACAGTGGAAGAAATATTTATTATTGAACATCTATTTGCAGACCTCTGAAGTCAAGAATTGAAAACTGATGGCAAAAATATGTATATAAAATATAAAACAGGTTCAGCTGAAGGCAAAGGACATGAGGAATGTCAATGACAGTTGAAATTTCAAACAAATAAATAAATAAATAAAAATTACGCAACATTTGTGGATTCCTTCCTCTCTCCTTTTGGATCCAGGCTATATGACACAGTGCTTGTTATAATTAAATGAATATTAGTATTTTATGTTTATATATGTATATATGTATGTATATATAAAATATGTATATAGAAATCATTGTTGTGCTATCTCTCAGGCTTGTTTGCATAATTTTGTCTGCAGGCAGAATGTGTGGCAGTCACAGGAGGCAGCTGAAAGGCAGCTGGGTTTAATGTCCAGCCTGAACACACATTTGTTTGGTCTAGCTGAGGATGGCAAAGTGTCCTCCCCTCCACCAGTGATGCTGGTGGGTATGAGCTGAGAGCACCCAACAACACACCAGGGAGCCAGAGCTGGGGAAGGGAACTGGGACAGCTGTTAACATCCCTCTCTCTGTTCTAGCAGCAAGATAAGAGCATTGAAATGGGATTTTTTTTTTTTTTTTTACATCCCCTCTTCAGCTCCTCTTCATTCCCAAAGTGGGCTCCAGAGGTACTTTTTACCAGAAGATTAAAATGACCCCACCAGTGGGCCTACTGGATGAAAAGCTGCCTATAACAGTGCTCCAGCCTGGAAAGATCCAACAAAAGCCCTCTAGTGCTCTTGGGTGTTTACTTGGCAGGAAGCAGTGGAGGATGTTGAGCAATCACCACTGTGCATATATGCATTATAAATGCAGAGCATTCAGAGCACTGCCTGTGATACCAGATGTTCACAGCTCTTCTCTTTACTTTTCAGTGAGGGTTTTCCATGCCGTACAACTGTTTATGGGCTTTGCTCCCTTGGTGTTTGGGGGTTCCTGCTGTGCCTAAACTCTGCTAAGGCATCAGGACACAAGTTCCGCACATACCTTCCCAGTACTCATAATAAGAGAAGAAAAGTTAATTGAAAAAAGTGAGTTAACACTTTCTAAATCCAAAAGTCTTTTGATCACTGAAGAATCTGGGATTCTGTGGAATTAGAAAGACTTATTTACTAAAGAGTAAAGAAAAGCTGCATGAAATGGCGCTAACTGTAAGTGACAGGAATGGGGAGCTTGGAGCTTAACTCACCTCAGCCTTTCCTTTCCTATATTTTGTTCTGTGTAGAGCGGTGTAGATGCTGATTTGGCACTATTTCTGTATGCACTGGATACGGGTGGGGGCACCCTTCAATGCATCACATTGATTCTGTGGGGTCATGCACTTCTTTCTTCTCTTCAGAGATTGAGAAATACTTAAAGGGGGTGGGCAGGGAAGGTTGAAGTTCTTTCTGTAGCAAAGGCACAACAGAAAACAAGCAGCTTCACTATTGTGCTTTGCTGACTGTCAGATTTGTGTCAGCTTCAAAAGCAGCTTCCGCTGGAAGGGACTATTCAACTGGTGGGAAAGACACTGAGAGGGTGCAGGTGTGAGTGATTTGTCCTAAATTTATATTTAGCCCCTTATCTTAACAAGCTTTCTAGTGTTAATTAAGCATGTGAATTTTTTTTCGTGTGACAGGATGTGACAGCCATTCTCACTTCATGTGGAGGCAAGCATCACGGGAAGGTAAAGACATCCAGTCATTAAACTACTGAAGATAACTATTTAGTTTTCAAGGCTACCATTGCCTGTTTTGTGAAAGCCAAGCTGTTCTTTCAAAGTTTCTGTGCTCATTGTGTTATTTATTTACACACACACACAAATAAAATCATAATGTTACATACACTTCCTGGCAGCTTTGACAACTCAGCCTGGGATATGAAGGTCAAGCCTGGTACAACGTGGCTTGCATTATGTTTTATGCTTTCTCACAGGACACCATACAGGAACAGGTAGATTACACATACAAGGCCAGAACAAAGCTAAGATTAAGCTGCTGAATTTTATTTAGCAATTTTCCAGCTTTCCAAATTATGCTTACTCACTAATTAGACTATTTTATCACTATTATTATTTTAATTTTAAATATTTTAATAAAGTTTATATGAGAATATTTTGTTATGTCTTTGTCTTGGGTATTTAAGAGCACAGAAATTCTGTTCTTAGCAAATAAATGCATGTCTGGGAAATTCAGAACAGTTTTATGTTGTCAGGTGCAATTTAAGTAGAATAAAAAAAGCTTGTGATGTAATGCAGACCCAGCTATTCACCACAAAAACCAGAATTCAAATCACCAATGTGTATGAAAACTATGGAGATCATTACCACTTGCACCCCTGTAAGGCAGGATTAACTCTGTTGCAGCCAATCAAATCTCATCAAGGTAAAATGGATGTGTTGGGCTGGTTAACTTCTGCATAGGCAGATAACTGAGCTCGGCTTGCTATGATACTACTACCTGGTGTCAGCTCAGAGTGCTCATTTTGATAAAGGCAAGAACCAATATTCTTCATGATCCATAAACAAATAATGTTACGGGGTGCATATACAGATATAAGAGAGATGTAAAGGCAGCTATATACAGTACTTCTACAATACTGCTGTTCCTGGTCAGGACTGGTATTTGTTATAGCTGTGCCTGCAAGAGATTTCAACCCTGTTACCTACTATAAGGAATGAAGCAGATCTGTTTATTCAGATTTGGGTCCAGAATTTTCCTCAGTGGAACAGCATGAAAACGATGTCCAGTGTATTGCTGTATCATCTTATCTCTAGCTTGCCACAGACATTAATAGCACAGAAAAGGAGGTGGCAGAGAAGCAGACTCAGAGAAGTAGCTGGAACAATTAAACACACCTAGAAAAATTATCTACTTTCCTTCTTTCTTCTTCTACCTCTCTGCTCATCCCAGTTTGTTTTCTCTGGCAGTGAGTACTGTCAGCCAGGGAACTGCAGGAAAATCAGCAATTGCCTGGTTAAACTGTCAGAAACAAGTGTTTCTGAAACCAGGTAAAGTGCTATCCCAATGTCTGGAGGCATTAAATAGAGGGGAAATATAAGAATAATATGCTTTCTTCTGCTTACAAGATTTAAAATAGCTCAAGATTCTAGCTTGCAGGAGCAGAAGTCAAAAAAGCCAGGCTTAGTGAAGAAAGCTTGTTATTTAGAGTAAAGGGATTTAGTTATAACATTTCAGAGGTTGTGATGGTTTTGCTCTCTGATCCCTTCATCTTTTACCAAAGGATGTTGAAATGAACTAGATTTTAGAAAGAGTTCTTGCAGAATGCAGAAATTCCAACAAAGAGAGATTTCCTTTCAAAGATGCAGTGTCCCAGTTTAGCAGAACAACAAATATATTTTCAGTAACGGGTGTTCTCTTCAACATTAATGTCAGATTTAGAGTTTAGTTTTGATGCTTCTGTTATTCAGCTTGATCCATAATGGATGTTCTGTAGTTTTTTTTTTTTTTTTTTTTTTTTTTTTTTTTTTTTTTTTTTTTTTTTTTNNNTTTCATCTGGGGTATTTTTAGTATGATCTTCAGATAGGAATGCTATTTGTCAACAGCAAACCCATGGGTTCTTTCTGATCCCAGGCTTCTGAGCAAAAGAATCCATTTTCATCCCCATGGCAAGTTAAGGCTGATGACCCTGATGCAGTCAAACAATCCCAGACAACACTAAATGAGCTGCTGAATTGTCTTACCTCATTCCTTTCATCTGCTTGGATATCCTCCATTCACAAGTTCATTCCCATGCTCGAAGGTGTACATGTGGCACAAGTATGCCAAGGACTGGTGTCTCACTCAGGGTCATTCTCTTCACGCTCCCAAGAAGAGGTGCAGAAGGTTTTCCAAGTGTTCCTGCAAACCTGCCAAACCGTGTATCCTATGGGCTCAGCCCATTCTGTTCTCAGTGGAAGCCTAATGGACCTAATAGATTTGAAGTGTTTTAAGACTTTTTTTTACTGTGAAGGAAAAAATTCAGGATTTTATACTAGCTGGCTGAGTTTTCTCTCAGGGATCAGGTGGTATGCAGGACTGGACCCAGATTCCAAGGAATCTTATTGGTACACTTATTGTAGGGGTCAGGACTCCATTTTGCCAGGTCTGATGTCTGGCAAACAGATACCAAGCTGAGAGAAACTGCTGATTGCCAAATAAAACTATTTATTTTGAGAGAAAGCCCATGAATATTGAGAGACAATTAATTACATCCCCTTTTATCTATTCTGAGATTCTCTCATTGTTTCTCTAGAGGTCTTGAAGACATTGAGTTTATGGACAGCCAAGGCCATAGCTGTCAACACCTGGTGAAACACTTAATCATTGGAAACAAGGTAAAATTCATTCATACACAACCTTCTGGAGTAAGGAAATTGTCAGGCCACCCTTTAACTAACTAACTGTAGTTTTCACTGATGTTTGGAAGCAGAGGAAGTAGTCCCATTTTTCTCCAGTACAATTGCATCTCATTCATGACTGTTATATAGTTTATATATATATCTATATTAAAAAAAAAAAAAAAAAAAAAAAAAAAAAAAAAGCGCCTCCTTAAAAGGGATGCTTCAATCAAAAAAACCCCAACAAAACCAAACAACGAAACCCAAAAAATTAGGAAGAGCCACAAATCTGCAATTCAAATATCTCAGCACGCCGGAAAGTGTGATCAGCTGCATACAAGGGTTGCATCTGCTCTGCTTCATTCCCACAGACAGCAAGCTGCCCACAGAGACCACACATCCTTCCACTGCTTCTCCTGTTCAAGTTGCTGAAATGCTGCCCAAAACCAACACTACAAAATTTGACTGAAGCACTTTTTCAATGTGGCTCCATTACTCACTTCACAAAGGACATTTGTTGCCAGCTGGTGTCATTGCAGGACATCAGCAGCAGTATCTTTGGCTGTTTAACTAGTTTGTTGACTGGACAGAGCGTTCCCAAGAGAGTTGACAACAGCATTATCACAGACCTCTGTGATCCCTCTCATCCCTGTGATCAATGCAAATTAAAAAGCATTTAAAGAATTCCTGCCTGGCCAGGAAAACCACTCTTGTTTATAGGAGATTTGTTTTCATTGGTCCTGAAAAATCTATTGCTTCTCTCTTGTATGTAACCCTTCTACAAAGATGCTATTTTAATAAAGTTCTGCAAAATGGCTGCAGCTAGAGGGAAAAGCATGTATGTGAAGGTGGCTTCAAAGCGATATGCTTTTATTATGAGCCTTCCCTGCTCTCCCTCTGATTTAATTTTCTTTTGTGTTCTTGGTTTATTTCTAAATTTATTGTCTTCCCCTCCTCCTCAATGGAAAACAGGAGTAATGCAGCATTGAATTTGTTTTGAAACCTACTGTTTCAAGTGAAACCTGAACACAAATATCCTGGTACTTTATACTGAAGCCTGTTTTGTGAAGGGAGTGCACATGGGCTGAGACTCTTCCAGTGTGAAGCAGTATCACACAGACTTGAGAAGTTCATTATTCTCTTCTATCTGCCTTTTTAACAATGTTAATATCTGCCAGTGGTGGGGACTGTGTGTCTTTCAAGGGAGGTCCCGCTATGCACCCATGAGTCAGAAACTGAGTGGCTGTGAGAGACATCTTACTTGGCAGTTGCATGAAGCAGGGAGTGGGCCATGAACCTGATATGTATTTTGCCCTCTCTATGTGTTGAGCCAGGAGAGACTGGACAATCTTGGGTTCCTATGATCTCATGATTTAGTGTGTCAGCTCATCGGGTCTGGCTTGCTGATTTTCCCATGTAAATGCTGTGTGAGAACCAGCCATGCTGAAACAGCCTGAGCGATAGCAGAGGAAGAAACAACAGTGAAGTCATCTTTCAAGGAGCCTTCTTCTGAAGTGCTCTTCTAAGGGGCCTGTGTCTCCTTACAGGGTTGTGCTGCTGCCCTTTGCTCAATACAGAGAGCCTGAAATAATATGGACGTGGCTGCATTTAGCATCCCTGATGGAGCCACCTGTCTTCTGCCAACTGAAAGGATCACCTCTGGTGATCCATCTTGGCTTCATCTTAGTTCTGCTGCTATCCATGATGCTGGGATCAATCTCTCCTTTGGCCAGAAATCTGTCATCATCAGGAAGCATGTCAGCAGCCTTTATTCAACGGTGGAGAGTGGTGGGAGGGATTAGCTGCAGGGAAGCTCGGTGTTTTGCTGAGCATTTTGAGCTTCCCGTCCAGGAGAAATCAAAATGACAGCTTTTGCTCTACCCACGTGGAAGGCTCCTAGCCATTTTTATGCTGCCTGCAGAGAGAAAGAGGCTGTAACAAGAGCCAAAAAAATCTGGTATGGCTCTCCTGCTACTCTCCCCTTCTCCCTTAAGAGAAAGAGGATTTCACAGGCATTAGGAAAAAAATCAAACCACAAAATTTTCTCCTAAATTTGACAGAAGTGGGAATAACAACATTTCTGTTTGTGAAATGATTGCCAGACTTACCTGCTGTCTGCAGGGCCCGTGCTGCATCTCCTGGTCTGCTCATTTCAAGGAGATCCCAGGATAGCCTGCGGGGCAGGCAGTGGCCAGAGGGGAGTAAACTCACCTCCTACACACTTCAAGCAGCTTAGTGAGCTGGTCATTGCAGCCTGTCAATGGGTTTCAGAGGCCTGATGTGGCATGGCAAACATACATTTAGGCTGTGAAATGTGGAATTGATATATAAGTTCATCTGCATCTTCATCAAACTCCTGTTTTACTCCATTTGCATTCTGGATTTTTGTGCATACTTCACTCAAAAAACCCTGACTCCTCATTGGAAATAAAAATCTAGACCAGAGACTGTGGGCTGCCTTGTCTGAATCTGTAATTAAAATTGCTGTAAGGGCATGGAAAGCATGGTTTGCTTTTGGACAAACCATGTCTGCTTGTGTTCATCCTATCAAGACCCAGCTATCTCTTAATAACAGGCTGTTGTCTTCTCATCCTGTGGGAACACAAGAAAGACTGGCAACAATAAGGCAAATGTCATCTCCAGGGAACTACAAAGTATTTAGAAATGGAGTTTGCTTTCTGACCAGCTAACATGAAACATTTCAGAGCACTAGTACAAGGCAGAACTTTGCAATGCAAGTTGTTGAGGCCAAACACTTAATGAGCATGCATCCAGTGGCCTGCAAGTGGGGTTGAGATAAGCATCCCCCATGGTGCATCCACAGGCTGCAAAAGTTCAGGAAGGGTTAGGCTTAACTTCTGAGATTTAAATGGCTTCTTTCTTTTCATAAACATGAGGAGTAGCAACTGCAGTGTTTATCCAGGGTTTTAGTAGGTAAAAAATAACAGGTTTTGTTTGTGAAGCAAAATACCATTAACTGGAAGAGCAGTGACAGCAAAACCAAGAAGAAGCCACATATATACCTTTCTGATTCTGATTATCCAGCTATTGAAATGTAACTGGACAAAGACAGAAACCAGATACAATTCACATTTTTCTGTTCCATCCAGAAATATCAGGCTATACACAGATGCAGTAGCTGGGAAACACCTCAGGACATACCACAGTGGCATCGCAGCAGATCTATGCAGTACAAAGGCCTAGGTAGAAGAGACATAAGTGGATAGCATGTTGGAGAAGCCTGAATATGAGAACAGGAATAAAGACAGGACCTTAAAATACAAATCAGAAATCTAGTAGTGAAACTGAGAAGAGGTGAGTTTTGGAGCTGCTATGAGAGAAAAAATAGCCCACATGCACGGGGAAGGTCTGTGGATTAGTGTTGTATAACATGGGAATCATTAATTTCTTTTTTAGCCCAGATAAATAGAGTCCTTTTTTGCTTCCACTAATTGGCTTCCCTGTCTATAAGTTTGGACCAGAACTCATTGCCTCACAACACTCCCAAATGTAATTTTCTTGCGACAGCAGAAATTTGCTAGTTTCCATTTACTTGTGAATGTAAGAGTAATCTGTAGAGAATTAACTTGAACAAGTGATGTAAAAGAAGCTGAAATTTTTATTCATCTGTAGTTAATATCATTGAGTGGATTCTCCAGGATATCCCAGAAGCTGCTGCAGCTACTGTGGTGTTGGCTAAGCATACGGAACCATCATCCTTACATCAAGGACTACAGGAACATGTATTTTAGTTGTGATCATCATGTTCACCAAGAAGTGACTATTTATAAGTTTTTGCAGAATAAACAAAGCAAGCTGCTCAGTTCCATGTGCCTTCACACCTATCTTTAGAGTATTGTGGCAAAAAGAAAACAATTATTTGTTTCAAATGGTGAAGAAATTCAGAAAAAGACCTTATTCTGGTGTCCAACACATTATTTGTAACATTTGTCCAACAAAATCAGTAAAGTGGGTCTAGACTTTCATTACGTTTTATGGCTTTCAATATATTCATGGCAAAACATTCTGACTTATGAACATACACCTCCTTTCTCTCATTTGCCTTCTGTGCACAAATGCATAATTGCCATTGTCTCATTCTCCTCTCAGCTCAACCATCTTATTTTCATCATGCATACATACATACATACATACATACATACATGCGTGTATATGCTTTTAAATAAAAACCACTTTTCCTGAGTGTCCACCCTTCCTCCTTTCCTAAGCATCTTTCCATGACTTCCTCTTAGATAATTAACAAATTTTCTCTAGGTTTTCACCACTTTTTGGTAGGAAGATCTCTCTATCTCAGAGATTTGTTTTTTCCAGCAAAAAAGAGCCAAATCCTTTGCAGGACTTCAGGTCTCTGTGGCCTACCTGGAAAGGTGAGGGAGGTGTCCCTTTTAGCCAGTGGGGAGGCACCTGAAGGCAGTTGCAGCTTTGGTTTACACAGCTGTATCTACAGGGGATGTGCATCCACGGATTTTTGACCCTGTGCCTTCACACTTTTGTCTTTTTGGCTGCTTTTCCACAAGGCTGTGACATTATGAGGACGCTGCTATATGCTCAGCATTATTCTTATGCTAAGCCCATAAAAGTGTTTTGCTGCAATGAGAAGAATGCAGCACGGGCATGAGCTACTCCTATAGCAGTGTTGCCAGTTCGAGGGTAATTATCTACATACAAATGCATACCAATAAATTTCCAAGGCACTTTGTAAAATTTCTAGAAGTAGACCCACTTCTCAGTATTACCTCAATGTGTATCAGCCAGTGTAATCAATTTCCTGCACTCATTCCCTGTAAGTCCAGGATGCTGTTTTCTCATTATTTTGCATTTACAACTGCTATTCACCATACAATTCATCCAGATTGTTCTCAGCTTCCTTTAGGAAATCAGTTCTATAGTCTTTTTTATTTATTTATTTTGGTGAAAGCACAGTGGGGATCAGCACTCTTCCTGCCTAACTGCCTGAGAATGCGGACATTTTCTTTAGCTACGAATATGGTGTCTCAAAAATATACATAGACCTGACTGAATTATATTTCCCTTAGGCTATTCAGAAAATGCAAAATTAATATTCATCACCCTTCTTTCTCTTCACCCATCTCCACAGTCTCATCAAACAATTTTGTTGTAACACTGAGTTTGTATTCTCTCAACAAGATACATATTATGTTCTAATGCCCTGGGAGTCATTAAGGCATCTTGCAAAATGCAAAAATGTGAAGCCCTGCTTCTAACGTTTTTTAATTATCTCATGTGTCATCTGAACTTGCCCAAATACTTAGCTCTATCAGAGCTCCAAACCCAGATTAACCTGGCTGATCCTGCCTCCCCTCATAATCTAGTCATGGGGTGATTCCTGTCTCCCATTGACTCCCATTTTAATTGGTATGTTGTTACTAACAACTGACAGCAATGCACTGACAGGAATATACTAGATGGCTAATTATTCATGTAAGAGGGGAAAGCAAAATAACTTATTCCCCAGACTTTGTCTGGCATCTCTATTATCTCACAGTTTCTTATGTTTCTTTAAAAAAATAAAAGAAATAAACCTTTAAATAAAGTATAGTTATGGATATCCAAATCTTTAAACTTCACATTCTTTCCTTTATATTTTATATTTAGAAGACTCTTTTTGAAGTAAAACTAGTAAAAATAATATGAAGAAGTAATAACATTCCAAAGAGTTGTATTTTGGTGTTTTACGTGTGGTTGTGTGGTGCCTACTTGGTGGTTGTTGTTGTTGTTATTATTATTATTATTATTATTATTTTTTCCAGGTTTTTATTATGGTTTTGGTTTTTTTGTTTGTTTTTGCTTTTTATTTTTTTTCTTCAGATTGCATTTTTTATTAAGTTAAATGCTTCTTAGAAGTCTTGAGGAAAAATGAATTAATTTTCTTGTTTTGCCCGATGGTTCTATATGCAAAAATAACCACCACACATTTACAAACCTTTTATAAATTTTCACCTTGACAGAAATGTTCAGATGAACTTAGATCACATGAAGAACAGCTGGGTAAGGAAGAAAACTGATTTTTTTTCATGGCATGTCCGAACAAGGTAAATACCACATTTTAATACATTTCCAGAGATGTTGTTGTCCAGAGAATTATCATTATTAATATTATTAATGAAGGGTTTCATCAAAAAATGTTAATGTAAGTTACTGATCCTATCTAGGTCTGAGGATTTTGTAGCATACAAAGTGTTATGATGAATTTCTGGCTAACTAGGTGTGGCTAACTGTGCATGAAGGCACCTTCCTCAGAATTGATCCGATAGAAGACTGACATTGATAGTGGATTGATGAGAAGGTCTTCAGTCTGAATAGTCATTATGTTGCAGCAATTTAATCTCAGGCAGTTTTTTAGCTATAATTACACTACGAAAGAAGCCAAATTAATTTTTTTTTTTTTTTCTTTTTCTGCAAATAGCTGTAATGAGCTTTTTGCCGGCCTTTCCCCAGAAACCTTAGACTCATTAAGGAACTTTGAGATGACAGACACATGCCTGTACCAAAGAAAATGTCTTCCTTAAGAAACAGAAAATAAGAAAACAAACTTTTAAGTGGAGATCACACCCATAGGTGCAAGTTCACTGTAGCAACCCATTGATTCGTGGGTTCACGTATCAAAGTGTGTTATAAAGTAGGAATGTAGTTTATACGGGTGGGCACATGCGGGATATCTCGCAAAGGCATGTGCACCCACTTGCTCTCAGTGCTCCCTTTTATCCTCTAAAATGTTATATATGCATTAACATAAATGCACATTCATTTCCTGACTCCTCTTTTCCCCACTTCATATGCTAATTTTCTTTTAAGTTCTTCTGTGCCTGTGCACTTATTGCACTTATCTCTGGTGGTCATCTTGGGATCGTATGGGATGAAGTAAGTGGTCTTCATCAAGGCTGAACTTTTCACCTTGTCTCCTTGCACATGCTCTCTGATCCCCTGGCTACAGTCCAAACCATAAGGCTGGTCTGATCCAGCTGTAGGAGTCCGAGGAGCCTTTTTATCTCAGTAGCCTTGTAAGTTTAACATACTTTGTCCTGTTCTGGAAAACATCCCTCTCCTTATCGCACATCCTTGCATTCTTTCATGTTGCTTTTGTACGTACATTCTGTCTTTCCTTCACAAGCAAAGCAGTCAGTACAGTACATCACAAAATGTGCAAATATTAAATGATATATATCATCTAAGTATCTATTTCTAATCAATACCCCTCTAATTCCTAATCCCGTGTCTCACCATAATAACACAAGGTTTAACCTGGTTCCCAATTCCTTACACTGATAGTACGTTCATAAAAGATTGACTCAAATTCAGAAGAGGCTGTGCATTTGCCCTCTGCATGGATGGCAGTCAGCCCTGCAAGGCTGAGCTATCTGTGCCTGTGTAATGATGCTGTTTTGGTTTTTACCTTTTTTCTTTAATATATTTTCTCTGTGTTCTTTATATATATATATATTTGTAACCTATTGTATTAGTGGCTAGTTTTCCCAGTAGTTTTCCATGCCCTTTCTAGGCAGAAAGACGAAACATATTCCAGAGCCCCTTGGTTCTCCCTGACTACCAAGGCCCAAAAACATCTCTTTGACACACATTTTCATCAACAAAGTACAGTCCCGTCTAAGCAGGGAGAATTTAGAAGGGGCTTGGACTGGGGGGGAATTGCATCACCACTTGCACTCCTAATTCATGCTTTTCTGCCAATTATGATAATTTACCAAACTTATAAAATTGTATGCAACCCTGTGGGGGGTGGGCTTTTGAGGACATTCTTCCACAATTGCCCCTGGAGGCCTTCAATAATGATCCACTTTTATATTACCTGCCATACCAATACTATCTCCGAAGTGTGTGTTGTTTCATTTCTAGGTTGAAAAAGGTTACTGCTACTTTAAGTAGTTTTCTCACCTTAGATTTCCCATTCTGCTGTGTGAATAAGAGCATATGGTGCTCTTTTCTGCTTTGTATGATGAGTTCAGCGTGCAAACAAAAATCTTGAGCTTCACAGCTGCCTTTGTAAGTGAACGCGTTAAAGGGTACGCGAGAGGCAGTCATGAAATTACACCTTGCCAGAGGGAAAAAACTACAGTCGAGTGCTGGGGAAAGTCAGTGGTGCTTTCTACAAGCTGTCCATGTATAAGCAGAAGTGGTACAGAGAATCTTAAATGTGTGTTAGAGAAGGAGAGCATCTGCTGTGCGAACTGGAATGGTTCTGCCTGACTGGTTGTCAGGCCAGAGGTTCTATGTAACTGTCAGAAAAATTGAGCTAACAAAAAGTCTAGTGATATTTAAATTTTCCTTGCTCTTCTGTTTAAACCCTTTGTTTCTTAGGAGAATAGGAATGTAAATGAGCTTTTTCTCTGTATTTGTTGAACCTGTCTCTCCTTACCCCTTTTTCTTCATAGCTTTTCCCCTCCCTTTCTTTCATGTCCCCCTGTCCAGGATCTTTCTCCAAGGCTCATGTTGCTTTGAGGGAGTTAGACCAGATGCCCTCCAGAGATACCTTCCCATCCACCTTATTTGGTAGCTTTGTTATTGTGTCTTTGTGGTACTGAGATCAGAAAGAGGCTGGGCACACTAGGAAGCAAACTGGGGAAGATAGAGATGCCTACTGAGAACCAGCCAGATACTTTCATTTGTAGCAGTGGGAATAGTGAAGCTTTTCATTTAGGCATTTTAGAAGGCAGTTTCCCGGGAGTAATAACAGAAAAGGAATTTCCTATCTGAAATGATGGCTTTTAAATTTTAAAAATTTTTCTTTAAATTTTTATTTTTATTTATAATTTTTTTTTTCTTTTTTGGGTAGGGAGAGCTTCAGGGAACTGTGTGAGGAGAGAGACTTGAAACATGAGCCATATGGTGGTTAAACACTTGTGCATGCTGGGAACACTCAACAGACAGAGGGGACCGGGTGGAATGGCCACCATGCTGTGAATAAGACACTGGTCAATTCTCTCCCAGAGAGAGAGATACTGGTGCATTCCCCCCATCCCCTGGGCTGGAAACATCACTGAGCTTTACGTGAAAGCAGCAGAGCAGACTTCTCACTCTGCAGAAAGTGGGATGGCTTCAGTTTTCATAAAAGCAGCTAGGGATTAATGTGACTGAGAACAAGAGAGCAGTATTGAGAGGTGTCACCTCCGATGTGTCATATGAAATGATGGGAATGAGGGCACAGTCATACAGAAATGGACATCTTCTTTCATGTTACTGGAAACTTGTCACAGTGACCTTGGGGATCTTATAATACAATAAGACTTCACCCTTACTAACACTGAAACATGCACTGAAATCTATATTGCATGGAGTCCCTAGCAATGCCCTTAGCACTGAATTACAGTACTGTTACAAGAAAGTTCCTGACATGGAAAAGGACTGCTAGTTACATATGCATAGTGAATGCTACCTTTCAAACAGCAACTTTATGGTGGGAAAACACAGAAACCACTTTCCTTCTATTTCATGTTCATCTTATCATTAGTAATGTATTAATCTCAAGTTGCTAACTACATTCACTTCAGAGAACATCTATAGAATATTTCAACGGGAAAAATGCTGACATGTGTTGAAAATTCCCTGCTTCCTAGCACAAAGATTTTCCCACCCATAGAGTGGTTAATTCAATGGAAATTGCGACTGCACAGAAGGCTCACACTTTCTTACTGATGTCATTGATAGATACAGAAAGATTTGCACCAACAAGTCTTTTATTTCAAAAGCAATAATAGAAAATTCCATTGCTAGATCTTGAGAAACTGTTAGGCTTCATGAAATTTCATAGCTATGATTCAGAGCATCACAGGCAGAATTTCCTCATTCATTCCAAATATGTAAAGGTCTGAAAAGCAGGATTTAATTTCTCTGACCTGTTAGTAACCCCATTAAGTCCTTGTAGATTTGGCAGGGTGTGTAACTATGTCTAGAGGACAAATAGATAGATCACTTCTGTATTCTGGTGTATGAACAGGCACTGAGTAAATGGGCAGAAGGTCATACGATAGAGGGATACATTGGGTGACATACATGGGATTAACCACCAGATGAGCTGGCATGTTCCTGAAGCTGATGTTCTCACCAGCTCTTCCTCTGCATCCCCTTGACTGATTCCAGTGCACACTGGTTTGTTCTGAGACTGGGCTGTGAAGGCTAGGAACCCAAAATCGATGTGCAAACCTGATATTTTCCAGTACTAAACCTGAGACGTGCTACTTAATAGATGCCAATCACTTCCTTTCATGGTTTCCTATGAAGCAGATTTCAATTTATGCTTAGATCTTAGGGAAAATGGAAAAGAGAAAAATCCTACAACTTAGTTAAAAAAACCTCAAACACTTGAAAAATCACTCTGCATATTTATTCTGCAGCAAACTCATGGCCATGTAGTTGTGAACAGTTTTAGTTCCTCACCTTTGAGACTACAGAGGGCTCTCTACAAGTAGATGAACTTACACCTGCTCAGACCTATGATCCACTCTTGGAAGGAAGGAAGAAAGAAGTATCAATGGGGAGGCATAAATCCTAAAATTCTTAGCCTCTTGTCCTCTTAGCCTCTTTTGAGGGAAAAAATCCACAGACCTCTCAGTATTTATTTTCCCCTCTCCCTTTTTTGAGTATAGTGTCAGCAAGAGATGCTTTGGATTGTGTCTCTGAATCTTGCCGTACATTTCCATTCAAGAATCCCTCTGTGATGTGGCAGGATCCTTGTGTTGGACACTGGCCTAATGTTCCCTGGAGCACTGGAAATAATTTTCACAAAAATTCAGAGCTCTAGGAGGTGGCTGCAAACCACGCTCATGCATACTGTGGGATGTGAGAGCGAGCGGGCCTGAGTGCTTTACTGTAACAACAATTTGTTATTCCAGTATAATTTATGACCAGGCCAGTGAGACCAGTTTGGAAGGGCACTGCTACTAAGTACCTCTTCTAATTCTCAAACCTGTTTCTGAACTGAGATAGGGAAAGGTCATGTGTGACATATGCTAGAACTCTGAGGTGGCAGTAGTCTGTAATGTATAGGAGGGACAAACAGCTGAGGAAAAACTGCTTTACCTACCAGCTGTGCCATATGCAGAGCATCAGACCATGACATTTAATTCTTCCAAGGGTGATTGGGAAGTTGGGAAAATCGTGTTACTCTGACATCTGCTTGCACTACATAAAAAGCTTTTTAAAAATCCACATTGTCTTCCATATGTGTGTTTTCACCTGCACCCTTACCTCCCCAGGAATGTATTTCTTTAACTGTATGGTGTTGGGGATTGGGTTTGTTCCTTCTTTTTTCCCTAAAGAATTTTTTTCCCCATAAGTTACCAAGGAGACCAAGTATTGGATACTTAAGGATATTTAACCGAAACAAAGGACAAGCTTGGGGGGGCGGAGAGAGAGAGAGATAAGGCAGGAAGAAAGGATAGAGTTTTAGGAGTTGGGGGTTGTTCTTTTTTTGGCGTTCAGGAAGAGAGAACTCTCTGGCTGGAGTTTTTTTTTTCGCTGTGGCAAAAGGGATTCAGTCCTGGG
Organism: Sinosuthora webbiana; assembly: GCA_013397395.1. Taxonomy (NCBI): domain Eukaryota; kingdom Metazoa; phylum Chordata; class Aves; order Passeriformes; family Sylviidae; genus Sinosuthora; species Sinosuthora webbiana. Next base: position 63,200 of record VXBN01015565.1, on the reverse strand, counting down.
ATATCTACTACCACCGGTTTGGCCTGAGTCCTGCGCCTTCTCAGCCCCGCAGTAGTTGGGCCAGCCCTGCCTCGCCTTCGGTTTCTTCGGTGCTGCTTCCCTTGCTACAGTGTGACCCTGCACCCCCCTGCCTGCTGGGACATTCTGCCTCTGCCTGCCTGGACACCCTGCCATCCCAGCTACCAGCCCGGGACTTTCCATTGTTCCAGCTTGGTGCTCAGAGGACCCTGCAAAGGCACCAAAACCAAACTGCCCTGGGTTTTGTGAAGCAAAACCCCTCAAGGTTCTTGGTACTGTTGTCTTTTGTTATTAATGCTGTAGTTGTTTGGGTTTTTTTGTCTGTTTGTTTTGTAATACATACTAGTAAAGAACTGCTATTTCCTATTCCCAAAAAAATCTTTGCCTAAGAGCCTCTGATTGTAAATTTATAATTGAAAAAAAAGGGGGAGAGGGCGCGGCTTACACTCCCCATTCCAAAGCAAACTCCAGCTTTTATCTGGCAGATACCTGTCTTCCCAAACCAAGACATATGGTTACAAGGAGAGATCTTTCAGGTTAGCAAGAATAGCGACTGCTGATGTGGGCTCTTTCTGAAGGGATAGAATCTTAATTGCTCATTCTAAATTTGTCTTTTCCAGGTACAAACTAAATCAATCTCAAGCTGTAGCTATTGAGAGGAGACATTTCAGTGTAATGGAGAATACAACCTTATGTGTGAAAATAGCATACCTTGAAAATCAATTCCATGTCAAAACAGGGTGTTGATTGTTTTTACTTATTATATTTATGAGGCACTAAAGGGCAAACCACACTATGTGAGTAGGTCAACATTGGTCTGTTGCATGTGCATATAGCCAGATAATTATACGGTGTACTTTGCAATGCAAAATGTACCACTCAGGTCACATAACTGCTGATGTATTGTATTGTAGGCTGAAGAATGAATCTTGTACTACAAGATTAAGATTAGTCCACAGAATTAAGACAGGTTCAGAACTGTGGCAATTGGTTTTGAGATGATTCATGGAGAAAGTATCATGTCATTTTTCTCAATAATGATATTGCACTTACTTCCTTTACTGCATAAAACATTTCAGGATGTGGATGTGTTAAGGGATTTATATCATTACTGTGCAGGATATCTTAAGTAAGAGTGACAAAAGCATATTGAGACCAATATGCTTCTGGTTGTCAGGCTGGGAAACCATTTTGTCCACAAGAAAACAAGGAGCCACATTATTGGTACCCTTGAGGAAGAGGATAGAACTGTACATAGCCTTACCAGTACCAAAAGTGTAATGAACATCTGTCTCTGTTTAAGTGTATATTTCACTTAAGAAATTGGAGAATGCAGGTATTGGACAGAGTAATTTGGCTGAGAGTCTGAGAACAGGCAGGAACTCTTTGCATAGACATATCCCAGGTGCCAGTACAGTTTGCTTCTGTTCTGCTGATATACAGAACTTGCTGATGGTTTGAGAAAACTGATGTGCAGTTTTTCTAGGTAAATAATTATCTTTATTAAAAAGCCTGATATATTTTTTTTTATCTTATGGGTGTTTAAAATCTTTCCTTGAAAAACACACTGAATCTTCATATCTTTTACAGACACATCAGACCAAATCCTCTTTCTTTCATTACATCCACTGCAAGTCCAAGTGGAAGTACTGATTGTGCCAGCATTAACTCACAGATAATTTAAATAGAAACTGTGAAACATGAATGACAGTGGTGACTCTGGTGCACTGGAGACAAGAAAAGTCATCTGATCTCCCTGTCTGCTACAAGAGGAGTGTGGCTCACTACCAGGTACCTGGAGCACTTTGTGTCACTTACTTTATATTCAAATGGCCCTCCTTAGTCTTTTCTGGAGCACAAGGACACCCAAAGAATTATGGCATGTTTGAGCCATACAGCTCCCTTGTAGACTTCTTGCTTGACCCTGGGAAGGTCACACAGCCTTAGACTAGTATTGGGCAGGGCATTCCAAACAGCCTGATGTTGGTGGCTGTGGTCAATGAATTCCTACCTCCATGAAACCCTTCTGTCCCATACAGTAACCTTACTTTTTTATCTAATATTTAGTACACTTTGGGTTCCATCAGGAAGAGAACCCATTCAATAGTGCAACTTTCTGCAGTCCTGGCAGATTGATAGCTGTTCACTGGTTCTCCAGCCTTTACTCCCTGCTAAAAGGAGGTAAAAATGTATACTTTAGAGGTAAATGCTGTTTGGCACTGCAGTGCCTTCTCTGTCTTGCTTGCAGATACCACCATTTTGCAAGGCTAGAAGCCTCAAACTAATGTCTTTAGAATATTAATGTGAAAAACCTTGGAGACCTCCTTGGGATTAACTGAGTTTCAGTCTGCAGGTTTCTATTTCAGTCTATTTCTTATTCTCCCTGTTGAATTTTATTTGGCCCTGGTGACTTTACTTTTTGTGATTATTATTTGTACTTTTCCAAGTGTGAGGTTGTTTAAGAAACTTGTTTGTGATGCTTATTCCTGAAGGTGTGGTGGTGTGCGGCAGCAGCATACCTGGTTGTGTCTCTCGCTCTGCTCCTCACCACTCTGACCTCCTTCCAACAGTGACTCTGTTCCTTTTAAGATTTGGGAAATTACTTTTTTTCTCTCTTCTCTATTACTACATAACTTGCTGATGGTCTGAGAGAGTTGATGTGCAGTTTTTCTGGGTAAATAAAAACATCTACTGGCTATAAAAACCAGAGATCACACAGAGCTTGAAATTCCCTTCTCCATTTTTTTCTTGAATCTGCCCACCTGCTGCTGAATTTCACAAAAACAGCACTGCACTTGGGGAAGGTTTTTTTTTATTTTTTTTTGGTGTGTATTAGGACACACTTAGGATACCTTGAATGTAGACCAAGTTGGATAAATTTTATGATGAGCTTTACTATAAAGTCACATATGCCTACTCCCTTTCATGCATGGGCAAGATTTTAGCAGGTGTTCTTTCAGCCCCTGCAAATTTAAACATACTTTGCACCCAGTCTTTCTTCTGGTCCCTTTGAGTAGTTTGGATAAATTCTCATCATCAGAGTCTATTACCTTAGAGTCATTACATGGGAGTACAAAAGATGCAGAGGTGGTCCAGTGTGTGCTGGCTATCACAAAATAGTGAGCAACTCTGTCCTTCTTTACCCAGAAAAAATTCTTGGGGAGGTGCTAGACATCTCTGCTATCAACTAACATTGCCACTTTAAATCAAGTGAAGCAGACATTGCAGATAATGTCTTACTGCCAAAGAGCAGGTAACCTTGACAAACCTAGAGGTAACAAATTTTAAGTCAGGACTGAGACACACACTGGCAAGACCTGTAGTAAAAGAGCGTCTAGTCTTGTAGCTATCACCTGTGGCTGCAGGTATTTGGATGTATATCTCCAATCTGTGAATTGAATGACAGCCTCCATGAATATGAAATTCTCCTTTCAAGTTTTGGAACACTATTGACATGGAGTGGTTTGAAAGCACTTCTCCTGTTTTCTTTGTTCTTGTCCCTCCCACAGCAGTATGTCTCTCCAAAATAGCATCCAGCCTGTCCCTTGGTCGATAGACTCGTTTTGGGGGTGTCCCAACATCCCTGGGGAGAAGCTCGCTAGTGTCAATTAAAAGTGACATTCACTACCTAATGAATTCTATTTCCTTGTACAAGGACTTGGACTACAGTGTGTTAAAAGCTGAAAGAAATCTGGACAAAAGCAGAGGGAAGTTGGAATTAAGAGGATTATGAAGTTCACTGGCTTTCTGAAATGAAATTGGCAGGTTGGTATGTTTTCTGACATAATTTCAATACCAAACTTACAAATCACACTCCTAACAGATTTCTGAGGCTTTCAGATATTCCATATTCTAACTGTCCATGTTCCATGTTCCACTGTCTAGATGTTCCATATTCTAATCTATCGTGCTCTGTATGCCTTTTCAAAGTGCATTGTATTGGAAAATATGGCACTATCACAGTCTTGAGCAAAGACTCCTTGTGGGATTTATTAATGCAGTCCAGATCTGGAAAGATGGGGTTAACCTTCTGGAAGACAGAGTATCCACACAATATGTGGATTACAAAAGGTACCAGGAGTACTTCATATCACTCACTTCATCGACTAGTGGCCCTTTTCACTCCCTTTTTGAGTAGAAGAATACTTGAAGAACTATTGTAAGTCTGAGTCATGCTATGAGCTCCATTCCTGACTTCTTGCTTGACCCTGGGCTGGTCAGAGATCACAGTGAAGTTGCGGGATGTATGCCTGTCCACAATAACTTCCTGGCCATGAACATAAGTCAGTTAGAATGAAATTGATCCTTTTCCACTAAGATCTCTTTGAGCCTGAAAGGTCTCCTGGCTTCCACATGCTGAAAGCAAGCACTTGACTAGATAATACCACAGAATAGCAGTAGCAGGCTCAGGCACTGAAGACCTGAATCTGGTTGGTCTCCCCACAGCTAAGAAAAGGATAATAACAGTATTGCACCTTAGAAAAGTGTTGCTGTGTTGATGGGGAAGAAGTCAGTCAATTTCACTTGCATGCAGCCCACATAATAATTTATTTCCTATGCCCCATTTCATGTACTGGCTGCCACCAGGAGCTCTCTGTTAATTGACCTGGAGGAGAACACCCTTCCTAAATATGCCGTTTTTTAAGCTATCACTGAATGAAGGGATTTGAATAGCAAAGTTGCCAAACTTGTTGATGAAAATACTGCTGCAAGTAGCTTGAGACAGTTGGGCAACAAGATGGTAAATTACATTCATTGTTGCTGGCTGCAAGGGAATACAAATCAGATGGAACAAATTAATCTCCTTATATACATCGATGGCTTCTGAATTAGTTGTCACCTCCCAGGGAAAAAATAAGCTATAGTTTGCATTGTGGAAGCTCAATGAAGATGTCTGCTCAATTTTCAGCATCAGTCAGAAATTAATAAGCTGTTGAACATCTTTAAACCGAGGCTAGGGAACACCACAGCAGCAACGTTCTGCACTACGTATTTTCTGATTTGGGTACATGTATATTTTAGACTCCTCTCATTGCTCTCTTAAAAAAACAGAAAAAGTCAAACTCCTGAGAAGAAATCAAGGAGACATCCCTGGAAAAGCACAAAACTGGGCAAAACTGATAGCTGCTATCCAAGGAATAGTTGTACATGGGCCATTTTTTCCCAAAAAGTCAAGGAAGGAGCTGCATATCTTCAGGCTGTAGTCAGCTTTGATTGCCATGATTTGCCTTGCAACAATTAGACTAATGGCTGAGGTAAACACCCATGCCCAACTCCATTTTTTCAGTTATGAGAAACATACTTGGTTTGGGCCATAATATTGGAAACAAAAAAGTGAATAAAATTCCTTTTTTTCTTCTTCTTCTTCTTTTTTTTATTTTTTTTATTTTTTTTTTTATTTTTTATTAAAGCCTTTACTATTATATTTTCCTAAGAATATTCTTTTAATTGTTTCCTTTTTTCTGTTTGAATCTCTTATATTTATTGTTATTTTATGGAAAAGAGTGTTGACCACTTGTTAGATGAGGCACATTCCTTTTTATAATAGTATATATAAGTGTATATTTTGTTGTAGCATAATGTTTCTCTTTCCCTGAAGCAGTATTCCTTGGTTTTTATAGGATTTAGGTTCCTAGTGGGAGACATTTTGACAATTCTTATGTTTCTATGAACTGCAACTTAATTACAGTCTCTCTGGGAAACTGATGGGCTTTCTTACAGAATTTTTTCTTTCTGCTTGCAACATTCTTTCAAAAAATCTTGTTTTCTGGCTGTCAACCAAAAAGTATAGATGAATTTGATTTTTTTTCAGCTTTATTTTATTTATACACAGAGAACATAAGGTATCAGATAAGAAATTATGAGATGCCTAAAGGTTAAAGTTGAAGTATTCCCACACAGTATTAAAGATTACAAGATAATGATGGTCCAGTGGCGGACTAAGAAGAGGGAAAGTTAATGGGCTGTGAGATTAAATTATGCATCTAGCGGGTGCTCAGCTTATTACTGACAGGTATTGATTCTAGAAATAATTGTTCATTTTTAAAGATGTTTCTCTCCTTTGTGCTGAGCTTATCAGCCTCCTGGAAGAGGTCATTTAAGGGCATTATCACATGAGTTACTTTTTTGCATGTAGGAGATTAGTGTTGTAATAGGATAGTTGGTTTTCATGGATTTTTAGTGAACAGTAGCTGGTGACAATGGCAGCTTTGCTATCAGGCATATTTTGAGAAGGTTATCTTAAATAAGAACTGAATTTCATGACTGATATCAAGAAGGCTGAATGCTCCAAAATCCATGGGATTTGAGGATGCTTATTCAACCCTCTTTGGGGAGAAGCTTTCAGTGTTTTTCATAAAAATATAGAGTGGTGGAAAGTAATCTCTGAAGGTCCACAGTATAGCTTTCTGCTCCAAGTGGGATTTCTGTCAGGATGTCTGTGTCTTTACCTAGTCAAGCCTTCAAAACTCCAAGAATGAGATGCCACAGCACCTCTGTGTATCATATTCCAAAGGTGTACTGCTTTCTACTATCATTTTTCTTTGGAAGGATTGGACAAAATCAATAAGACTCATTCAAAAAGAGGGGACTATGCCTGTAATTTAAGTCTTCTTTTGCTTGTTGTGGTTATATAGATTAATTTCCAACCTGATATATTGATTTTTTCAGTGGATTCCTTTCAGGTACAATTACTGTTGCTTGAGCTTCCTTTATTCTCACATAAGGCTCTATTACCTTTTAACAGGGTTTTTTGCTCATGAATAATGCAGAAACTGAGCACCTAATACAGATGGCAGCTGGAAGCTGGATTATTACAAATAAATGTAATTATTTACATTTCACAAATCTGTCCTTTGAGAAAATGCGGAAATAAGAAATACAAAAACCCTGCCCCTTATAAAGATCTGTAGTCATGCTGACTCAGCATGCAGAAAGAACAGCAGTAAGTGTGCCTTTTCCATTCAATAAATTTTTGAGTTCCTCTTGAACAAGTGATAAAGATTTACCCCCATCCTTTGAATTGCTCTGACAGTGGGATGAGGCAATACAAATGGCTGTGGTACTTGGTGGTTGTAGGGAAATCTCAAGTAGTATCCTCCTCAGGTGGTCTTGTTGGACATGGTTTGTCTGTTTCAAAGGAGACTGCATTCCAGCACCTTGCAGGTCCCCTGACATTTAAGGATGTGCTGGAAGTCAGGGCCACCTCTATGCACTTGCTGTAGAGATGCTGGTGTCACAAACCTCCAGCAGATGCTGTGATACAAGGACCATGTATCCTCTACAGAACAGGTGCATCCTCTGTTGGTGCATTCACCTTCACTGGTTTCTACTTGCTTGAGGCAGATGGGGAAGGTGCTTCCTCCTTTCTGACTCTGTCCCTGCATAAAAACACCACCCCTCTTATTTTCTCCTCTTTGTCCCCTTCCCTGACATTTGATATAGATACATCCAGGTAATAATATTTCCAGCAGGGCTGCTGTGTTAGCAGTGTGAGATAGAGGGAAGCAGCAGGTGCAGAGCTGCAATCCTGCCTCTTCTTCCCTGCTCCTGGGAGGATGCATCTGGGTAGTGATACAGTGGCCTCACCATCTTCCCCTTTTAGATTTTCCTTCCCTGGATTTCACAATAGACCTCTAATGAAAGTGCTTATACAGCCCCTCTAGCCAACCTGATGGATTTTGCACTCCCACCTCCTCAATTGTAATGTTTCTTAATGATCCTCCAGTGGCCTCTGCTGTGACAGCATCATTTAACTGGGACATCACCCTGGCCTTTTCAATGTACAAAACCAGGTGATTCACATGAGGGGGAAACCAGCAAAGCAGGTAATACACCAGCTCTTCTGAACCCTCTGCAGCACTGCCTGAGGAAAATAAACCCTCAGCTGTGTCAGGCACAGTGGAGACAGATGAAGCATGCATGGGTGAGCCTCTAAAGGGACTCCCTCCAGAAAGACAGATGAGGAATGACTAGGGGTGGGAGTAAAGTGTGGCAGCTGTATTTACTCTAGCTTGCTCTCAGTATTAGTTTTATGACTTGAAATTACAGGGCGATACTGCTGCAAGGAAGAGATATCTGAAAAGCTAAGCGGGGCTTTTTTCAAAAACAGCTAACAGCAGGGGATGTTCATTGCTCTGTGCCTCTGTGTTTTCTCTGAAGATAAATTAGATATTCTGAAACTCTCAGACTGAGGGACACAGTTGCATTTTTAATTTTTTTACACAAATATATACACTTACATTTATATAATATGAAAAAAATACATAAACATGCATTTAAAGCTTTGCTTCTGCTCTCAAGATCATTCCCACTTCAGAGTGACAGTGATGTGCAAAGGCATGTGAAGGCTCGAGGGCAAAATTCTCTGCAATTAAGATGTGCTAACATTGCTGTCACCTCTCTTTTTCTCCAGCTTCCTCATTACATTTTTATAACATTTCTGCTTCAGAAGTCAACCATCATTGTACCTCCTGGTGGAGAAAGGCACTGGGTAGATCTGACAAGTTCTGCTCTCAGGGAGGAGGACACTGCAGGGCATCTCACTGCAATGAGATCTCTCCCCAGGAAGCCCCTCCTGGTATATCATTATTGTACTTTGGTGTCTTGGTATATTCTTTCCATACTCTCTGTCTGGAGTGGCTGTGCCCCCACTCCCCATGGAAGAGACTGTGCCAGTCTTGTTGTGTGTGCTTCTTCTGCAATCTGCAGTCTGGCCCAGGGCACTTCACTGTGTTTTACTGCCTGGAAAAATTTGCTCTGATAAGGTACTGATCTTGCAATTTCATGGATTCAGCTAACTGGAAGAGGAGAGCTTTGCATCCACCACAACTGATGACAGCTTGACATGGACCTCTTTTTGGGAAGATTGAGAGTGAAATGTGTAAAATGCCAAAAAAGAGGACCACAGAAAAACTTCTTAGTATATTTCTAAATTACCATGTTTTGAACATGATAATTTCTAAATTACCATATCTTTCAGAACTTAATACAGTGGAGATCTTTCAAATATTTAAGGGGACATTGTATAATTTTTCCCCACATGGTGAAATACTTTCTTTCCTAGTATTTTTGAATCCATATTTGTGAAAAAGATAATATCCGAAATAAATCTTCCGTCTGCATTTTCTCAGATGTGGTTTAGGAAGGTTAGTCCAAATATAAACTGGTTTAAATAATTAAAATATTTCTTCAACAGCCTTTCAAAGATCCTATTGAGAAGTCTGCAGATTCAGCTGTATACTGCCATCCACAGTCATAAGCTCAGGAAATACCAGCATTAAAACTGTGACAGAACTGGTGTTGACTTAAGTGGAAAAGATCAGGATGAATATTGTTTTAGCCAGCCAGCTCTTTTTTGAGATTTACTATATGACATTATTTTCCACCAAGCAAAGCTTCTAGAGGTTTCTGAAAACCTCTCTTCACTGGTTTCTGTTTTGTCATTATTCTTATTTTACAGGCAGAAAGCTGAGACAGACCAGACAGGTGAACTGGAACTGTCTGGTAGACAGTGGCAGGTTTGGGACTCATCTCTCACATGTTGCCATACAACCCTTCATATTTTGATTCAGGATTCTATGTGGGTGGCTGATGAAATCATGGCCCATGTTACCAAATCTTGGCCTCCTCTTGGCTGGACAGAATTGTTCTTTGGAAAATAGCACGGATGACAAAATCTTAGTAAGGGAACAGAGGAGAGGGAGTTCTAAGAAACATAAGCAGAACAAAATCAAGAATGTAAATAATTGTGAACCAGTTCTTGGGGAAGAATGAGCTTGAGGCAAAAATTAAGGAAAATTCTTTGTCCTGCTGATTAATTTACCAAAGGAGAGTGGTGGGTACATAAAGGAAAAGTTCAGTGAAGTTCAGTGGGTAGGTGTTTTTTGTGTGTGTTGAGATGTTTTCTTTTAATTTCTTGCAATTCAAAGGTGTTTTTGTTTTTTTATTTTTCTTCCAAGTAATGGCAGGTACTGAGTGTTGGAATGGTCTCTGCAATCCCAGGTTTTATGATAAGGCACAGTCTCAGCATGAGCCACTTAATCGCAGTAAATTGTAAGCTTGCCTCCCTGGGACTCTGGGCAGGACTGAGTACGATGGTGTGCCTAAGAAAGAATGAAATGGGACAGCTTGCAACTTGGATTCCTCTTCTTATGAGAAGGAATATCATTCTGTAATGAAGAGTGTCAAGAGAAATATGAATACAAAAAATAAACTCCATGCCCAAATTAAGCACCCGCCAAAGTCAGGGCTCTCAAACTGCAGTGGTACTGATACTCTTCCGAATTCTTTTGTATTGCTGAATCTACTGATTTTAATGTCATTAATTCTGACTTACAGCACTAGTGTAGGGACAGGAAATGGCATTGTCAGTTTGCAATATCAGGCTGCTCCCTGAATTTGAACGCAAAATTATGTTTTTAGAAGAAAGTTAAAGTTTCCTATTATGTCCACAGAAAGATCTTTTTAAGAGATAGCAGTTGCACACCCCAAGAAAATTTATACCACTGAGGAGTGAACCAGCTTAGAAAAAAGATAGAAAAGATCTGTATCTCGTTTCATCCCTCACAACTTCTGGAGACAATTTTTCAGGTTCCAGAAATGCTAAGAGCTTGATTTTTCTTTCTCTCTTCACATAAGAAAATTCCTCACTTTTGTTCTGCATCACAATTTTGAAACATGGTGTCCTGGAGCTTGATATTCTACATGCCTTGCAGAATGCTGTGGACCTAATCTTACCCGGTAAAATCCTCTCAAGTTTCAGTGGGATTCAAGATCAGAGTCCAAGCAGGTGAGACAGTGTCCTGGATTGTAGTGTAGGATGTGCACAAAGTATTCTATCACCATCTTAACGAACTGTTGAATTCAATTGTTGGAGCAGTGCTCTTCCTGGACCCCTTCCCTCAGGGTTATCTTCTGCTATTGGCCCATCAGATGCCTTGCCCATGAGTCATAGATAACACCCTCTGGAGTTATCTCTGTTTAATGAGCCATCAAGGACTCCCTGCCTGACTCATCATCCCATTGTGAGATGCTCCGCCCAGAGGGAGGAACCAAGCATTCTCACCTGGATATAAGATGGGGTTTGGGACAGTATGGGGGGCTTACCCACTGGATTCCCAGGGGACTCGAGCTACCAGACCTTTCTACGGGATCACTGCTTCAGGAAGACCACCTCATTCTGGACTGCTTCCATCACCTTGATCAGGTTGTATTCTGACTCTGTCAGTGGTCTTTTGTATTATTGCATGTACTTTTATTTTACCTTTACCTTTTTTTCCTTTCTTCCTATTAAATTGTATCTCTGACTTGGAGCCTCTCATTTGTTTTGCTTTCAAAACCACTACAGACAGAAGGAAGTGTGAGCTGTCTGTGTGCATTTGTGTGGGTATTAGCCATCACACAGGATTTTTTGTGATATCTGATGCTGGTAGTGGAGTAGGTGGACAGGATACCCCAATATCTCTTACATCACCTGATAAATCTGCTTTGGAAAGGCTGTTCACAGAGAATCTGAAAAAAAAAAAGACTTCCCCAAACTTCAAACCACAATGTTACTCTTGGGATAAAGAAAAGCCTTTACTACTACTTTTATGATTTCCTTGAAGTTTCTTTTTGCTGGAAACAAGCTCAAACATCTTTCTCCCATTTCTTCTGTTATCATTCATCTTTCCTAAATTGCCCATCACTGGCAACTTTTTTCATCCAGAAAAGTGTGACTGCTAAAAACTTTTGGGATATAGTCTTTAATGATATTATAGTTTGGAAAAATTTCAATGAAACAGCCATTGTAATTTCTATCTTTTTTCATGGAGAAAAAGACTTCTTTTCAATTCATTTGGTCTGGAAAAGAGAGAAATTTGCAATGTGTGTCACAGACAGCTTTGTGCTAAGACCATATGTGTTTGAGCAATAATCTCAAAAAAATCAGCTCAATTTTTTTCTAAAGACTGAGAGACTCCCAAAGATCACAGGTACTGAAATATCATTACATAACCCCTCATAGTCTGCCTCAGAGTCTGACATTTTCTGGAGTGTTTATTTTAAGGTTTTCTGTTGGTAGTGCTTGAACATGCAGTGTCTGACTTATTAGTCCAGGACAATTTTTATTTTACCTGAATCTGTAAAAAGTAAAGGGTTGGAAGTAGAGCAGTGCCTGGCAAAGGAATACTCTCACTTCTAGGAAAATTCTGTTGACCTGTTTTCTCCTGATCCCTATTAATCTACCAGGAATGATAGTCCCTGCTGCGGTGACAAGGGTTGTCTGAACAGCAAGGCCCATCTCTGTCCCTCTCTCCCTCCTCAGGGCCAGCAAGCTTTGGAAACTTCTGTGTGCACAGTCCAAATACATCCCACGATCCCGCCAGTGGCTGGAGTTGCCAGGGGGTCAGCCTGCTGGGTACAAGCCTCCCTGGCCCCTGCAGATGTCAGTCGGGTTTCTGCTCTTTGGATTTGGCCTATGGCTCAAAGTATGCGTCATAGGATCAGCCAGGAAGACTTATGCTCTTTCACTGTCCTCAATATTCAAAAGAAATCTGATGATTAGCCAACCGTTTTTTGATGTTCACTTGTGGGACACATTTCAACTTACAACAGGGACCTTCTTCATGTGCTTTTATCCCTTGGCTGATGCTCAAGGGATTCTGATCTGAATCTGTCTACAAATAAAAGCAGGAAGGGAAAAGAGACAGAGTGAGTCCCCAGCTCCCATCACAGATGGCTAATAATTGGTGTACTGGTTCCATCTCCTTAAAAACATAGCAAAGATAGTTTTCTGGTGACAATGTGATTGACTTCAAGCTGTTTTGCATCTCAGTAATGCTCTTGGAAAAAACACAGAAGGAATTTCTACCTCTGAATAAAAATAAACACTTGAAAGTTTATTTTTACTTATTTATACTGGGTCAAATATTACATGCCCTTCAAATTTATCACATGGAAAAATTTGTCTGAGTGGGATCTATCTGCAGACTTATGGAAATGGAGATGTGTTATAAATAACTGCCCAAATCTTTTAGGCACAAATGTCATAATAGACCTTAAAAGTAAATACATGTTAAATTAAAAGCCACAGATGGCTGGACCATGACCCAATTTTAGATTCTGCTTTAACACTCTCATCTTAATACATGCTCTGCTCTCGGTCAGGAATCACATTTTGCTGTGGTGTCTCTTCAATCAATTTAGCTGATTCAGTCCCATGGCTCCAGGTCTGTCCCACCACAACCCTCACGGGTACAGCAATGCTACTCACAGGCAATGCCAGGCATGCATTCTTCTACTGGATAAACTGTTACCCACTCTCAAGTATGTACCTCCACCTTAAATACTTCCCAGACAAATAAAAATCCCCAAACACTCTATGGTTTACAAAGCTTTGTGGAGAGCACCAAATTCTCCAGGGAGGCAGGATATAGGATGCCGTTCTGTGGAGCTCTGTTTTCTTTTGCCACAGTCCCAATCACATCCTTCAGTCATATCTTGTCATCATCTCTCCCCATATTAGAAATGATGTCTCTTCTAAATTTTTCTGCCTCACTTTCTTAATTATGTTTCTGCTAAAGGGAAATGGGGACCTTCTATCACCAGTATCTTTGATGAATGATGAGGCTAAGGCCAGATCCTGTAGGATGTCTATAGCAGTCTTGGAATTTTACCACTCCTTAAGCCAGCATCTCCCTGTTGGAAATTACTGTTTTTCCTTGTTGCAGCTCAGCTGAAGAAGTTAAACAAAACAGTTCAACTATTTGGATGAAAATCATGTTAAGATGGTCTTCAGTATGCTCAAGAATTATCCAGATGTTACTGCAGCTCTAAGTAAAATTGGAAGTTTGCTGTGAAAGCTTAATTTTAGTTAAATGTCTGTGGGACGGATTCTGACTTCACATCTATTGACAGATCAGTTAATGCCAAGTGAGATTAAAAGCTGTCAGCCTGGTCTCCCTCAGTGAAGACGAGATGAAAAATAACAAGACTACGCTGCTTCTGGGACCTGTGCGTTAATCTTGCAACCTCAGTAATGAGGCATAGACTGGTGCTGTATGCTGTACAGACAACCCAAAACACGGTCTGACCATGCCAGGAACAACCTTGGATCCGACCTCACTTGGTAAAGATCATCTGTGTGCCTTTGGGCATGTGTGTGTCTCTGGGTTTAATGCATTTCCTCAACAGTCCAAAAAGGCTTGTACTGAGGGTCAAGTAATATACTTTGACCCTGCTGTTGTGCTTTAAACCCAAATGGAAAACTAAGCACCAAGCAGCCTCTCGGCCAGCCCTTTGCTATCACCTCCACCCCACAGTGGAATGGGGAGGAGAATCAAAATAAAACTTATAGGTTGAGATAAGAACAGTTTAATATTTGAAACTGAAGTAAAATAAAATAAAAATGGTAAATATTAGACAAAGTAATAATAATAATATTGGGAAAGGAAAAGACCCAAACTAGCAATGCACAAGACCTCTCTCCAACTGATGCCAGACCCCATTCCCAAATTCAGAATGGTCACCCTCTGGGTAAGTCCCTCAGTTTATACAGTGGGCATGACATCCCATGGTGTGGAATATCCCTTCAATCAGTTTAGGTCACCTGTCCCAGCTATGCTCCCTCCCAGTTTTTTTTGCATCCCCCTTCTACTCCCCCCCTGGCAGAGCATGAGACAGGAAAAAAACAAGTCCCTGATTGAGGATTAACAGGACTCAGCAAAACCCAAAACATCAGCATTTTATCAACACCATTCTCATTCTGAATCCAAAACACAGCACTGGAACAGCTATTGAAGGAGCGGAAATTAACACTACCCTCACTGAAACCAGGACACCTGTACATGCGCTGAGTGGGACTGAGATGTTATCAGATTTTCTTGATGAAAGAATTATTGCCATGCCAATTTCCTGCAGTGCTTTCTTTCTTTCAGCTTTTTATCATTTGTGACAAGTGCAGTTGATGCCAGTTCAAAGCCTCCTTTTTATTGACTTAATATTGTCCTGAAGTGCCTCTAACTCATTGTGTCCGGTTTTCAAAGCCTTCCATGAATGCAAATTTTAGTTACTAAGGAGTACAGTTATCATCAGATTTTAGAACTGAAAATCTCTACAGTTTAGAGAGAAGCTAGTGAGTGATTCCCCAGCCTCCAAACGTGTCATAACACTTGCTTCCATGCACTTGTATTACAGTAGACGTAGTGAGCAGTAACAAGGTACAGGTTTTTGTTTCTCTGGAGTAAGACAGGGATGGCTGTGAAAAAATGAAAAAAAAGTATCTTGGTACACCTATATAACAGCTTGCTGACAGTCTCAAAACCTTTTTATCTTCTTCATTTATGTATTTAAAATCACATTGATCTTATTTTGGTTGACTAATGTTTCTGCCCAATTTTTTGGTAAATCACCATATGGGGAAAATACATATATGTGAGAAAAACTCTTTGCTAAGTTCAGCTGAATTCACTGGATGTTGCCAAAACATGAACCAAACAATTAAAACAGTGCTTGGAAGAGGTTTTGGGAGACAGATTTCTGGAGTGCCCATTCTTTTGGAAATGCAATGAGGCAGTGGACTGAACAGAGAATATTAGTGAAGAAAATGCTTTCTCAATGTGGGTGTATATGGTTGTTTCTTTCCCAGATCAATCAGTGTTTATGAAACTGCCTCCAGCTGGGGAAATGACTGTGTAGCTCCAACGTGTCACTGCTCTGGAAGTCTGAATGTGCTGGTTCAGATCACAGTGAAAGATGGCAGCAAACAGCTGGCAGACACAAAGAGGGCAGCTCGTTGGATATAAGAAGACCCATCTTTGAACTTTTTTGTTTTCATTTAAGCCTATGACAAACAAGTGTCAGCCTGAAAATTTTTGATTTCTTCTATTTATTATTTCAGTTGGTCATTTTGGATGGTTCTGGCAAATAGATGAAGGGAAATAACAATTTGCATACTCATTTTTAGCAAGGATGTTTAGCAGACAGCATGAAAGTGAGATTTGTTCAGTCAGTGCAGTTTGAACACAAAGGGAGTGTTCACCATCAGCCATTAAATATCCCAGCTGCTTTCCTGTGAAATCACATAAGGTACCTTCTAAGCATTTTTGTCATTATCGACTTGCACTTACTGCATTGAGCAGGAACTGAAGAGATGGAAGTAAATCATGCCTTTAGAGTAAAAATAAGAAGCTCTCACATGATCCATTTCCAGCTCCCAGTTTATGAACCTGTCTGATCCTGAGGACACAATATATGTTTTGTGATGCAGCATCCTGAAGCTCCACTTCTCTCAGTGGAAAAAGGATCATTTTCTCCCGTGCAGATAATTTCAAGCTGGTATCAGTGCTTTTTACTGTGAAGCTTTTCCACTCAGGTATATCTTAAGCTCATTGGTTTAATGCAGCTCTTGGAAGACAACTAGCTCACCTTCTGCCAGACCTGAGCCTCTGCAGAGTGAGCTCTCCATCCGCTGCAGCAGGTGGAATTGGCATGACAAACTGTTTTTGAGGTGACAGTGCAGATTTTTTTCTTGTAGTGCCTGATAGAAAGGCTGCAAAGCCTTCCCATTTCTCTGCCATGTACCTCAAGGTTCCTCCAGGCCCTGTGCCGTCAGCAAATAAGGACTGCAGCTTTAGTGCAGCTCTGCAGTCAGACCTTTTAGAGGTATTGGCCCACCATTAAGAACTCTGCAGTGTATTTGAATCTTTCTTCTGCAATGAAAGGAAAGGTGAGGGTCACCTTTAGCTGACTTGAAAGCAGTAGATGAAAACTGCCTCAGATTTTAAGAAAAGATAATTGTGACATTCTGCATGGAAAGTTCCACTTGCAAAGATGAATGCTTCATTAATCTTTAAGGATGTGAAGCTGTACTGGAACATTAACTGGAGCATTTGCTCTCCAGCTAATGAACTAATACCATGCAACAGTCATATTATTTTACTCTGTTAAAATAGTCATCAAAAACTTAGCTAAACTTAAAATGGTAAAACATCAAAGTGCAGTTTTATTCTTATGAGTGATTACTTAGAAGAAATTACTAATTTTCTCACTGAAAAATTACTATGAACTACTCCTCAAAAAACATTGAATAATGTAAATCTCAATCTAAGATGCTGCCTAAGAGAGATGGGGTAAATTCTATTATTCATAAACAGTGTTCTGTCTCTGGAAATATCTCTAACAGTCATTTTTCTCTATCAGTACTCAATACCATGTTGGCGGACAAACAACACCTGGTGGCTAGATCTGACCATTGTATTAATGAAATGGTTTCCCCTCTTTCTTTAAAATGAGTTTCTCAGATAATGTTGGAAATAACAGGAGGAAAGAAAGCTGATTGGCTTCTCCGTTACTTGAGGTGTTGTGTAGTCACCCATATAGTCCCAAAAATGCACTAAACTGCCTGACCTAAGGGAAATGATTATATAAGGCAGGGAACAGTCAGAAATAAACAATGTTCGTAGAGTTGGCTGGGAGCTTATTATCTTTGAAAGTTTACTGAGCATATCTGGTTCCATTAGCAACAATTTTCCTAAACTTCAGCGGTGGTTTTCAGTTTTTCAGTTACTGTGTATCATCTCCTGACCCAGCATAACTAGTTTTTGCCAGAGAAAGGCAAAGGAATTCGGCAAACCAAGTAATCCCAAAAGAGTCCAGAATGCAGACTTCTGTTGATATATCCAGGAGAAAAGGCCATGGAAGAATCTTATGGAAAGATTTGTACCTTTCACTTGGGAAAATTTTCTGTCAAAACAAAGCTTGCATTACTTTGATTTTGGTATTCAGTTCCTTTCTAGAGTCTTACAAATGAAGAACCACACATGATTTCCATAAGGACACTTAGAGTAGGACGGAAGTAGCATATTCCTAAAATGTATATTTTATAAGCTGAATGCCAGTGCAAAAAGCATTTTGGGTTTGTGTCATACACTTGCATCTTGGGTGATGCTGAGACCAACTTAATTATTAACTCATTCTGTTAAGTGTAATAATCCCAAGAACATTAAGTTAAACATTAAAAAAACCCAACAAAACAACAATAAAGAAACTCAAAAAAATCACAGCATTGATGCCTTTCATCTCCAGGTTTGGAGAATCCATGTGTGATGCACTGCACACTGTAATCTGAGCATGAAAGTCAGAAATATCTTTGGGAAAGGCCAGAGGAAAATGTGGTTTGTGTGTGCCAAGGTACAGTGTTTAAGCTGTGCAAAACTAATTCAAGAATGCTTTGTAAATCAGGAAATATAACAAAAGAGACACCATCTAATCTGCCATCTGAGAGAATTTGTTTTCAACCAATCTGCAGCATTCCCAGCATTGCATAAAATATCTTCTGTTCCCTTAGTACATTCCATTTGCTTAATTGTGCCATCATTTTTTAGCTCTTTTGTACTTATTGGCAGGTAGAAAGCAAAACTTATTAGACTTTCATAAAGCTAGATCTTTTATTCTGTTTATCCTTCCTGCAAATACAAGAATGCAGCCTGTGTAGGAGGAAAGAGTACAGCTGCACTGCAGGAAGATATGAAATGCACTTAAGAAAGGTATAATACTACTTCATCCAAACCTACTCATATTTTCCTGCCTTCCTATTACTTTCTGCATTTTAAATATATGCTATCCCTTTTCCAAAAGAACGTTCTGGTGGTATTCTGAATTCCTCTCTTATTGAAATAGAAGCTTTGGAAAAAATATTTGTTGTTGAAACATATTTTCTGGTTGGGTTACAATGTTATAAAACTTTCTGACCTCTAGTATAAGCATTGCAAATTCTCCAAAATAGATTCTGCCACTGAAAAGTTGCTAAGCAACTAATCCTGTCTGATCTATTGTAGTTCAAATAAATGAAACAGACATATAGAAGAGAGTTTATAAACCTAATGGGTTGTAAAAAACAAACAAACCAAAACCCATAAACAAATAGATATAATATGTATTTAACAGCAAAATAAATAACTAAAGGAAAAGAAAACTGCCAAAACCTCCAGCTCACAAGATGTATTTGAAGACATTTTAAGCAAAAGCAGAAAAGGGTCGGAATTGTCACTTCACAGGTCCGGATTAGCTGTCACTTCTGTCTGTTCTTTGGCATCCTTAATGGTTACTTAATGTCCTTTTTGCTGGGTATTTTTCCTTGCATGATATAATAAGTGTTACTAGGATAGTTAAAAATAAGCTCTTAATCATATTTCAGATGAGTTGTCTTTTCTTTTTTTTCTTTTTTTTTTCTTTTTTTTTAATTTTTTTTTTAAATTTTTTTATTAAGCTCTAGAGTCAGGGGAAATCTTCTCTGTGCTTCCCACTGTCCCTGCCATTGTCCTGTTGTTGCAGTCTGGCCTCCAGAGCTGCGCAGTTCAATCCAGAAAAAGGAGGAGATGCAGCTCCTTGCCAAGACTCAGAGGAGGTGCCATTGACCTGGGGCAACCCTCCAGACACCCATTATGTTTGCAGCCAAATAGCTTTTCCTGTTTGAGGCAAACCATGCACATTTTTTTGTCAACTTGGGTGATTGTGAAGGTTTCTTTTTCTATCTTGCTTTGCCTCCTGCAAGTTCATATTGTTGGATGGATGAAACTTTAGCTTTTATTTTGAGGCCAAGGCCCTGACAGCTTCAGCTGGTACCACAATTTTCTCCCCTAATTACCTGTGCCTGGGATTTTGAATCTCAAACCTCTGTAATTCATAGTAACCACCATAAGATTATCCTTATCACTATAATCCCTTGGATGCTTTCACCTCTACAACACATTGTGGATTCTTCCATTTGATGATCGGGTCTTCAGTTCAAGATAATTGTCACAAAAATGATTTCATATTCCTAAGGAAAATGAAGCTGTTTTTACTATACTTAATCTTCTTGCAGTTTGATTTCAGGTCTTTCAGGTTCTCACACTCACCAGTACGAGGATATCTGTGGTCTTGTTGTGGTACTTGGGTGAAGCACAAGAATAAGGGGTTCTGTCTGCATCTTTTGGCTACTGCTTGGCTAGTAACAACAAATTGTGTTTCAGACTGATATTTTACATCCAATAGGAAACATCAGCTACAATGCGCTAATGCTTTGTCTCAGTTCATGCTTGCTTCACTTTTCTTAAATCTTGGGTCAGGTGCTGTCCATTGACCCTTCTGCATCATTTGAAATATATGAGACATGCCTATAGCCCTTTCCTGTTGGTCCAGTGGACAAAAAGGAGGTATAAGGGACACATCACAGCCTTTAGCTATTCTGCTGGTGTGAGGATTGCAGGTCTTCTGCTGATGGAGTGTCTGGCCTGTGGGTTCATCGGCCAGAAATATGATTCATACCATCTCTAATTATGCAAACTGTAACATATTTCTGCACTGATTTGTGATCAAGTCACAGTTCTTTACTTACAGACTGTAGGCCTGGGAGGTCTCTTTGAGGTGAAATATTGGTAATACGAAAACAGAAAATAAAACTTCACAGTCATACTGTGAAGTTGTGAATTTTTTATATGCTGCAAAAGCTATATTGAAGGTCTTTAAAGTCATTATTAGAAGGACAGAAGAAAACTTAAAAGCGAAAATAGTGATTTTTAGAAAAATTAATGGAAAACAGAAGAATCCCACTAGCCTTCTTTCACCATGCCCAGTAAGATGTTGGTCCTTTTCAGGCCTGACACAAAAGTAGGAATTTTCCACTGATTTGTTTGGGCCAAGCCTCTGTTTTATTTTAGTGTAAAAACTACTTGATATAAGGCAAAGGCCAATATATAAGTCAGTATTAAAATAGGCACCTCAAATCACATTCTTTTCTCATTATTATTCGCTTGAGAAACAACTTCTCTTCCAGCTTTGTTAAGTTGTTTGACAGAGAAATCAGTCACTTCTCAGAAAAAAAAGAATAGAAATGAGTTATTTCTATTTTCTCCTGGTGTTTATGCAAGTTTCCCCTTAAGCACTTACCAGAATGAAAGCTTTTCATCTAACACTTTAATTCTGTACACCTTTTCCCTGGGACCAAGAAAATAAAATAATAGTGGCACTTAATGAAAAGGAAAAAGCAATCACTGGAGAGGAAACACTCCAGGAGCAGGTAACTCTCACAACTTATTGAATACAGTCAGCGTAATTATTAGACCATTTTAATGACTATCATTGCATGTGAACTCTATTCATGGAAATTCCAGGTGCTCATCTGGAAAGAGTTTCTCTCACAGTGCAGGAAGGAGGAATTCTTGTGCTTTTCAGATACTATATTTTGCAGTATCTTAAAGAAACTTTTTAGTCTGTCAGGTATTTCACTTACCAAACAAGTGACACACTGATTTCTCCTCTGGTGTGGACCACTCTGGGCTATTCAGTTTGCCACTACTTTGGGAAAGGACATATCACCTTTCATTTTCCTTGCAAAAATCCTTATCCTTCTGACACCTTCGGATTTGATCTCAGAAAATGTTCAAAGACCAGAGAGGAAAGTGTCCCCATTGGTGAAGCCCCTGTGTGAGGCTCTGCAGAGAGCAGAAATGCATGATGGGGCTAGTATGGGGGATTCTTACAGTCTCTCACATGATATGCCTGCAAAACTGTGTCACCACACTTCTTACCAGCACTGCTCATGAGGATTGTTCTTCCTGCACTGGAGACATCATAGTGTGCTTGAAAAGTAATCTGTTGAAAATGTATGCCAACATACTTTTGCTTTTTTCTCCCCTTGTCTAGCTCTTGCTTCTTCTCATTTCATGATATCCACTGCACAGTGTTAATTATTTTCTTGATGCCTTTCAGACCCATTTATTTACCTTCATGCAGAAGAAGATCCTTAGTTTGCCCCTGCAATAAACAAACACATTATGCTTTCTACCTTCTTCACCTTTATAAGCTTCTCCTAATCTGTAGCCCAGTATGTTTTTATTTCCTGAAGCCTTTCAAATGACAGCAAATGACAAACCAGCAATAGTTGTTTGAAGAAAATTTCCCAATGCAAGCAAAGTTTTGTGGAATCCAAATTCAGGGTCTTATGACACGCAGATGACATGACTGACAAACTTCTGGTCAGTAGTGCTGCTGGTCCAGAACTAATGAGCAGTTATGTTTCTTGACTTATGAGCAATTATGGCTCGACTAAAAGTCCAGCATTTGGTTTCTCACCACTAGGCAGCAACTGTGCTCAGTTCTCAACTTTTGCTTGAAAGCTGGATATTAGAAATTACCCAGAGATTGGGTAAAAAGTATCTGCTTTCCTTTTTTGCATGTTACTGTGTGATGTCTTTTGCCTTACAAAAGCTGACTTTAGTCTGCAGAAAGAGCATGTTTTGAAATTTAATTTCTCATGTCAGGATAAAATTTCTCTTAGGAATTTTTGATCTGTCTTCCGGTGCAAATAGTTTAGAGTAGTCTTGTCTTGGCAGTAGAGTATGCTTTCACAAACCCCAGTGTGATTTTTCCTGGTGCAAAACCACATTCCTGCTGCTTTCTATTAAGAGGACATCAGGTGTTGTGAGACAGTGGAGCAGCAGACTTCAGATAAGCCTGCTGCTGCATTTTCAACATCACTCTTGTGGAAACCAATTAATTCCTACAGTCTGTGTCTATGTCTGTCCAGAGTGCTCACAATACTCTGCTATGGGTAGTAATAGAACTTGTTTTATAACCTGAAAATCCACATGAAAAAGAGGGTAAAAAGTACGTAGCCCACAAAAAGTATCATGTTGGACATAATCAGAAGTTTCTCAAGAGCTCTACCTGGAATATGAGGTATGGATATTTTTTAAGTGACGCTGACATCCAGACCTCACATTTTTCTGGAGATAAAACAAATGAATCCATCCATCTACCCATCTACCATACTGCAGCTGGATACCAGAACCATGCTTGTGTGTGAACCCAGTGCTCCTGAGCCACTAATTTGAGGATAACCCAGGAGCTTGCCAACTAGTGGTCATCAGAAAGGAGACAGTGGGCTGCCTGCAGATGATGGAGCCCCTTGGTACCAATAATTTTCTGGCCACTTTCAGAATTTAGTATTCAACCATAGGATGCAGGAACCCTCCTGGTATAACCTTCTTCTTGTCCAATTCATATGCTTAAAAGTACCACTCAATATCCTGGTGGGACAATCTGACCTTTCCTTCTGAAGGTGGTCCTGGTTGCAGAACCGACTGAATAAATGCATAGCTAAACCCCTTGTAAGCAGGCATTTAAAGCTATTTGTGCAGCAGAACTCATGCAGTGCGCCTTTTGTACATCATTAAGCTATTTAAGACATTTTGTGTTTGGTTTATAAAATACATAGTGATGGATTATGCTTGTGCTTGAGTGGTCTCATAGAAGTGCAGCCAGCTGGGCTATAGGGACTGAGAAGGGCAGAGGTATGAGCGATCTCACTTGACCCAGCTCAAGATGATACTGCAAGGGCTCTTGCTGCAGAGACAGCTCTCACCATCCAGAAAACAAGCTACCACCTTATTTGGAAGATTTGATTTCCTGAGTGAACACTACCTCTCACCAAGATCTCAGTAAATTTGTTTTCCTCTTCAACTGGCTATATGTGAGTGTTCGTGCAGCAGCCCTTAGGTCTGAGTCTTCATTTTTTTCACCTTAAGCTGATACTGATCACTTCAGACATCACAGCTCTCCTGACACAACAATGCGACAGCAGACACAAAGCTGTTCATGAAAACAATTACAAGGATCCTGTTCTAGAGGACTGACTTCTCTGTCTGCCCTCCTGCCCTAGACTTTTAAACTAAGAATTTCTGTATATTTTGTGTTGGAAGAGGAAAAGCCAATAGCTTTCTCAATGAATGAAAGTAATTTAATAAGAAATGAGGAGGAGAGGAAGAGTTGGGTTAAATTTTGCAGCTATTCTTCTGTTACAGTTAGACACCCTCTAATGAGCCTCAGTATTTACAAGGACCCATGCTGCTGATAAAAGCAGCCAGAAAACTGAAACCTCACCCATCCACAGTCTCTCTAAAACAGTGTCCACCTCTCCAGAGGGTCTGAGCACTTCCAGCTGAGATGGGCACCAGCTTTTGTCAGCTGAGAGTGGGAACAATGGTGACACTGAACTGCCCGTGCAAAATCTCGTCATTCAGCAAGGACTGTGACAAGTGGTATCTGGGGATGCACTGGTGTCATCTCTCTCAGTATCAACTCCGAATATTTCTAAAAAAGTTTTTCCTATCTTGCCTGGAGACGGTGGCTGATCTGAGATCAAGTGAAATATCAACAGTCTTGCCTTGCGGATGGCATAGTCAAACGGTGCATTTCACTTCTGAAAACATTTCTTGGTGCTTCCAAAAGAACTGGAAGAGGGAGACAAAGGAGCACAGAGCTTTAAAAAGAGAGTCAAATATCTTTCATACCTGCTAATATGTTTTAACCTAAAGTATATCCCAGAAACAGACAAATTAAGATTTTACAGAGTGTAGCCAGTTGCCTGCTAGGCTGCTAATATTTAATTTAAAAATACAGCCCTGCACATGAGTGGTTCTGAGAGCACTCTGGTACAGGCAGAAGTCTCCATTTATTCACAAAAGTCACACAAGCAGCTCCACAAACCAACAGAAAATTTACAGAATTTCTTAGCCCATCTGACTTCTGAGCTTGTGTGAGGTGTTTAATCACTCCGGTGTCATTACAAAGTGTTTTCAGATTATCTGCAAGGTACCTGAAGAGCTTCATGAATATGTCCTGAGAGTTAGACTTTTATGTCTAATCAATGACAAGCAGTAGCCTTATTTTAAATAGTGGGTTTCTGTTGATTTAAAAAATGAATTCACTTCATTTATCACCCTTGGTGATAAAAGAATGTGATTAGGGGATTCCAAAGCCAAACACTTAAACAGCACCGAGTGTCAGAATTATGTCTCTAATCTCATTTCAGCTGCCATTTTATATCTTCTGATACTATAATTACGTGTACACTTGTTTTCCTTCAAAGTGACCCATGACCGGTTGGTGCTTGGTTACATGAGCAGTTATTTGACATTTATTTTATCTTCTTTATTGTACACACTTCAAACTCTACTGTGAAAATAGAATAATTAATTTCTTCACAGGCTTTTTAAAGGTGTCTGTCAATGTGTCACTCCTTCTACATGCTTTAAACATAAAACTTCATATTTTTCTGTGAACTGAAGTATTTGAATCTGTTTCACTGATGGGAGGATGATTTTAACAGCAACTAGAAAAATATTTGTGGTACAATTTTTGGTGTTACAAAGTGGTTCACTGTCATATGCCACAGGATGCCAAAGACCTGTGCCTTCAGTTTACAGCACTGAGAGCTCAGCTATTTCACATTCCTCCATGCTCAGTGGCATTTCAAAAAATGTGTCATACACTTAGGGATTTGTAAAGTATCGAGACAACTTGTCTTGTGTTACACAGGAACTCTGAAGTAGATACCAGAGCTGAAATGCAACTCTTCAGGGCAATGTTTAAGAGAGTAATTGAAGAAACCTCTCTGTTACACCTACAATCATCCATCTTGTTACACAGTAGTCCTCTATCAGCCGAACAGCTCAGCACGCTGAGGGACCCAACTGAATCTTTGCAGCTGATCTTATTGTTACTCTGATTTCTGTACTATGGTGGTGTTTTTTTTCTTATTGTTTGTTGCTTTTAGATGGCTTGCTCCAAATTTCCCCCGCCTGTTGGCATGTTCCAAGTTTCTCCTCCCTCTCTGAAGTGTCCATTCTCCCTGTCCATTGTTCTAGAAACCTCCCTGTCATTCCCTGTTGACCCAGCCCCCTTACCCAAACTCCTTCCTGACCCTGCCTCCTGAGACTGTCAATCCACAATCGACCCCAACTTCAGGTCTAGAAATTTCTATGTTCTTCAATGTCCCATTGGATGTTTTGAGATGTATCCTCCTCTTGTTATCCCCCATCGGTTGTTGCATTGTGAGCCCCTCCTTAAACTCCTCCCTGATGTTTCCCTAATTGGTTAAGTGATTGTACCCACCCCTTGTTCCTCCACCGTTTAAAAAACAGGGTCAAGCCATGTCATGGGTCCTATCCTGACCTTCTCTGGGTAATAAACTACCTGGAGAACCAGACAAAGGATCTCTCCCTGTTCTTTGCCTCAATCTTTGGCGCTGCACCAGCACAGAGCCATAGAGAGCAGCAGCAGCCCTGCTATTTACTGCCACTGGGACCGTTTGTGGTCTGGGAGCAGCCACTCTTGGTGTGGGCCGGAGTGAGAGGCTAGCTGGGGATTTCACTGGCTTGCATCACTGTACATCCAATTCCTCAATCTAAATTACTGCTCCTGTATTCCTCTATTTTGGCCATTCCTTGAATTGTCCGAATATTGTCCAAATTGTGTCCTGAAAGAAAAACCCAATCAATTAAAGCAAAAAATATGACTTTACTGTGACCAAATTCCTTGAGAGATGTGGACTCCTTCTTCATCAGGTTGGTAACAGCAAAACAGTCTAGGTCATACCCAACTGTAAATGATAACAGTTTTGTTTCTCATTATATATTAGCATTACAGCAAATATATGGATATGTGTTGAATTAAAATAAATTATTTTATATAGCTTCGAAGTTCATCTTAGTGTTACTATTCCTGGAATGATCTAATCTCTCAAGATCACAGGTTGAATATTTGTTGTGATGTGATGTACATTTTTATGAGGATACCTGTTCCTTTTATCCTTTTTTTCTTTTTTGAGAACTACTTTGACCATTTAGATATATTGTTGTCAGGAATGTTAATACTAAAAACTACAACAATAATCATCACCATCCCTTAGGAAAACTGATGTCACAGGTAAGTTAACTACTTCCTTGAGCAGCTAACTCCAATTTTTAATATACCTTTGAAAGAAGAAGTTTTTCCTATATTCAGTATAAACCTCATGCCTTCATTCTTTCACTCTTTACTTTAGTGCCTCTTTCTGGCTTATGTTGTAGTCTAGTTCCACTGAACTAGGGGGATTTTTGTTCTGGGCTTTTAACGCAAATCTTGCATCATATGTTTTTAAGCTTATGCTAAAATATTTGCTGTCTTGGTAAAAAATGCATGCTTCTCTTTTATTTTCATCTGGTGGAAGCAGAAATGCTGTTTAAATACAAATTTTTCTTTCTGCTGGTTAGACAACACTAGCTTCTAGCTAAATCTGGTGAACAGCTTCCCTTTCCATGATTCAGTCTTCAGCTAACAATGCCATATGGTTACCCACCTTATAGTGAACTCTAGCAGTTAAAAAAGTATTTCTTTTCCTTGACAAAAGAGTTAATGCATGTGTCTAATTACATTTCATAATGTATTTTAAAGAGACTTCTCCCATAGAGAAAGAAAAATACGTGTCATGGCTGATAGATTAGGTGTGTTCCCTGGTTAGGTATTAAAGCTGTTTGTACTTATTCTGCTTCATCTGCACTATTTTCAGGATGTAAGTCCTGACAAAAATGAATGTTTTTCTTGGATTTCTCATTAAATACAGTGCTTGAAAAGAGCAGCAGAAGATGTATGTATATTTGGTCAGAAATATTGTAATGTAAAAATCCCAAAAATTGTCTGGACAGGCTAGTAATTCTTCAGAAACTCCAGAATAACAGTAATATTAGCAATTTTGAAAGTAATAGTAATAGTAAAAGATTGTTATTCTAGTAATCCTAGTGATAGCAATAGTAACTACCTGTGTCTCAGGCACAGTTTTGTGTAGGACAGCAGACAGACATACCAGAGTCTTTTACTTTTGATTCTTTCCTCTCTTAGGGAAGATACGGATCTTTAGCTCAGGCCATGTTAGATTGTGGCTAAGAAGGATTTTGCCATTGTCTTAAGTGGAGGCAGAAATTCCCTCTTGATCTTTTGAGTCAAAATTTTCCATTGCATTTATCTGCTGTACAAGGCTGAGAGCTTATATAAAATATGGGATAGGAGCTCAGATCCCTTTGAAACCTTGAAAATGTACTAGAGTTCCTAGGTTATTTATGCCTGTTTGCTTAGGCTGTAGATTAGTTAGGGTAAAATAAAATAAAATAATAATTGTTAATTCAGAGGGTTGTGTCAGTTATTTGCTCAGGAGACTCATGTGAATGCATATTTTTCTTTTATTACTTACTGGAATTTTCATCTGTAGGTAGTAGCTATCTGTGAGACTGCTGTGATGAGAGCTAAGCTCTGTGTTCTAAGAAGCATTCAAAGCATCTACTTCCTTGCAGCATCAAAGCACTGGGAATCAACATGCTAGCAACTAATGTCTTGAGGAGTTGCACAGTTTCTAGTATCTTCAGTGTGCTTTTTTTTCATAGGGCCCCAGACACTAAGACAGTTGGATATAATTTCATCCTTGCCTTGCTTCAACATAAGCTAATTAGGAAGCTCATTATTTATTTGGCACAAATTTAGCATAACAAATCAATTTAAGAGGGCACAAGAGACAAAGTAATTTAAAGTGAAAGTCAGAATCAAGATGAAATAGCAAGACGGAATATTTTAATTTCTAAAAATGCACTAACATTCTAACGGCTCTGTGGGTCTCAGTGATGTTTCCAACACAGATAGGTCAGCACCAACCTCCCAGAGAAAGGCAGGGTTCACTGATCAATATTTTCTCTTCTGGGGGGCATCACCTCCCCGCCGGTCATTCCCGTCCAACATCACTATGCCACTACTCTAAACAAGATGAATAATCTGAAAGAGGGAAAGTGTCTGACTTGAATAGAATTGAATAGCTGGAAACTATAATTAATGAAAATATTTTGGTGAGTTACCCCATGATAAATGTTCCAGTGATCCCTATTCAGGTTGGGTTGGAAACAGATTTGCTGGGCTCATGTGGAACCCTGGTAATTTACACACTGTCCCTAGGATTAATTCTTCCATTATCATGACCATTTTTTTCTAAACTTAGAAAGTTAGTGATGAGATTTTTTAAAATTTATTGATTTTCTTATTGCTTTACATAATCTTAAACAGGAATTACCAAGATTAGTGTAGAGCAAAATGCTCAGTTAGTGTAAATATCTTTGAAGTAGATATAGTTGTATTCATTATCACTGGGGGCAGTTGGGCTCCATCTCTTTTAGAAGTTTCACATGACTTGTGTCTACCATGGATCTAACTGTTTTTGAATGGTTTATGAGATTTAGGGACAGTACATTTTTCAACAAGTGTGGAACCTGGACGGTCTCCTTGTCTGTTCAAAGCATATAGGAGTTGTAAACATTTACAGTTCCCAGCATGATACTTCTCATTTTCCAAATAGCTTTGATTCATTAAAAAAGAGACAATGAGACTTGTTTGAATGATGTTGTACATGAGGGATGGAAGAAATACTTAGTCTGTGTTGAAATCCTGCACAATAATATATGTTTTCCTGGTATCTGTCTGAACTGGTGAAGACTGTTGTGCTTTCTGGAGATAAATTTGTCTGATGCTTTTTTCCTCCTATTACCTCACCAAGCCCTAATGCTAAACCCTGGGCCAGACCCAGAGCTGGTGCAAAACCAGAACAGAGGATCCACACAGACTTACGCCATGTGAAGAGGACTGGAGAGTGGTGAAATAGTGGAAGGGATCATCAGGAATGTTTACTGCTTAGGACTGTAGTGGGATGATGGTCTTTTGCACCATTCATCCAGAGATGGAGACGTATGCACCTCTGCAGATTTCATGTACCAAAGCCAGTGAGAAACAGTGCAAGAACTTGCTTGCCTCTCCTGCTAGAAAACTCTGATCTCAGAGTTTGAGGTTCCAAATTCCTAAAGCTGTCCAGAAATGTGACATGTCTGTTATCTACATATTATAGGTGTGATGAATAAAATAAAATAGATAGAAATTCCTTGGCATTCACAGAAATTAATACTTCAAAAGCAGCAGAAATGTGCTGAGGAGTCATATTCTTAATCAAAAATGGGAAACTCTTGCTATGATTTGGTAAGAATATACAAATACAGTGTGCAGAACGAGTCTCACTGGGATTTTGAGTATTCAGTACCTATGGTGCAGGATTTGAAGAAGATGCCTTACTCTATTCTGTTTAGGAATGTGAAGAGTGAGAAAATCTTCAAGCAATATTTGCAAATATAGTAACCTGTCCCTGGCCAGATTTTCTTCACAGTTTAACCAGCTTTTTAACTCCTTTTGGTTATATATTTTTCCATAGTATAAGGAAGCAGAAAGGCATGGTATACTACCTTCCTTTTCCTGAAAGGCAAATCAGAGGACATTTTTAAGAAAGAAGTTTACATGTTGTTTTTCTCTTTCTTTCTTCCTTTTTTTTTTTTTTTTTTTTTTTTTTTTTTTTTTTTTTTTTTTNTTTTTTTTATACTTAGGTGTTCCAGATTGGAAAGAAATGATCTCAAGATGGGCAAGAAAAGATCCATAGATCCATACAGTGGAAAAATACAACTATTTTACCCCATTGCTCATTCCTCTGACAGTATCTGTGTTTTGTGATACTACACATACATTCCTCACTGGAGAGTACTTAGACTGATTTATAAAAAGGGCAAAAGATATTTTCAGATACAGCAGTAAGCTGCAAATGACACAGCAATTTCACCACCACCTCTCCATCTCTCCATTAGCTTTCATGTTTGTGCATTTAAAGAGAAAAGGAGGGTCTGGAGACTGCTGCTGCAGACAGTTAAGAGGCTTGTAATTTCTGACTGTTGAATTTTGTGGACTGCTGATCTGTCCACAAAACTGAAAGACTATAATTTGTATTGAGGAATCAAGGAAGGGTCCGCTTATACAGCAGAGGTGGGAAATGGTCACGATCCCAGGTGAGGGGGATTTTTGTTAAGGAGAAGAATAACATACAAACATCATTAAAGCTTGTAGATGGAAGTCTTAAGTAAGCTGCAAATTTTTGCCTCTGTGTGTGTGTGCACATTTTTCTGAAAGGAAAGGGATGTGACTAGCTTTTTATACTAAACCATCCTGTTATCTCTGTTCTGTGAAGATCACCTCCTGTATGCACCTCCTTATGCAGTAGTTTTTTTAACAATATGAATTATTTTGAACAAAAGAAGGTTCTTACTACATCAGAACAAATGAACAGCCATGTCACAGGCTTAGTGCGGTCACACGTGTCCAAACTCAGAAAAATGAAGAGAGAAGCTCTGTTCCAAGTTACCCATCTGAAACAATTCCATCTTCTTTAACACAGCCTCTTAAGTAGGCATAAACCTTATCCTGCTCAGAAACCTAGAGCATTTTCAAGTGTTTACACTGGTCTTGAGCAAGCTGATATTTGGTGAGCACTTGATCACTTCTAATCTGGATTCTGTATCATCAGGCATTGTTCCTACTCATTTAAATGAGTAGGAACAATTTAAATGAGCCTCAGTCTGAATTGAAAGTTTCAAACCATGAAGTTTTTTGGATCAGAGATTCATATTNGGACCAGCATGACTACTGATTAGAAACAGAAAAGAAGCACGGAAGGAAGGAAGGAAGGAAGGAAGGAAAGTTTCAGATTTCAGGAACAAGGAGACTGCCAGCAGAGAGTAATAGCCACAGACAGGATGTTGCAGGGAAGCGACATAATAAGTATGTAAAATAAAGGTCATTCTGCATTGCTTTTTTTCCTAGGATTGATAGCTTGGTGTTTTCTCAGCCCAAGGATACCTTTTTCCACAGTCTTGAGTCATTTTGAGTGGCCCAGGACCTGGTGCTGATATCAGGAGTAGATCCAGGCCCATACCCAGCACTTCTGGTCATATGATCTACTTTTTTTGCCTCTTTTTCTGGTAATGCACTGAATCCTACCTATAGCCTTCTGAGATATATTTAGGTTTCCTTCTGAGATATATTTAGGTACAGTGACTTCTTAGTCAAGATTTCAGTGCAGATACATGCACAGATACATGCATGAAATTTTTCTGAAAAGGTCCAAATTAGTCCTGTTTGGTTCTGAGTAAAACAAAGGAGCTATAAGTGGTGTTTTTTCCTGGATTCATCTACCAGAAATATTCAGGCATTGAATAAGCAAATAACCTTTTGATGTATGAAGACCCTTCTCAGTGACCTAAATCAGAAATGATCACCATTGATCTAAATAATATAAGGCCAGTCAGAAATATAAGTGTCCAAAAAGAGTTTTCGTTTTTCTCTTGATTAAATTCTGTGGCAACATTGCCAGTGGGTTTTGTGGAAGAGTGTTTTTGCCTAAACTACTTTCCTTTACTCTTTAACATCAGTAAACAAGATTCTCAGGGTCCCATTTAAGATTTGTCTGAACTGCCAAATCAGCAGCTTACGTAGGCTATGTAGGGGTTTATCTGAACTACCAAATCAGCACCCAGATAAGGATATACAAGTATTGTGGCTGAAATAACAAGAACTGACACACTTTCATATACTCCTTGGGGCAGAGAAACAGACTGATCAAACTGCTAAATATTTCAGCTCCCTTCCAGTAAGAATTCCTGGCAACCCATGATATCAGATTTCTGTGCAGATGCTCATCGGGTAAACAAACACAGAGCTGCGCTCCCAATCCTGTCTTTAACAAACTGGCTGGGATAGTAGCCCTCCTGTAATATAAGACCATCACTCTTAATTACACAGATGCCTTGATATTCTTTTCCTTTATAAGTGCATTAGGACACTGCCAGGTCTCTGTAGCAGAAATTGGAATAAGAGATAATTTGCAATACCCTCTAAGAAAAATAATCTGAATTTTCTTTCTTCTTGCCTTGCCTTGCCTTTCTAAAACGGTGTTAATGAAGTGAAAAACAAGCTTTCTTGCAAATTTCTTGTGACTTTCAGGCAACCAAGTTTCTACCTTATGTCAATGTCATATGAACATGAGAGAATTTAGCACCTTGAGATCCTGAAGCTTAACGGTCAGTTATGCAAAGGGGTGGGAAAAAACTCAAAACTCAAGTGATACCTTGACAGCATGTAGCTCAAAATTTAGGATATAAATAGCTTATTCTTCTGCTGCCTGAGGTCCTAAATTTTTCTGGTAAATTCCCTCAGAATTTCAATTACTGTTTCTGACAATGTCTTGGTGTGTTGGTCATGTCCGTGTAAAAAAAAACAAACAACAAAACAACAACCAACCAAACCCAAACAAAACAAAACAAAACAAAACAAAACAAAACAAAACAACAACAACAAACCCTAAAACAACAACAAAAAAACCCCCGCCAAAACCCCCCAAAAAACAGGCACTGTCTCTGCTGGGGTACACAAATTGTTCTTCTAACCATCTTGACTGATAAAGATTTAAAGGAAACAACCACTCAGCTCAAACCCAGTCATTACAAATATGAAATAATTTGCAGAAGAAAAAAGGTGCAAAGGAAAACCCATTAAATATGGGAATATGGGTCTGGAGAGCTATAACAAGGCAAGAAATGTGTAGGAAAAGTCACTGGGCAGCATGAAAGAACAATCCCAAGCCAGTGGTGCTCTACTGCAAGGCTGGCCTCCTAGTTATGGCACTAGTTTGCTAGCTGTGAATTACTTATATGAGAATGAGTTATTATAAATAGCTTAGATATTTAGGTATCTCATCAGAAAAAGAAAAAAAAGTTTTGGATTTTCAAATTTTTAAACTTTTGTCTTTTAAACCTTAAAAAGAAATGGTATCCAGGTATGAATGGAGAAAAAATTACCAGACAAAAAATGGGGAGGAGTGATTTTAGGATTTCTTCTTTTAATGCATTTATAGGCCAAACAGAAATGTTTTTTAACTCTTTTCCTGGTTCATTTCTCTACAAAAGGTACCTCATTATTTTAATTTTAATTTTAATAAAATTCTACTGGAGAGGAAAGGACAAGGGGTATAAGCCAGAATTTCTTGGTCTTTTTTTTCTTCGATGAAGCAATCTTTCAGAATGCTCCTCTTGGATTTGCAGAAATACTCTGCAGTTTATGTGACTGGTTGTGAATATTATTATGGTCAATGTTTAAGAGTAGAACAAAAGAGAAAGAGGCTCTATGCAGGGAGGATAGAAAATGAGAATAAAAAGGTATGGTTGTGATGTAGAAAACAAATGTGTTTTTAGGCACTTCACTGTGAAAGAAGAGTGCCCATTCATTTCACAGAACAAGGGATAATATATTATAGAGGTTCTCAAAATAACGTAGATGTTATGAAGTGAAACATAAGGATGAATGCCTGTTATTATTAAGATCATTGTGGGAGGCTGCTGAAATACTTTGTGCTTGTTTGTGCTGAACACCAGAAAAATCAGTGGCTGGAATAAGAATGGATTGAGAAAGTCCCTAAAATTGGCCTATTCATTAGAAAAGCTTGATCACTTAGCAGCCCAGAAAGAAATTTTGGAGGGGCAGCCACACAGAAAAAGATGACTAAAAAGGAAAAGGACAATATTGTAAGAACAAATGAAAGGGTTTATAATACTCTGGAAATTCAAAGGAATAACAGCAGACGGGATAGGGGTCAGATAGCAGCAAATATGAAGTAAAGCTGAAACCCCTGAATTAGCTGATCATTGTGCAAAAATCAAAAATAGACACTCTATCTGCAGGAAGTAGTGACACTTTAAATTGGGAATCAATGTAGAGTGCTGACTTATTGGATGATATGTAGGAAGAAGAAAAGAGGCTGAGGTGGGAACCTGAATGACTATACCAGGGGAAGGTACTTCTGACAACTGCTTTTTCCACTCAGTGAAAAAATCTCCAGAGGATGTGAAACACATAGCTGCAAATCTCTGGCCTTTAAAGGAGAGCACATCTGGGGATTAGAGTGCTGTGCTGTGCTTGACCCTTGGGACTGTGATCAAAAGGCAAGAACAACAACTGTTGTCCAACAACTGAGGCCAGTGCACCGCCTAAATCAGAGCACCTCCTAAATCAGAGCACCTGAGGCTCCCTTGGAGGGATGTCCCTTAATCGGGACAAGTCCCTTCCTGTTAGGAGGAGAAAAAGCTGCCTCCTCCCAGAGTTCTTTGGTTGTTATTCATATGTACCCCAGTTCTGCTCTCCCTGTTGGCCTGTTGGTTTCCCCGCCCCTTTCTTCCTTATATGTCCTTCCCCTTGAATGTTCTCCCTTCCTCGAAGCCCCATTGGCCCTGGCTTGGTGAAATCCTCCACCCACATTCTGCCCCCATTCCCCCGTTGGTTCTCCCTGTACGTGTCCCCACCTCTGCACCACTTCCTCTCTCTTCCATTGGCTCCTGTTCCCAATTCCGCCCCATATATAAACCCTGGTCCCTGACTTGTGCCCCTGCCTTTGTCCCTGGACCCCTTCATGTGAAGATGGAATAGAACCTCTCTGTGGAACTCTACACTAAGACCCTTCCCTTTTTTACTGCCGAGGGACTCATTACAGCTATCCGGTGTGAGTGGTGAGTGATTGTGTCAGTGTGCTGTGACTCCTGACGGCTCTCCACTTGGGGACGCTTCCAGAAGGTTGCGGCACCTTTCTACCCCCACCCACTGCAACAAACAACCTAAGCTGTCATGGCAGCATAAGACATGATTTTCCTCCCTGGCCTCTCATCCATACTGAGGGAGAGCTGGGTAAATTTCCTTCACCACTGGATAAGAGCCAGTCTCTTCCTCCAGAGCATGTCATTGGGCCCAGGTTTGATGAAAGCGAGGACTTATTTGGTCTGTTTTCAAACCATCAGGGGTTCACTGAATTGCAACAGTGCAACTTTTTCATTCATGTCGGAGGTGTTCACCTGGAAGCAACTGTAGTCACTTTTACCATCAAGGATTGGTTGGTGTGTGGTGGGAGCCTATAGATCTTCAGTTTTCTCTTCCCTGTGCTCCTTGCGGTGGAGAAATCATGGTGGTTGGGGTGGAGTGCCACTGGCTGTGAGTTGGGTCAGGCTTTTTCTAATCTCATTTCTGTTTTGAGTAAATTGTTGTTATCTCAACTATGTGATCGTTGCATTTTGTGCCTCCAGTTCCCTCCAGCCTCCCTCCAGTTGCATTCCTTTTTTTCTGCTCAACTGTTATCACACGGAAACCAGTGAAGGCCCAGTGAAGGCTAGGGTGGTATAAAAGTGATGAAGAATATGTCAAAAACCAGCCTAAAGTCTTCAGACAAGTTAGTTTTCTGTTCTTTTTGATGGTGAGCAATGCAGCACTCAGAAGAATATGATATTCTTTGTCATGGAAAATGAGAATTGTATATACTACCTGGAATCTTTCACAAAAGGAGCGGGTTGAAAACAGTATCAGCAAGGATGATAGCACTATCCATCTGCTTTTTCTGCTGCTTGTTCCATGTATTAAAAAACACCGGAAGGTTTAGCAACCAGCAGTCAGGGAGTTGATCTTTTCAATTAGCAGGTTTTAACATCTTCCTCAATGACTTTCTATCTTGCAGCAGCTTCAAAAAAGGATTTTCTTACTGTTGACAATTTCTGGAAAAAAGTAGACCTGGAGAATGTTCATGAAGTCTTCATAGATTTTCTTTTTACATGTTTCTATATTATTTTCAGGTTTAGTTGTTTAAATTTTCTTTTTGACCCAACTGCAGTAAAACCCAGTCTGGTATACCAGTTGAAATCATCCCACTGCCCATGGTCTCTGGATACAGATGATTGTGCTATCTTTATAATCTCACTTTCATTTCCTTCTGGACCTTCTGAAACTTCTTCCACTTATTATTTCATTCTTCTAAAATCTTTCCTTCATTGTCTTTTGCAAGATTTTATGCTATGTAGAAAGATGTAGCTTGAATCCAGCTGTGTAACTACCAGCAGCCCAGAAGAACTGGAAATAATGATAAGGAAAGAAGTTTGCTAGATAGATGGCAATAATGGATGTCTATTATGGTGTGGAATTTAAAAAGGCTAGTTTAAGAATTATTAAAGCACTGTTGAAAAGATAAACTGTAATGACATGGATATTGAAGTCACATGGAAGTAGATGTTATTCTTTGAGACTTCCTGTAAAGCATTTCCCTTTCACAAATTTTGTTTGGGCTAGGTTAGAAAGCTCATTTCTGCTTGTGAAACCTCATCAACACATATACCACCACTTATTCTGTGAAGCAGTCAAGGGAAGAGAATTGCAGGACTTCTAGCCTTGCCTGATTTGGACAAGGGGAACTTTTTCTCCTGAAAAAGTAACTATAAATCCATAAAAATAATACAGAATTATTTTTCTTATTTTTATGTTTGAATATTTAATTATTACTTATATATTTAATATTATGTTTTTTGGAGAACAATATCCAAGAAAACCCTAGACCTCTCATCTCTGAAGATATGGATGGCTTGAGAACTAATAAGAACAGATCTGCAGTCTTTGTTCTGTTCAGATTAACATCTGTCTGTTAGTGATTAGGGTTTATTTGTATGAGTGATGCCTAGAAATATTATCTGCAAATTAGTAATAAACATTTTTGGGTTTTGTTTCTGTTTTGTTTCATACGCTGAAGATGGCAAAGAACTGCATATTAGAATTTCTCATTCTTTATACTGGTGTCTTGGTTTGAAAGACAGGTGCCTGCTAGGGAAGGCAGGAGCCTCCCGTGGAATGGAGAATGTAAACCCCCTCTCTCTGAATTATTATAGTTTTGAAATTAAGGAGCTCTCAGGCAAGGATATGAGGGTAGGAATAACAGTTTTTTATGTGTAACATAGTATATGTATGTGTATACACAGTATACTGTATTAGTACATATATTATACATATATTATGCATATATATTATATACATATATACATTATATACTGTATTAGTACATATATTATACATATTAGTATGTGTATACATAGTATGTGTAACAAGGCAACAAACAACAATATGGCATTAACAACAAAACAGAACCAGGAACCTTGTGACAGCCTTCTCAGCCGAGAGGGAAGGGATGGAGGAGAGGTATTGCTTCACAA
The DNA here is from genome assembly GCA_013397395.1 of Sinosuthora webbiana. Lineage (NCBI taxonomy): Eukaryota > Metazoa > Chordata > Aves > Passeriformes > Sylviidae > Sinosuthora > Sinosuthora webbiana. The sequence continues at coordinate 25,434 of VXBN01015565.1, read as the reverse complement.
AACCTTGGGGCAGTCTGGTCCCTGTGCCCCTGCAGGGCTCTCAGAGCACCAGGCTGGAATGGCAGGAATGAGCAGAAATCCTGGGCTGGTGCATGAGATGCACCAGAAGCTCCGCAGTGGTAGCTGGAGCTGTGGGGATGTCCCAGCAGGGCAGGGTATGTGGGGCTATGGCATAGCAAAGACCCAGGGCAGACCTTGGCCACTTCTGTTTTTCTTAAGTACACATAAGTACCCAGTAGTTAGTTTTCTAGCAACTTATGGGGAAAAAAAGTAAATCTATAAGTAAAAAAGAAAGAAACCCAACCCCCAACATCTGGCAAAGAGTAAAACCTTCCATTGTGATCAATGAACATAATGGCACTGAAGTATCAGATGGAAGGAAATGTTGAGTAGAAAACACTAACTCTGGGTTGCTGTCATTTATTGATGTATTAGAGGGACATAATTAATCAGCAACTTAATGAACTGTACATTGAGCATCAATATCAAAACCACAACAGATGCACTACAATAGCAAACACTTATAGAACCAAAAGACACATATACAATTTGCAAAGACCGTTCTATGGTAAATGCCAAGAAGATCTAATCTAACCTCACCAGTGCAGTCACATGTATGCACACACAGTTGCACACACAAGCTCTGGGGAACATATGCCTCTCTTTACAAGTTGTGTGGGTCCCTTGAGTTGCTGACGAAAGGTGGACTACGACAGTTTCAGTGTAGACCCCCAGGAATACTTTTTGAAGGGATGGATTACAGGTCTATGGGATTAAAACAACACTTAAGGAGTTACCACTCCATTGCATGCAATACTGTGCACATGAGATTCTGTTTTTAAAAATTGAATCATCACAGCTCCTCCTCTACTTGGGAATGACCCCCTCCCATGCTTCTGCACTGTGTATTGTATTGTGGGGGCATCCAGAGAGGGAGTTTTGACAAGGGAATGTAGTGAGATGACAAGGAGAAATGGCTTTAAACTGAAAGAGAAGGTTTAGATGAGGTATTAGGAAGAAATTCTTTACTCTGAGGGTGGTAAGGCACAGGAATAGGTTGCCCAGAGATGATGTAGATGCCCCATCCCATGGATGATTCAAGGCCAGGCTGGATGGGTCTTTGAACAACCTGGCCTACGTGGAAAGTCCCATGCCCATGACATGGAACTAGAGCACGGGAGGTGTCTGATTTCACTTGTTAACCCCTTTTTAATGTGTCTCCCACTGCAAAGTATGTGTGGGATTACATAATTTCAATGCTCCCTTTAGGAGCACACATGAATTCATATTCTATGCTTATATTGAACTTTGCAGTGTGAAAAAGTGTGAGAAATAAAGAAAAAACCCAAAGAATTTCTTGGTTTTAATAATTGATTTTTTTTTAAAAAATTCAGAAGTGGAATTTCTTCATCAAAGAATTATTGAAGCATAGCAACTTAATTTTTCTCATTATGGAGGAAGGCAGAACGGGAGTGTGATTGGAGAAAAGAATGAGACTGTAACCAACCTGGGTTAATAGCAGGCAAGTGCTCTTTAATCTCTTTGTCTTCCAATCTGCTTTTTTCTTGGTGTTCAGTCCTTTAGCTATTCCACTTCTCTCCATGTTTTGATTTACTGCCAAGAAAGCCTTAAGTGTTGGCTTGGTTTTCAGCAAGTGTGCCTTAAGTGTGTACTTGAGGCTGTCTTTTAACAAACTGTGCAAGTAACTGAGGTGGCCATGCCGTATTTCTTGGGCACCCTTCTGCACCACTAATGTGAACCGAGAGCTTGATTTATGAGTACACCTCTAACCCATTACAATTTTCAGCTGTGAGGATGTATTTCTTGGCTTAGTGTAAAATTTCGTTGTAAAATATATAAGGTTAACCTGCACTGACACTGAAATTTAGAGTGTGTTAGTGGAATTAAAAACGAAATACAGTACATCTACTTTCATCCTATCTGAGAATCACTACTATGTTTTACAAGATGACATCAAATAGCAAGCAATGTACAAACAATAGCACATTAATTTGAAAATGCAAATTCAGGCAGATATTCCCAGCATAAGGCAAATTAATGTGAATGGCTCTGTCATTTGTGGTACGAGGTTTATTTTTCATTTGATTCTGGCATCAGTGAACAGTGTGGTGAACACCTCTTCTTCAGGTGAGAGAGAACATCTGGGGTATTTTTTGATATAAAATATAAACTTTCAGGAAAGTTTTGAAATGAAAAAATCAGACGGTTAAAAGGACTAGGTGTTATGTTTTGACGGAAATAAGAGACACTCAAATCAATGTTTTCTAGGTATCAGCCACATTAAATGATTCCTAGGCTGAAACTGCTTGTCTGTG